>JAPDNY010000015.1:9271661-9661661 GCA_029375565.1 Gekko gecko | reverse complement strand
TTATAAGTTCTTATTCAATGTCCAATTTACTTGCAACAATTGAAACACCATAAACACCACAACGGACCCTGCATATCTGTCTCGTTTCATTTTCAAACTTCGTCAAAATGGGTGGCGTTGAAATTCCTATGTAATTAACTCATTTAGCAAACACTCTGGCCATTTCTCATGGTACGAATCTTCAATTCCACTAGTGTAATGCCTTGAATTTCTCATGGTAACAATTGAAGATTGTTACCATGAGAAATGGCCAGAGTGTTTGCTAAACGAGTTAATTACATAGGAATTTCAACGCCACCCACTTTGACAAAGTTTGAAAACGAAACGAGACAGATATGCAGGGTCCGTTGTGGTGTTTATGGCGTTTGAATTGTTCCAAGTAAATTGGACATTGAATAAGAAGTTATAAGTCTGTGGATGTTTTTCTTCAGCATAATATATCACGGTTGGTTTGGTCTTCTCCAGCCTCCAGGTGGGGCCTGGAGACCGCCCGCTCTTACAGTTGATCTCCAGACAACTAAGATCAGCTCCCTTGGAGAAAATGGCTGCTTTGGATGGCGGACCTTCTCGCACTCTACCCTGCTGAGGTCCCTCCCTTCCCCAAGCCCCACCCTTCCTAGTCTCCGCCCTCAAAATCTCCCGCTGTTCCCCAACCCAGAACTGTCAGCCCTACAGATTACACACCGCGAGGCAGTACAGTCAACCAAATGGGACATTCAGTAACCCAGTGCTTTAGGATTTTAGAAGTCTGGAACCCCCAGAAAGAACTGAAGCACAGCAGAAGTGTCCACATGACACATTGAGCACTGCAGAATTCACATAAATGGGATCCTGCTTACATGTCAGAAGCCCACAGCACTCAGGCTCAATAACGTTCCTTAGAAGGACCAAGTTTACTGAGTTCAGTAGTAGCAGGTCATCTGTACATATAGTCTGTGCAAAAGCTAACCCACTGGGTGGGAGGGGGAAAGATATACTACGTTCAAAGCGGGGTCTTCTGATGGAATTAGGCCAATCAGAGGTGGAAGCCTTACGCATACAAAGAAACGACTACAGGTTCCCAGAGAAGGCGAGAGCGTGAAGCATCAAGGTCAGGAAACCAGATAAGGGCCAGCGAGCGAAATGAAAGCTAACATTCCTGGACAATAAGATGTTCACCCAGCAGACTCCCTTCCCCCTCCCCTCACTATGGCAGCATAGCTGACATTACAGTGAGCTACACACAGCGGTGCAGACCGCAGTCCCTCGTGATTGATCGAAGCCAGGTTGTAAAACTGTTTTTGTACAGTGAAGCCCAGTTACCTGCCCAGGAAAGCTCTATGTCTGGCTGTTGGGAGATTCCTGGAGATTTGCAGGTGGGGCCTGGGGAGGGGAAGGGCCTCAGCAGGGTATAATGCCATAGAGGCCAGCTTCCAAAGCAGCCCTTTTCTCCAGGAGGGCTGATCTCTGTCACCTGGAGACCAGTTATAGTTCCTGGCCCCACCTGGAGGTTGGCAACTCTACAAATCCCAGCTCACATGCTTTTCATTCTGCATTGCAGGATCTCAGGGGCAGAAGCAGATGGGCTCAGGAACCAAGGCAGCCTTGCTGAGACAGTGCACAGGTAAGAACACGACTTCTTCTCACTCTGGAGGCGGCGTTTCGATCCCGGGCTCCAGTTAGTGACACAGTTAATGTGAAGTGCATAGAGATGAACCGGCGGCTGAGAGCAAAGCCTCTGTGCATTTGGCAATTCTGCAAAAAAATAAGGGGGGAGGGGCTTGGGGAAGCAGGATGCTCTTACAGCCCGTCATGACAAGCAGCCCTTGCCAAAATGCTTAGCTGTCGAAGGTACTGGTGCCCTTGTGCCCTCCCTGTCTGGAAACTCCTCTGTTGGCGCTTTGTTGGTTAGGAAGTCAGAAAGGCTGCTCTCCAGAAGTAGAAGCCCAACCTTTGCACTGAACGGTTAAAAGAACAGAACTGGCCTGGGTGAGTTGACAGCAGCAGTTCGAAAGGGCCAAATAACAGGAGAGGGTCCATGGTTCAGTGGCAGAGCCTCTGCTTGGCACGCAGAAGGTCCCTGGTTCACTCCCCAGCGTCTCCAGTTAAAAGGACCAGGAAGGAGGTGATGAGAAAGGCCTTGACCTGAGACCCCGGGGAGACCCCGGGGAGTCTGAGTAGTCAGCGCTGTCTCTGATGGGCCAAAGGTCTGATTCAGTATCAGGCAGCTTCATGGGTTCAAACAATAAAAGCATCTACTATTTGCAGAACTCTTTCAGTACTCCAAGCATTCACCCGTGCACATCATCATGTTGCAATCCTTAAAAAAGCCCTGTGAGACCAATATTAATACTATGCCCATGTTGCTGAAAACCCCATAAACAACACGGGCATAGTGTTAGTAATAAATAATAGTAATAGTAGTAGTAGTAACTACTACTAACTGAGGCTGGAAGTGAGCCCCTGGGGAGCTTGAGACTGAGGTGTGAACCACCCTCCTGTGAAATCACATCTAATTCTCCAGGGACTTCCCAAGCCAGTGTTGGAGGGAGGGGGTCAGTGCTAAGGTTGCCAACTCCAGGTTGGGAGATTCCTAGAGCTCTGGGGGTGGAGCCTGAGGGCCATGGAGCTTGGGGAGGCAAGAGAGCACAGCAGGGGTGCGATGCCCTGGAGTCCGCTCTCCAGAACTGCCCTTTGTTGGAACTGATCTCTGTCGTCTGGAGATCAGTTGTCAATCCAGGAGATCTCCAGGCCCTGGTTGGAGACTGACAACCCTAGCAAAATGCTCCAGGTGACTTGCGCAACCAGGGCATGCTATGCAGAACTGGGGAAGGGAGAGAGAAGCGGGTTGCCGTTTCTGCGGCAGAGTTTGGAATGTTACGGTTAGTTTAAGGCCCCTGGGACTAGAATGAACACCGTCGCGGGTGCAGACAGGTTATCGCGAGGCTTTGAATGTCTGAGGTTTTTTGGAGGGATTCGGAAGTACTGGAGTCCATCCCTTGGCAATCCAAAGGACATTTCCCGGGGAGAAAGCCCTGTTGAACAGATCTGAGGAGGATCCTGTGTGGGCCTGCTGAGGGAGGCTCTCTCAGTCTTGGAAGCAGAAAGGAGAAATACTTTAGGGCTGCCAACCTCCAGGAGATCTCCTGGGATTGCAGCTGATCTCCAGATGACAGAGGTCAGTCCCCCTGGAGAAAATGGCGGCTTTGGAAGCTGGAGTCTATGGCATTATACCTCCCCAAACCCCACCCTCCTCAGGCTCTCCCCCCCCCCAAATCTGTATGTATTTCCCAACCTGGAGCTGGCAACCCTAGACTGGATCCCTGGATTCATTATAGCAGACAAGCCTGGGCGGGCTCATCTCCTCCCAGTGCTCCATGAGCTGCACTGGCTGCCTGTTGAATTCCGGATCCGTTTCAAGGTGCGGGTGCTTGCCTTTAAAGCCTCTGTGCATTTGGCAATTTGGCCAGCATACCTACAAGACCCCCTCTCCCCATATGAGCCCCGGAGGGCACCGAGGTCCACAAAGCAACATCTGTTGATGGCTCTCAGCCCCAGGGACATCCGGCTGGCCTCGACCAGGGTTTTTCAGCCCTGGCCCCTGCCTGGTGGAATGAGCTCCCATGTGAGATCAGGGCCCTGTGGGGCTTACTGCAATTCCGCAGGGCCTGCAAGACAGAGCTCTTCTGCCGGGCATCTGACTGAGGCAGCGGATGGCCCCCCTCCCCACCCTCCAGCTTTCTGGCCCTAACTTTTTCTGCCCAGTTTTTTTTCAGGCCAAATGGCCATCAGACCTGTTCTGACTAGTCATCTGACAACTTTTATATTTATACGGTATTTTATGATTTTATGTGTCAATTGTTATTTTAATACCGTTTTAATTGTATATTTAATTGTTGTACACCGCCCTGAGCCCACTGGGGAGGGCAGTATATAAATCTAATTAAATAGATAAAATAGATAGAGCTGTTGCTGGTTTCGACCACCTCAGATTTCAGGCCAGCAGGACCAACAGCTCTGGGCTGGGGACTACCTGGAGGTTTAAGGGGTGGAGCCTGAGGAGGGCGGGGTTTATGGAGAGGAGGGACCTCAGCAGCATACAACGCCATAGAATCCACCTTCCAAGGCAGCCATTTTCTCCACTTGAATTGATTTCTGTTACTTGGAGATCAATTGTAATCTCAGGAGATCTCCAGCGACCCCCTGGAGGTTGGCAACCCTGCAGGCCAGTGGCTGCATTGCATGCCATGGAAACCCAGACCATCCCTGCTGTGCGTGTCCTTTTCATGCAGAGAAGAGATCTTACCTATCGAGCTGGTACAGTCTTGCACTCTATTATTGGGTAGCTTTGCCAGCAATGCCAGGCTGAAATGGCTCTCCCTCTGAGTCTCACCTCAGTTTACCTTGCACTACACCCTCGGTACCTGTAAATACAAACCTTGAAAATCACACAAACCTGCTGGCACTAGGACTGCCAGCCCGCTTTGGGGGGCTTTGGCGGGGAAGGAGGGTTATAAATCGAACAAATAACTAAATAAATTGATCTGCCCGCCAGCCAGCAGGGGAGACCCCACCCTCAAACAGGGACGTTGTCATGCGATGTCCCCGACATGATGACGTCACTTTCAGGTGACGTCATTGCACCATGAATGTCGCACAGCGATGCTCTGGTTTTTGGGCAAACTCTATGTTTTTGAAGGCAAAAAACCCCATAGAGTTTTGCCCCCAAACCAGAGCATCACGTGTGACGTTACCAATGTAATGATGTCAGTTCCGGGTAATGTCATGGCATCAGGGGTGCCGCACGTGATGTCCCACCAGCCCCGGGAATGCCCCCCAAATCCCCCCCACTACGATGGCGAGGGGACCTGGCTGCCCTAGTTGGCATGGCAGCTACGCACGCTGCCACTGTTGGCGACCATGTCTATCAGGGAAATCATGCATGGACTGTTGCACACAGCTGGTGGGCTCCCAGTTTGTGTGACTGTGACTGAAAAGGTCCAAAGCCCTTCCCTTGCAAAAGATTGGTGCTACCCCAAAAAAAGTTGAACTGCCAGAGGACCGCAGAGTTTCTGTCTTTGTATACCTTCAGATCGCAACCTGTGTCCTGCGGCACAACAGGAGGGGGCTCGGTCAATATGGCGGCGAACCTCTGGATACATGAATCCCCCTCATGTCTAAGGTGGACACATAACCTTTTAGTCCTCCTCAGCAGAGTAATGAATGAGACCCTTCAGACCAAGGAATGGAATTGCATAAAATGACCCCGGGGGGGCTCTGCTTCTTCTGTTTATCCCGTTGCCGCCTCTTCCTCTTCCCAACACATACAATCATAGAGGACCAGGCATTTGGGGTGAAAGGGTTTCCCTTCAATTTTCTTTCTTCTCCCCATTCTCTCCCGATCTCCGTCACCGTCTCCCTGGGAAGTCTTGGAAAATAAGCCCAAAGAATCAGAGCATCCTGTCTATCCAGCTATCTCCAAATCGCAGAAACGGAAAGGTAAATGTGGTGCCCGCAAAGGGATTGGTGGGGATTAATTGCTTGGGTCGGGGAGGTGGGGTACCCAAAAGTCGTCTTCTTTTTTCTTTTTTGAAAAAAAGGAGCTGGAACTCTCGAGAGAGAAATTGAGTTTTCAGTCTGTACTGAAAACTCATGAGCTTTAAAACGTTTTTGGTTCCGGGACTCTGTTCTGGCACTTTCCCCCAGAAAAAAAAGCCCTGGGTACCCATATTGTCTGGGTGGTAGAAATCATTTGAAAGAGCATTGAAGGGCGAGCGATAGCAGTTTTGTTGTCTCTGTGTGTGTGTGTTTAAAGTGCAGTCCACTCACAGCTGACTTCTGGCGACCCAGCAAGGGGCTTTCAGGACAACAGAGAAGCAGAGGTGGCTGGCCATGGCCTTCCTCTGCAGAGCCTTCCTTGCTGGTCTCCCTTCCAAGTAGTGACCCCACTTAGCTTTTGAGATCTGATGAGAAATGGCTATTCCACACCACCTTTCCTGGACAGGGTTGGGGTATTTCTGCCATCAAGTTGTGACTGACTTACAGCAACCCTGTAGATGTTCAGAGGCAGTTTGCCATTCCCTGCCTCTGCGCAGTGACCCTGGTCTTCCTTGGAGGTCTCCCATCCAAATACTGACCTGAGCCGACCCTGCTTAGCTTCCAAGATCTGACAAGATGGGGCTTGCCTGGGCCATCCAGGTCAGGGTGCAGTTCAGTTACTCATAATATATCCACCCATTACATGTGGGCAAAAAGGATCTGCAGGTTTCTAAAGCTCTGCAAAGTCTCACAAAAGTTGTCAGCTGACACATGTGCGCAGCACAGCGCCCCAATCCGAGATGCATCTGTGATATCACCTTCCGTTCTCTGCAAAAACAAAAGCAAAGCCTCGGCTGTCTTCAGTTATTATTGCCATGGAAACAGAACGGTACGGAGGGCTGTGGATCTTCCCTGTGACTGCACTGCTCGGTGTAGCTCTTTACCTTGGCAGATGAATAGCAGAGGCCGATTATGCAAAACCAGGAAATATATGCAGATTTTAATAGTTTGCTGACTTACACGGGTCACAGATTTCAGTTTTGGGAGGCAGAATTGGATTTCTTCAGAGCAACATTTTCAAAACATGCATCCCTTTTGCTTGCCCTCCCCTCCAGACACACGCATGCACACACGCAAATAATGCAAGTGAGCTCATAACTTTCATATCCTGCCATGGCAAATGCTGCTTAGAAACGGTACAGTGAGTGTGGGTATATGGAACATCTCTGCAGGAGTTGCGCAGTCTGCCTCTAGAACCATTAGTCCGTCGCCCATCAGATTCCTTAGCTTTGTGCAGCAAAAACCTCAACAGCACTATAGTTGACAGAACTACAAGAAGGGGCCTTGAAGAACACTTTGCGGTCATTCCGCTGCATACCAGCAGGTGCCGCTCTTGCTTCGTCAACCCGACTGCAGCCAGTTCACAAATTATAGAATTGCTCCCCTGCGCGGACTCCATAAACGATGAGAGTGAGGAGGGGACCTCAGTCTGCAGTATGAAACTAGGTCAAGGGTTGTTTGGCTGACAGTGAAGAAGAGAAGAGAATGGATTTATACCCCGCCCTTCACTACCCAAGGGAGTCTCAGAGCGGCTTACAAACTCCTTTCCCTTCCCCTCCCCGCAACAGACACCCTGTGAGGTAGGCGGGGCTGAGAGAGCTCTGACAGAAACTGCTCTTTTTCAAGAACAGCTGTGCCAGAACTACGGCTTGCCCAAAATCATCCAGCAGGTGCAAGTGGAGCAGTGGGGAATCAAACCTGGTCCTCCCAGATTGGAGTCCACGCCCTTAACTACTACGCCAAACTGCGAGGTGGGAGGGGTCGTGCCTGTAGCAGGGATCAGGGAGACGGGAGGAGGCCAGAGGGGCCAAGAAGGCGTCTCTTTTTTCTTGTTTGTCACTGAAGTCTGGTCCCTTTAGGTGGGCAGAAAGTTTCCTTTGCTGGCTCCGTAGAGGAGGTCCGGGAGGAGCCCAGCAGCAGCCCTGGGGAGCCTGAGAAACCAGACGATGCCGAAGGAGGGGAAGCCGAGGACCAACAGAACCAGGAGGAGGAGGAGGAGCGGGAGAAGGGAGACCCGCCCACTGCAGGTACAACTGCGGAACAGAGGGCGCTCTCTGCCCCCGGCAATGGCGACGCAACAAAAGGGGCCGCCCAGTCCTTGGCTATTAATAGTTTATATAATACGTAGGGGCTTGGGAATGTTCAGTCTGGGGAAGAGGAGGCCGAGGGGGACAGGATGGCTCTCTTGAAGGACTTGGAGGGCTTGTCCCTTGGAGGAGGGCAGGGAGCTGTTCCTGCTGGCAGCAGAGGAGAGGACTCGCAATGTTGGGTTGAAATTACAGGCGGGAAGGTACCGGCTGGATCTCTTAGGGGGAAATTCTTTTACCGCAGGAGTTGTGCCACAGTGGAATCAGCCTGCTGCCTCGGGGGGTGGCTGAGCTCCCCCTCCCTGGCAGTCCTTAAGCAGCGGCTGGACCACCCCTTGCCAGGGATGCTCTGGGCCAGGGGTGTCGAACTCATCTGTTATGAGGGCTGGATCTGACTCAAGTGAGACCTTGTTGGGCCGGGCCACCTGTGTCATCCAATGTAGTGCCAGGCAGCGGAGATATAAACTTTATAAAGGACACAAACGGAGTTTATATCTCCACAACCTGGCTGCGGTGGCTCAAGTGGTTAAGACGCTGAACTGCAGGCTGTGGAAGGTCAGTAGTTCAGCAGGTCGAGACCCGAGGGTGCCGCATGACGGGGTGAGCTCCCGTCTCTAGTTCCAGCTCCTGCCAACCTAGCAGTTCGAAAGCAAGGAATTGCAAGTAGATAAATAGGTACCACTTCGGTGGGAAGGTAACAGCGTTCCGTGCGCCTTGGTGTTTAGTCATGCCGGCCACATGACCACGGAAATGTCTTCGGACAGCGCTGGCTCTTCGGCTTTGAAACGGAGATGAGCACCGCAACCCTAGAGTCGGATTTGGCTGGCTTTCGAGCAAGGGAACCTTTACCTTTACCTTTAACCTGGCATTACCTTTTATGACACACATGGCCCAGCCGAACAAGCTCTCATTTATGTCAGATCCAGCCCTCATAACAATTGAGTTCGACACCCCTGCTCTAAAAGGTAAAGGTAAAGGTTTCCCTTGCTCAAGAGCCAGTCGAATCCAACTCTAGGGGGCAGTGTTCATCTCTGTTTTCAAGCTGAAGAGTCAGCGCTGTCCAAAGACATTTCCGTGGTCATGTGGCTGGCGTGACTAAATGCTGAGGTGCATGGAATGCTGTTACCTTCCCACTGCAGCGGTACCTATGTATCTACTTGCAATTTCTTGCTTTCGAACTGCTAGGTTGGCAGGAGCTGGGGCCAGAGACAGGAGCTCACTCCGTCACGCAGCACTCGGGTCTCCAACTCCCAAGCTGCCAATGTTCTTAATCTCTGAGCCACTGCGGCTCTCTAAGTTTACAAAGGCAGATTTCTTCCTCTTCTCCCATTTTCCCCTGACTCTCCTGCTTCCTTCCACCTGTTCCGAAGGATATGATGAGGTTAAGGGTCAGGGTGCCAGTTGCTCTCTGCTTGCCTGCTGCAGCCTCTGGCCCCAGGATCTGGCTCCTGGGCACGTGCCCAGTCGTTGTCATGCTTCTTCTTGACTCCCCCCCTTTCCCCCCATTGTTTACTATATTCTGCCTTTTGGTTCCGTATGTATGCAAAGAACAAAATGAACATAAAGCAACAAAGGGCAGAGTCCAATGCCAGCACAGAAATGACACATCCTAGAGCAATAAGGAAAGCCGAAGAGAAGAATTCTGCCTGCCCATTGAAGAATGAACCGATATATTGCTATATTATAAGGGAAAGTTTGCTCCATAACCTTTTTCTCCCCCCTTCTGTAGATCACATCATGGAACTGAGTCAGTCTGGATGGGAAGAGAGACCTCCTTGTGCCGCTGACCTGGAAACCCGTTCCTCCCCCCCCCCTATCCGCACCACCACCTAGCACAGGAGGGGGGGGCAGGCATCCTGGGAGACCCTCCTGTCAGCCGAAAACTCCCATTTCCCACCAAGACAGATTGGATCGTTTCTCTCTCTTTTCTCCTTTTATTTCTGTTCTAAACTTTGTATTTCATTTGGCTGTGCTTGGTTTGTGTTCAGTGAATCATGTAGCGTGGAGGAAGGGGGAAGGAAGGGCACCCCGAAGGCAGAGTAGCAGGGAATGGATCCTCCAGGGTCAGAGGCAAGCTACCTTGGGTGGCAAGGTGCCCGTGGCAAAGGACCGAGGGGAGCCACCTCTCCTTGGGGCTGGCTTGGGGGTTGCCAGGCGATGTCTGGCAGGCCACTGGCCAAGACTCACTGCTTGACAAGACGGACATTTGGTCTGATCCGGCATTGCGATATCCTTATGCTTTTTTTGCGCTCCCATTCAGATAGGGTTGCCAGCCTCCAGGTGGGGCCTGGTGTTCTCCAGCAATTTATGACAGCTCTCCAAACCACAGGAATCGATTGCCCAGAGGAAATGACAGCGTCCCCCTTCTCTCCAGATGACAGAGATCAGTCCCCCTGGAAAGGATGGCTGCTTCGGAGGGTGGACTCTCTGGCATTCTACCCTGCAGCAGAGGGCTCTCCCCTCCCTAAACCCTGCCCTCCCCAGGCTCCACCCCAGATCTCCCAGAATTCCCCCAGCCAGAGTGGGCAGCCCTCGGAATTCTGCAACCACGGTTTGCAAGGCTGTTGGCCCAGGGCCTTCGCCAAGTCCATAAGTCTGAAGTCAGTCCAAGGGCACCTTCCGGAAGGGTAGCCAGGCTAGCCTGTTTGCATCAAAATAAAGCAGGGTCCCAGTGGTGCTTTGAAGACAAACACAATTTATTCCAGGTGGGTCGCCGTCTTGGTCTGAACCATCAGAACAAAGTTTGAGCCCAGTGGCCCCTTTAAGGCCAATATCGTTCAATTAAGACCAACAAAGTTTAATTCTGGGTGTAAGCTTTCTTGTGCATGCACAGAAGGTTATAGCCAAAAGTTAAACTTTGTTGGTCTTAAAGGGCCACTGAACTCAGACTTCCTACAATTTATTCCAGTAGAAATTTCCCTGCGTCTCAGAGCTCCCTTCCTCAAAGGGCTCCGCCCGCAGCGCTTGGTATGCCTGATGATGTGAACCCATGCCTCATGAACCCATGCGAAGCTGCCTTTTGAATCAGACCCTTGGCCCGCTGAAGTCAGTATTGTCTACTCAGAGTGGCAGCGGCTCTCCAGGGTCTCAGGCAGAGGTCTTTCCCATCACCTGCTGCCTGGTGCTTTTAACTGGAGATGCCAGGGATTGAACCGGGGACCTTCTGCACGCCAAGCAAATGCTCCGCCACTGAGCCACAGCCCCTCCCCAATCTTAGGCTGGAACAAATTGTGCGTGTCTGTAAATTGCCAGCGGAGTCCAGTTTCATCCAGCAAAAAAGCCAAGGAATCCAGGCAGTTGGAGGAGAGAGAGTTCGCCATTCCACATCCCGGAAACTGACTTTGGAAATGTACAAATGGCCGGGTATCTTGCTGTGGGATTCAGATTGGCAGCATAGACAGGCCTGGCCCACTTCCAGCCTCCCTCTCCCATCCTGCCCCCCCATTCCCTTTACATCTCCCAAAGCAGAAGAATCAAGATCCAGTTCAGTTGTATAGTTGAAGTAGTTCTTTCTCTCTCTCTCTCTCTCTCTCTCTCTCTCTCTCTCTCTGTGTCTCTCTCTCTGTCTTTGACCACTCCCCGGCACACACATAACACCCCTTCCTGCCTGCCTCGCTGCTCTATTAAAGCTTTGTAAATAAAGTGCAATGTCTAAAGAGTGTGTTTTATGGGGTGGGGAATGGGGTGGGGAGGCTGCTAAGCGATGAGGTGGCCCAGCTCTTCCTTACTGCACCAGCCAAGGCGGCCCACGGAAGGACAGATTCCCACAGCCCTGCAGGATGGGATCACACACAACCCCCAAGCTAACTGTAAGTGCACAACCCAAGAGGTACAGCCAATCGATTGGGCGGAACTTGGGGGCCAGGACTCATAAGGATGTCATGCCAACTCTGGGCTGGGAAATTCCTAGATATTTAGGTAGATTTGGGTGGGTCACCATGTTGGTCTGAAGCAGTGCTCCCTCTAAGCTGAGTTAGTGTGAGCTAGCTCACATTCTTGGTGTAGTGGTTAAGTGCGTGGACTCTAATCTGGGAGAACCGGGTTTGATTCCCCACTCCTCCACTTGTACCTGCTGGATGACCTTGGGCAAGCCATAGTTCTGTCGGAGCTGTTCTCTCAAGGACAGTTCTGGAAAGAGCTCTCTCAGCCCCGCCTACCTCACAGGGTGTCTGTTGTGGGGAGGCGAAGGGAAAGGAGCTTGTAAGCCACTCCGAGACTTCTTTGGGTCGTGAAGGGCAGGGTATAAATCCAGTCCCCTCCTCTTCTTCTTAGCCCAGGAAGGATGGCTCCAGAGCAAACTGATGCGGCAGCCAAATCGCTCGCTCACGACTTTAATGCCAGGAGCTCACAAAGTGGAGTTTTGGCTCACAAGACTCCACAGCTTCGAGGGAGCATTGGTCTGAAGCAGTAGAGCAAAGTTTGAGTCCAGTGGGGGCGCCTTTAAGACCAACAAAGTTTAATCCTGGGTATGAGCATGGACCGTTCTTCAGAAACATTGAAACACTTCCTCAAGCCTTACATATAGTTAGTTGCCAGGAAGGGTATTGGGGGGCAGAGTCTGAGGAAGGCAGAGTTTGAGGAAGGACCTCAGAGAGGCATCATTCCAGAGAGTCCACCTTCCAAAGCAGCCATTTTTTCCAGGGGAACTGATCTTTGTAGTCTAGAGGTCAGTTGTAAATTTGAGAGATCTCCAGCCCCTCCGGAGGCCAGCAACCCTGCATTTATGGATCAGGATCCGCCACGCATGAGGATGTTAACTAAAGCATGACTGAAGTAAGGAATGCAGGGCCCTTGCTTCTGCTTCCGATTGTACCCGTTTTATCCCCAGCTTCTGCAGTTTGCCTGCAGCAAGTAAAGAATGGTGGTGGATTTATCTGAGAACTCTTTCTCAGCTTCAAGCTGCTTGCAGTTCTCAACACTTGAATGGGTGTGGGTGGTGTGGTAGGAAAGGGAGTGGGTGATGTGTGTGGGGGAGATTAAATATGAGCAACGGTATGTCTTCTGACAACCACATGGGCTTCCTGCCTTCTGGAATGCCTACTTTGAAATCCACATTTCAAACATGCACCAAAACGGGGAATGTCTTGCCATCCACCCCCGATGGAACCAGTTTGTTTCCCTGACCCGCCCGCGGCCGAACTGCGAACCAGTATCCCCCATCTCCTGAAATAAGCGGCCCCTATTTCTCTCTGTCCAATGATGGAATTGACGGAGTGAAGGGCCGCAGGAAGTCTATTGATTTTCAACTACGCCCCGAATTACTTTCCTCCCCAACTCTGCTCTCCATAAACAAGAACATCGCCCTCCTATCAGAGAGGTGCCTTTGTGTTCGTTCAGAAAGGGGGCTTTCTTTCCACGCTGGCTCCCCCCCCCCGGACCACGCACAGCAGGAGGCTTTGTTGCCACGGAACGGCTCGCAAGTGGGGCTTTCGCCTTCGAGGAGGACGCGAGTCAAGCCAGCTGGCTCCTGGCACTCCTCCCGCAAAAGAGACAAGGGCTGTCTTCACGTCACCGTGAGGGCTTCAGTCTTGTTTTCTCTAACTCAAGCCTGTTTCTGGATCCTTTTCAGGAATGCTGCCCCGGGTGTGTAGCAGCTTGTTCTGTTCTGGTCTCCGGACACAGCATGATGGGGGTGGGGGGGCGGGGGAGAGGGGAGGGCCTGGCGGTGGCACCTTGCCTGACCACTGGCTTCTTTCTGGTTGCCCTAAACCCTGGGGTCCATAGGGCAGACCACTGCCCAATGTGTTTCAACTTGCCCCCCCCCCGAAAGAAGTCTATGCCCTCTGTCCATGACAATGGAAAGGAGTAATAGAGAGAGTTGCCAGCCTCCAGGTGGTGGCTGGAGGTCTCCTGGGATCACAATGATCTCCAGGTGACAGAGATCAGTTCATCTGGAGAAAATGGCCACTTTGGAAGGTGGACTCTGTGACATTGTACCTCATCGAAATCCCTCCCCTCCTCAAACCCTGCCCTCCTCAGACTCCACCCCCCCAATCTCCAGGCATTTCCCAAACTGGAGCTGGTAACCCTACTAACAGAGGGGAGCATCCATGTGGCACTTTTCTCTAAACTTTCTTGGCCTCTGAACTCATGGCAGCCATTTTGTCCCCACACCCCCCTACCAGAATTTTGACATTGGTGACCTGTCACCTTGTTGCTATTACAACTGATCTCCAGGCAACAGAGTAGGGTTGCCAGCCTCCAGGTGGGGCCTGGGGACCTCCCGCTTTTACAACTGATCTCCAGCTGACAGAGATCAGCTCCCCTGGAGAAAATGGCTGCTTTGGAGGGTGGGCTCTGTGGCATTGGACTATGCTGGGACCCCTCCCCAAACTCCGCCCTCTCCTGGATCCACCCCCAAAGTCTGCAGGTATTTCCCAACCCAGAACTGGCAATCCTACAAGAGAGATCAGTTCATCTGGAGAAAATGGCTGCTTTGGACGTTGGACTCTCTGGCATTATGCCCCGAACTCCGCCTTCCACCCCCAAAATATCCAAATATTTTCCCAACTTGGAGCTGGCAACCCTGGAGAAATTCCAATGGATTGCTGGGGGAAAATGCTTTGTGAAACTATTCTGGTTTGTCACTTTCAAGGTTAATAAGGAGATACCACAGCAGGATTAGTGCAAGTCTTAGACCGGAGTCCACAGTCGTTCTGAGCCTGCAGGCACCTTTGGAAATATGGTACAGGGTGCTGGGCACTATCACAAAATGGCTGCCATGGGAGGAGGAGCCAACCACAAAATGCTAGGGAGCAAACTTATATATAACTCTAATAGTATCTCTTCAATATTTCAAACAGAAGCTGTTTAACAGGATGTCTTTTAATCTGCACAGCCAATCAGAAGCCCTGCTGGGCAAAACTCCCATCTGGCCCCACTCACTTGGCGGGCACTAGGAAATGTCAATGGGCGCCATGGCATCTGGGGGCACCATGCTGGGGACCCCGTCTTAGACTCTCAAGAGCCCCAGGCACTCTTGTCCAGTTTGCCTTGGATAAACATTTGGAGCAGAGGTTCATCAGCAGCCATTAGCCACAAGGTACAGATGGAACATTCCGTCTGGGGCAGGGATTCTTGCTTTCTCGGGGCAAGAGTGGGAGGACTTCTGGAGCTCTGGCTCTGCTGGCGGACCTCCTGATGGTACCTGGTTTTTGGCCACTGTGTGACAGAGAGTGTTGGACTGGATGGGCCGTTGGCCTGATCCAGTACGGCTTCTCTTATGTTCTTATGTCTGGGGCAGGGATGCTCTGTATTCTTGGTGCTTGGGGGGCAACAGAGGGAGGGCTTCTGGAGTTCTGTCCCCACTGGTGGACCTCCTGATGGCACCTGGGTTTTGGCCACTCTGTGACACAGAGTGTTGGACTGGATGGGCCACTGGCCTGATCCAACATGGCTTCTCTTATATTCTTACGTTGCTTCCCCCCCACATCCTCCCTATATGATAACATTTGGTCAGCTCCACAAATAGGTGTGCTGGCAAAAGAATTATGACCGTGAGTCAATTGCCTCGGCACATTCAGTTACAGTTGCTCTGACTTAGACCAGCCAAAAATACCGCCCATAAAGGTGTGCCAGGAACTTCTTGTAAAACCCAGCCTGATCCGAGGGATGGTGTGTGAAGCTAGTTTACACTTCATCACAAACAGATTTACTGGCTACGAAAAGTTCACTTGGCTGTATGTCTCACACAGGTCAGCGTGGGTTTTCTGGCAAATAACCTTTCATGTGGAAGGTGCAATGGCCCTCTTGGAGGGGTGCCTGTCTTCCTTGCAACAAGTCAATTGCCTGTATTCAATTTATGCGATCTATGTGAAGAAGAGCTGGCCAGACCAGGTGCACAGAAGCCAGCTGCGTGTGCATACGTGGGGTGAGGGAGACAGCAGCTTGGAATCACTGTGCATGCAGAACGCCCAACCACAAGGCTCATCTCACTGGGAGGCCCATATGCTCCTAGTTCAAGCCCTGGGTGCTTCGGATTGTGCTGCCCCTGCAGTACTTCCTGGATCAAGGCCAAGGGGTGTACTCCTCAACAGACAGGAGCTCGTAATGCCATCTGCCCTAAGTCAGATGGTGCAGACTGTTTTGAAAACTCAGCTTCAGCCCTAGTAAATGGTCATCTACAAACACACATGCTCGGTTTTATATAGCTCATTGGTTTATGGACTAAAGGAAGTGCCTAGTAAGCTGAGGGAACAACCCTAAACAGGTCTAACCCAAAATAAGGCCCAGTTTTATTTTTGATTTATTTTGGGATCTGTATCCCGCCCTGCCCCGCAAGTGGGCTCAGGGCGGCTCACAACATGACATCCATAGCATAAAACCGAACATATACTACATTAATTAAAACAACTCCTGCAAACATTATTACTAACAATTAAAATTGAAATGACTGATTTTAAATAACCTACTGGCCCCCGGCTTCTTCAGTGGAACTTACTCCCAGGAAACTGTTTGCATCCTCAGGGTCAGTGGCTGTGAGGTGTAGGGTTGCCAGCTCTGTGTTGAGAAATTCCTGGAGACTTTGGGGGGTAGAGTCTGGGGAGGGCGGGGTTTAGGGAAGGGAGGGGATTCTGTGGGGTACAAGGCCATTCAGACCACCTTCCAAAGCAGCCATTTCCCCCAGGGGAACTGATCTCTGTCACCTGGAACTCAGCCATAATCCTGGGAGATCTCCAGCCATTACCTGGAGGTTGGCAACACTCAGGATTTCAGTACGTAAAATAAATCTGGTTGCTGCTTTCTGACAGAACTTTCTTTGAAATGAATATGCACAGAATCAGGCTGCATGTGAATCAAAATGCTTTTATTAGTAATTCATTTATCTATAAATTATATACATATTATTTATCAGCTCCCCCCTCCCCAGAAATGGAAAATATCTGGAAATTTTGAAGCCACGGGGGGAGGGGAGATCAGGGGTTTTTCTCCTATGGAAAAAAAATGGAAAGTTGGAAAAAAATTAAAATACTTTCCTATCAAACTTAAACTTATTTTACTGATTTAACATAAAACCCATGATTTATAACTTACTTAGCATAGGAAATTGTACTGCTTGGCATATGTTTGGCAGTTTTCTAGAATTTAAAAGTATAAATTAAGGTTGCCAACTTCCAGGTGAGGCCTGGAGGTCTGGGATTGCAACTGAAGTCCCTCCCCTCTCAAACCCTCCCCTCCCCAGGTTCCGCCCCCACATCTCCAGAAATTTCCCAAATCCTAGTTGACAACTCGCAGGGCTCTTTTTGTAGCAGGAACTCCTTTGCATATTAGGCAACACACCCCTAATGTAGCCAATCCTCCAAGAGCTTACAGTAGCCCCTGTAAGAAGAGTTCTGTAAGCTCTTGGAGGATTGGCTGCATTAGGGGTGTGTTGCCTAATATGCAAAGGAGTTCCTGCTACAAGAAGAGCCCTGAACTCTAGTAGATAAATACACCCAGTACTTGAGAGCGCTTTAAGAACTGCTAAGCCTATGCCTCTTTAGCATATATCTCTTGTTTTTTGCTTTCTAAAAGGTAGGAAAAAGCAGGCCTTTTTTTGTAGAAAAAGCCCAGCAGGAAATCATTAGCATAATAGGCCACACCCAACAGCATAAATCTATTAGCATATTAGGCCACACCCCTGACCGCACAACTTATTAGCATATCAGGCCATACACCCCATGTTACCAGAAGTGTGGTCATCCAGCCATACCCACCTTTTGCTTCTTATTCTGTTTACCTTGTTTGTTGTCAAAACCCAGGGTGTTTTTTGGAGCAGGACCTCCTTTGCATGTAAGGCCACACACCCCTAATGTAGCCGATCCTAATGAGTTTCTGCTGTTTGGTGTGGCCTATTATGCTAATGAGTTCCTGCTGGGTGTGGCCAACTCAGGAGCCAGCCGGAACTCCATTCCTGTGCATTCCTGCCCAAAAATAGCCCTGGGAAAAAGTAAAAATTGAAGGTAGAAAATAAAAATTGTTATAAAATTATCTGGACAAAGAAACTCTCATAGAGTCACAATATGTAAGATTACTAACATATCTGGATATCAAAAACTTTATAACGCTGAAAACACTGAACTAACAAGGTGTTATTTCCGACATTATACCATATTAATTGCTGCAAAAATTATTCATGTTGACAGACAACATATGTTTGAATGTTGTATGTTCCTGGAGACTTTGTCTGAATGTTGTATGTTCCATTAGAAAAACTGAAAAAGTCCTCACATTTTTTCATACTATATATATTTTTTGAATAAAGAGAAATATTACCTTAAGGAGAATTCCACACATTCCAAAAAGGAAAACAGTTCATACAAGATTTTTGTTCCAATGCTCCCTAAAACTTCCCAATTTTTCCATCTAAAAAATTGAAAGTAAATTGGAGGAGGCATTTTCCATTTTTCAACCCCTCTGGGACTTCAGATCTTCCCCATAGCAATAACAAACAATAAGGAATCAATGAATCAATCAATTTATATCTCCTTCCCCACCCATCTGTTTGTAATATTAGTTAAGGTTGCTAACTCCAGTTTGAGAAATTTCTGGAGATGGGGGGGGGGGCAATACCTGGAGGGAGTAGAAGATGGGAAGGGGAGTTCAGCATGATGTCAGTGCTGTAGACTGGAGGTCAATTTTAATTCCAGAAGAATTCCAGGCCACACCTTAACAGCTGATAAGAAGGTAAGGGTTGTTATTGGTCCCCATTGCTTGGAGAATATTTTTAAAATCTCCTCCCAGGATGGGAGATCTTTAATATCCTAAGGGCCAAACAGGAAGGAGCCAGGAAGTATCCTCATTAAAACAAACAAGCAAATAAATTACCACATCAGGGAAACTAGATCTTTGGGGAGGGGGGAGAATAGATTTTTATTTTTTAAAAAACTTTCAACATACATACAATTTGTTACAAAGTACACAAATCTGCCTAATTACAAATACATATTCTAGTAATTTAACCCTCTAACATTACGGCCAGTGTTCCCTCTAAGCTGAGTCAGTGTGAGCTAGCTCACAGTTTTTTAGCCCTCGGCTCACATTTTTGTCTTCGCTCAAGAAGGAGGGCTCCAGAGCAAACGAGCTTATGCAGAAGCGAAATCTCTAGCTCACAACTTCAATGCCAGGAGCTCAAAAAGTAGAATTTTTGCTCACAAGACCCCACAGCTTAGAGGGGGCATTGATTACAGCCTATACTAAAGCACAAGCCTACCAGTTTCAAACAACACTAATTCATAAGTTTAACAAATTAACACTTTACTAGTTTATTGCTTTAACCGTTCTACAGATTAACATGTTTAACAAATTAATCCACTGAATGATTAAGTTGATGCTAAACTTATGCTTTATACTGTATACTGCACCAGGGAATAGAGTTCTAGCCTAACTTTCTCCACGCTAGAGCCTAGTGGCATATTTAAGGCCACTTTGTGCGTCCTAAAGGCGCCACTGGACACAAACTTTGATCTCTGTACTTTCCTGTTTCATTAATTCAACCACTTCCCTCCCTTCCCCCACCCAATAGCCTTCTCCCTTTTACTACAGAATAGCCAATGAGCGCTCTCCTTTCATTCCACCATTAGGGGTTCACTACCGCTCTTCCTGCAGCATGGAATTTCTCCCCGTTGCTCAGCAACGGGCAATAGAGTTCCTCGTAACCTCCTGATTGGCCTTTCTGATTTAACCACTAAGCGTGCCCCTCCAGGCGCTTACTAGCCAACGGGTTGCAGGCATATTCGCACTTCGCTTGTGGAGCCCACCTCTTTTCCCTACTTCAGCCAATAAAAGAGCAGCACCTTCGCTTTCCCCGCCTTCTCACCAACTTCTGCTCCATCAGCCAATAAGCGTTCCTCTGTTCTCTTCCTTACCCTGCCTCCTTTTCGTGGCGGTTTCTCTCAGAAGTCTTCGGAGTTTGCGCCCGACCGGATACTCCGCCCCTTTAGGAGCTGAGCGAAGGGCGATGGGACGGGGCGGGGCTTTTACTACAGCGCATGCTCGCTGCTACTTTGGCTACCCCCCCCGGTCATGTGAGCGGAAGTGGTGCCCGGCTCTTGCTGGGAGGTTTTTCTTCCGCCTTGTTTTTTCGGTGCCTGTTAGTGGCGGAGAGGGAAGCCCGGGAGGAGGCCGGGGCTGGCCGGGTAAGTGTCTGGAGGGGGACTTCTGCTGTTCGAGACGAGACCTTCGCCCTTCATGTGTGCGGTGGGGGAAGCAATTGATGTAGTTGTGAATAACAAACAGCGTTGCCAACCTCCAGGTGGTGGCTGGAGACCTCCTGGCATTACATTTTATCTCCAGATGGCAAGAGGTCAGTTCCCCTGGAGGAAGTTGCTGCTTTGGAAAGTGGACCTTTTGACATTGTGCCCTGCTGAGATCCCTCCCCAACCTCCACCCCAAAATCTCCAGGAATCTGGCAACCTTGATACCATACCCATAGTCTCTTAAGTATTATGATGCATGCTTATGTATTTTATTAATTTTAAAACTTTATGTATTCATTTGTGTTTTAAAGCTTGCTTTTATATATGTTTTTTCGGGCTGCCTTGGGAACTGTGAGTTGGGTGGAAAGGTGGCATATAGGTGTTTTAACTAAGATTACAGTCGTCACTGGCAATAAAACCTCACCTAGAAGGTAGGAATAATAATTCTGGTCTTAATCACAGGGTTGTTGTGAGTGCTGTTTATAAGATAGTCTAGGTACTCTAACCACTGCACCATGCTTGCTCTTTTAGAGTGCTTCACCATCCTGTAATTCTTACAACATCCCTGTAAGGTAGTTTGGTGTTACAGTTGCTCTTGTATTACAGAGGAAGGACTGGGGCTTGAGAGGGAGAGTGCCCTGCTTAGAGGCACTGGTGATTTAATGGCAGAGGTGAGTCTTGAACTGGGGATTTGCTGTTGATAGCCAGTTTGGTGTAGCAGTTAAGAGTGGCAGGACTCTAATCTGGAGAACTGGGTTTGATTCTCCACTCCTTCACATGAAGCCAGCTGGGTGACCGTGGGTCAGTCACACAGCTCTCTGAGCTGTCAGCCCCACCTACCTCACAGGGGTGGGGAGAGGAAGGGAAGGCGATTGTAGGCCTCTCTGAGACTCCTTCAGGTAGTGAAGTTGTTCAGTCGCACAGTCGAGTCCGACTCTTCGCGACCCCATGGACCAGATTACGCCAGGCCCTCCTGTCTTCCGCTGTCCGCTGAAGTTTGCTCAATTTCATGTTTGTTGCATCGATGACACTGTCTAACTAGTGAAGGGTGGGGTATAAAACCAACTGTTCTTCAATTTGTTAGTCTCTACACAATGTCATTCCAGTCCCATTATCATTGTACTTCTTGATTCAAAGTGCGGTCTCTTGAGGCCAAGCTAGGTTTTTATACAGGAACTAGAATTGTAGTCTGTTTTATTTAGTTAGTTTATTTATACCTAATTTTATCCTCAAACCACTCTGAGAGGTAGTTTAGGCTTAGAGTGTGTTACTGCTGCTCCGAGATCACCTAGTGCGCTTCCATGGCAGATTTGAACCTGGGTCTCCCAGGTCCTAGTCTGATGTTCCAGTCAGTGTACTGTTTGTTGTATATACGATCTTGTCTTTACTGCATTTTCTGCTTATTTTTGTGATCCTGTTTTAGCAGTGTTTATTGTATATCTTATGGTTATACTGTTGTATTGCATTGTTTTAGACTTGGTAAATTAATTATACGGCAATGTGTTTATAGGCAGGAGATCATAGATCGTCTGGCAGTTGGAAGTTCTAGCTCTTTAGCATTATGCACCACTAGGTGGTGAGCTAGACTGTTTTTTTTAAGGTAAGAGACGTTTCAGAGGTGGCTTGCCATTCCCTGCCTCTGCATCACGTCTCTAGTATTCCTTGGAGGTCACCCATCCAAATACCAGTCAGGGACAACCCTGCTTACGTTCCAGGATCAAACAGGATTGGTCTGGCCTGGGCTATCCAGGTCAGGGCTTTAGTCTTGGTTATCTGCCTTGCCGCACTGATAATGGTGGACTGTAAATAAAATGAATGCCTTGTTTGAAATGCATGGCAGCCACTGATCAGCAATAAAGATAATTTATATGGTGTCTTCTTCACATACATCACAATCCTGATGTTAAACCGGTTGTCTCTATGAGAGGCCTCCTGGGAATGCTTTGTACATAACCTTGAGTTCAGGAATAGTATGAAGGTGGCATGCCTATGTACAGTAAAAAGGAAGTGATCCCTGCAGCCACCTTCTAAGGTAGTCGAATAGGATTCCCATGTTGCCTCTTGGGGGTTGATTCTGAAAAACAGTAATTTGCTGACAGCTGTTTAGTGAGTTTGTGGGGGAAGTAAGATTTGAACAAGGGGCTTTGCGGCCTTATTTGTGTTTTTTTACCACAGTGCTGTATCATTGATGGAATCCAGAAGCTGATGGCACTTCTGAGCATGGGCATCAGGAAATTGCTTTTAAATGAGGACCGTACATTTGGTGGTGAAAAGAGGGGGAGTAAAGGAGGAGGAGAAAGATACATGCATCTCAAAAGCCCAGAGGGATATGTTTGGTATTCCTGGGGGGAAATAATCACTGGATGGAAAGCCCCTGTTTGAGTAACAGAGCATATGAAAGGGCTTTGGCAAGTAGGAAAAACTGAGGTGGGTGGAGCAGATGTGAAGAAAGTATCGGCAAAACAGATCTCATCCTCCTTCCTTGTAAGCTAGATTGTTCTTGTTCTGCTGTTGACAGGTCGACTGGCTTCAGAACCAGCGAGTGAGCTGCTGGCTGATTTCTGCTGCAGGTGCAAGGACTAAAAGTGGCAGATTTCAGGCAATCTTTCTTTCCCCCCCCCAGAGAAATGCATTAAATCTCAGCAAGGGAATCTAGGATGTTAGTTGCCCATTCCTTCTCCCATGCTAAATTTTAAACCAACCAAACTTTCATTTATATACTTTATCGTCTGCCTTTTGCGCTGATCCTAAAGGGGATTAAAACATTTTAAAGCCCTGCAATAAAAACAGTATAGGACATGATATACATGATAGAGGGTTGAGAGAGAACTTTTTCTCCCTCTCCTGGAATATTAGAACTTGAGGGCATCCAATGAAACTCATGGGCAGAAGGCTCAGGACAGACAAAAGTAAAAACTACTTTACACAGAGAGTGACTAACGTGGAATTTGCTGCCAGAGGATGTAGTGATGGCCACAGGAATAAACAGCTTTAAAAGGGGATTAGATGGTGTCATGATCTGTGTAGGCCTGGGAGACAAACCTAGAGGTCTAGGCCTCTAGAAACCAGTGTGGAAAGCAGACAGCCTACAATCCCCATAATGTTTAGAGAGGGTTATAACCAATCAGTGTCCAGGGATTGTATGAAAAGACTGTTACATACTTTGTGGGCTGTGAAAAAATGGTGTTCTTTCCTCACAGAGCTAAATCGAAGGGGGCTGTGATATAAACTCTGTGTGCTGTGAGGAAACTGTGTTCTTTCTCTTCTGTGGTCTTGTCTCTCACAGAGCTAAACTGAGGGGACAGTCTGGTCTGAGGAAAAGATACCTCTCTTGGGAAAGAGTGAGTACAGGCAGGAAGCCTGGTATAAGAAGGCTGTGGGCCTTGAAGTAGTAACCAGTCAAGTGAACTAGGTAGTCACGTTAGATTTGATTATTTTGCCTTTAAACACTGTTATATATTTTAAGCACCTTGTCTTGGTTTCCTTGCCCCAGTACTGTGTTAATAAACCATTTGTTTAAGTATTCTCTGCCTGGTAATCACACCTGTGTTCTTGGCTTAAAAGGGGCATTTTGGATGGGCTTGGGCGGGTACTCTGGGCCTTCTCAAGGGACCCGAAGTTCAGAGTGGTGGCAGCTGGAGGTGGCGACCCGCTGGGGTCATGACAGATGGATTCATGGAGGATAAGTCTATCAATGCCTACTAGCCATGGCGACTGAGGGGAGCCTCCACATTCAGAGGCACTAACACTCTGAATCCCAGAGCCAGGCAACAACTTCAGGGGAAGTTCTTGGATAGGGATGGGAATGACCTGGGAAAATGGAAGGTCAGGTCTCAGTTTGTGGGGCTACACGAACCATGAACTTTCATGAGCCTTTCCATTCGGTGAACTGGTTTGTTTTGCAGACCTGGCTGGGAGGCTTATCCTGCCCAACACTTTAAAGTGTCAGGCAGGAGAAGCTGCCCCCAGGATCTATGTGCGGCAGGGAGGTCTCTTCCAAGCAGGGAGAAGGGGAGTGAAAGGGATCACTGAAATGGCTTGTATCTATTTCAGCCTATCAGCTGACAGACGCACCAGCCCCACTGTTAGGCTGAAATAGATGCAAGCCATTTCAGCAATCCCTTTCACTCCCCACTTCCCACCATGGCCTCACTAACCTCCAAAAAAAGCCATGGAAGGTTGTGGGAGGGTTGTGGATAGGGATGGGTACAAACCTCGGTTTGTGAACTACAACCTGGGCAATTTTCATCACAAATTTAGGCTCATTACAAGGTTTGTGCCCATCCCTAGTCTGGTCTTCTGTGCCCTGTCATTGGCTGTCCAGAGGAACAGCTTGAGGCCACTGTGTGAGACAGGATGCTGGACCAGGACTATTGGTCTGATCCAGCAGGGCTGTTCTTATGTTCTGCAAGTGCCAACCTACAAATAGGCAGAATCAACAATTGCCCGTACATGCCTCTTCTCCGTTGTGGCTCCTGCTCTCCTCAACTTCTGCAAACTGCAAAAAAATAATCATTCAAGAGGGCTTTTCTACATAGGCAGTAGATCTGCACTGCACTAAGTGATTCACAGAATTACTTAATAAAATTATTAGGGACTGTGTACAGCTTGTTGAAACTAGGGTCCCACTATGGAATTTGGCATTGCTTAATGCGTCATGTTAGTACTTAATGCTTTGTTTTGGTTCTGTTTTTAGACTTCGGGCTGGCTCTTTCTGTGTATTCCACTTTGTCCAAGTGAGAAATTCAGAATATAAATAATGTAAATAAACAGCAATGCAAGAACTGGGTTGCTGGACTTTTTAAAAATGCAGCAAAAACAAGACAATAATACATACAGTAAACTGTGCAGTAAACTGCCGCCTAATTCCTTTTATAAGATAGTCCTCCTGGATTATTCCGCTTCTGCTGAAATTTTGTTGCCTTTACAAAGATGCGTGTTTCCACTCTCAGTGTCCTTGTTCTCTCATTCTGGGATGAGAGTCGCAGAGGCCAGGTCCCACAGGCCGCTGAAATAAAAGACATTTCGAAGCCATGTTTAGAAAGGGTGAAATAATCCTGGGCTGGACCCCAGTTTGCAAGACAGGCTTGAGATCTTTTAAACACAGCCGAGTGCCTTGTCCCCCTCTCCACAATGGCCACCCTTGTGTTCCCCGGCTCTGGCTCCTGGGTATTAGAACGGCCAGGCTTAGTAGGACGGGGAGTCAGTCCAGGCAGAATGCTGGGCTGGAAGTTCAGAGTTGAGAGCCCACACGGCCGTGAGGAAGCCCGTTGGAGGACCTCAGGCCAGTCACCCTCTGCTGACCCAATGCTCCCTCTGAGCTGTGGAGTCTTGTAAGCAAAAATTCTACTTTGTGAGCTACTGGCTTTAAAGTTGTGAGCAATAGATTTGAGTACTGCCTAAATTAGTTTGCTCTGGAGCCATCCTTCCTGAGCTAAGACAAAAGTGTGTGAGCCAGAGGCTAAAAAGCTGTGAGCTTGCTCATACTGACTCAGCTTAGAGGGAGCACTCACCTAACCTACCTCACAGGCTGGCAGTTGGAAACTTAAAATGGAGGGAACCAGGTGTGCTTCCCTGAGCTCCCGGGAGGGATAAAAAGGCACTGAGTAAACTAAGAGGATTTCCACACAGGGATGAGGGTGTGTTGTGTCCGTGTTGTTGTTGTTGTGGCTCCCCACCCAGCACAGTGGCAACAGAGGTTCCATATGGTGGGTTTCCCTGCAGTTTACCTGCCACAGTAGTGGCCTTCCTCCCTCCTCTGGGCCACTGGGACTGTGACGGAACAGGCCTGCTTGATCTAGAGACCCTGTTCTGCCCTCTCCCTCCGTTGGGTCACCAACTCCTGGGGGGAGCTGTCCTTTCACTATGGCATTCACTGCCACCACCTGTTAATTTATAGCTGTGAAGTAGCATGCCATTGAGCCTGGCGTCCTGCTGTGTGGGAAGGAGAGAACTCACCCTTTCAGAATACAGTGAAGGAGGAAACAGGGAGGAGCCATCTGCTATGGCCTGCCAGCCTTCCTCCGGGAGACAATGCATTCTGCTACAGGGGCTTTTTCCTTTTTATTGAAAAAAAATTGGCCTCTAGGTATTATACCAATATAGCAATGTGTGTAACAGGCTCTCTGAATTCCCAGCTTTCATTTTTAAAGAAGTTTCTAGCCTTTTCAGTTGCAGAGGTGTACCTTTCCTGTTATAGCTCCAGAATGGAAGAGGTTAGAGCCTTTTAAAAATAAATGGAAGCTGGGAATTTGGGAAACCGGTTGCACATATTGTATAATGTTATATTGATACAGTGCTATTTAGTTACAGATTTTTTTTAAAAAAGTCCCCTGGTGGTAGGTGGAGGAAATGGCCATCATGGGGTCAGTATCAGGGAAAATAGCTGCTGTGGGGCCAGGAAATTCTTTATTTTCCTCACCACAACTGCAGCCGCCCAAGCTTTACTGATATATCCCCCTAAAACTTTCGCAGCAAAGCAGGTTTGAGAAGAGGTGGGGAAAGCCCACAACAGTGTGGGGAAGCGGGGGCGGGGGGGACATTTCCTGACAGCATTGAACCTGGGGCAGGTGGTGTGGAAGAAACAGGAGAGGGGCCGTTTAGAGGAGTGGGAGTGGCAGGAGATGGGCTTGGGTGTCCATTAGAAATGTGGGAGTAGGCAACGTAAACTGGGGGGGGAGGCGGCAGGCTTCACCAGATGAGTTGCCCTGTCTTACTGAATAAGTTGACTCTATTCACCAGCCTCATCCTGCTTTGAGATTCCAGGAAGCTGCACGTGGGGCTGTCCAAGCTAACATAAAAGAATCTGCAAGCTTCCAAAACAAAGTCGGAGTCCAGGGGCACCTTTAAGACCAACATAGTCTTGTTCAAGGTATAAGCATTTGTGTGCACGCGCACATCTTCAAAATTTCTTCTGCTGCTTCAGACCTCCCACTTGACATAGCAGCCGTTTTCAGACTACCCACCTGAATGAAAGCTTCCAAGAAAGAGACCTTTCCGGCCATGTTAAGGCCTCTTGCAAGCATCCCGTGTCCAATGCTGAGCAAGTTTCCACAGATGAAATGGTGTCAGCTTACACCTTTGACATGCTGGGAAGAAGCAAGAATGGTAGCGTCCGCTTGGAAAATATAAAAACCAGTTGCTCATTAAATTGAGTACCCCTCCCCCAGTAGAGCAATAAGAGAAGCGTTGCTATTAACTGGGTTATGTAAATGGCAAGAAAGATCCCAGGAAGATTTTCAGTATGAACCCAGCGTAGCGTAGTGCTTGGAGTATCAGAGCAGGATCCAGGAAACCTGGCTTCAGTTCCCGGTTCTGCCACGGGCAGCTCGCTGGGCCAGTCGTGCATTCTGAACCTAGCCTACCTCTCAGGGTGGTTGTGAGAGTAAAATGGAGGAGAGGAGAACAACGTAAGCTGCTTTGGGTCCCTGTTAGGGAGAAACGTGGGCTATAAATGCAGTATAATGAAAATCAGTGAAATAAAGAGATAAGTGATGGTTGAGTGGGAAAGAGGTGGGTGGACCTGTAGGAGGTTGAAGAGTTCCAGGCCTGGGAAAATGGAGTCAATGTGGGCATTGTGCAAGGCGAGATAAGCGAATGAATTACAGGAGGAATTCTGTGCTTGTTAACGTGGGTGTAAAATCTCCATCGCAGGGACTGGAAAGAGAACAGAGGGAGTTTAAGCAAGCTGATTTAACTCCTCCGTTGTGTGCGTGTGTTTTCAGTGGCTGAAGACATTGTCTGGTGATCAGGAGTCCTCATAGCCAAAGGGTACCCTGCAGGGGTTCAGCAGGGGCATTCAGATTGCTAGGAGGAAGTGAAGAGTTGAGTCCAACTAAAAGGTTCTCATGGAGGAAGTGGAAAAGTACAAGGGGTGAGACGGAAGCAAGTTTGCAGAGCCGAAGGAAGCGCGGTCCACCAGGTGCCGTCCGGCTGTTCAAGGCTGGCTTTGAGTTTGCAGACCCTGAGGCTGCCGGTTGAACCGCCGGGCCTGGGAGCACCAGGGTGGCCGGGCTTCTCTTCAGACATGCTGCTGCTGCTGTTGTTGAGGGGATTGTAATTAGATGGTCCCGGCCAATGCTCCCTCTAAGCCGTGGAGTGTTGTGAGCAAAAATACTACTTTGTGAGCTACTGGCATTCAAAGTTGTGAGCCCCTGCTACGGCATAGATCAGTTTGCTTTAGAGCCCTCCTTCCTGAGTTAAGACAAAAATGTGTGAGCCGGAGGCTAAAAACTATGAGCTAGCTCACACTAACTCAGCTTAGAGGGAACATTGGTCCTGTTGTGCCTGCACTTCACGCCATTTCCTCCCCGAAGCATGCTGTCGTCTGGGGTTTGAACATGCCCCCATTCCTTGGTGTAGTGGTAAGTGCGCAGAGTCTAATCTGGGAGAACCGGGTTTGATTCCCCACTCCTCCACTTGCACCTGCCGATGTGACCTTGGGTCAGTCACAAGCTCTGGCACAGCTGTTCTCCCAAGGACAGTTTCTGTCAGAAGTTCTCTCAGCCCCACCTCCCTCACAGGGTGTCTGTTGTGGGGAGGGGAAGGGAAAGGAGTCTGTAAGCCGCTCTGAGACGCCTTTGGGCAGTGAAGGGCAGGGTATAAATCCAAACTCCTCCTCTTCCTCCTCCTCTTCCTCCTCCTCTTCCTCCTCCTCTTCCTCTGTGTGTGTGTGGAGGTCAACTGCCATAGGGCAGTTATAAAGGCAGCTCTGTCCCTGGGTGTTTCTGTTCAAAGCACGCTGTCCTGTCCATGCAGAGTGGATCCCTGGACCCACAGTTCATGCCTCATCTGGGCAGTTCACCTGCTAATGGGTAACCTTTGGCAAGAGAAACTTTGCGTCTCTGAGCAGACCTCCATCCAGCTTCGGCCAGCATGCTGTGACTCTCACAGCTGTCCACAGACCAGCTTCTCCTGGTGCCCAAGGCTTCAATTGCCAAGAGGGGAGCCCTTCCTAAGGTCTCCACACCAGGTGTGGACCCCAAATCCAGCAAATGCCAGACTGCATCTCCAGCCAGGGCCAAGGAACAACACCCTTCTTAGGATCCAACGAACACCACGATTTATGCAGACCCCCAGACTGGGCAGGATCAAAGCTACCCCATACGTTACCATTTCTGTCTCCAAATCAGTATGCTGTTCCTATCCCGAACCTCTTCCCCACCGGACGTGTGACTGTGGTTCACTCTTATGACCCCCTTCAATCAGCCCAGAATAAATTCTACATCGGTGGGTCATATTGTGCTTGGCAGAGTGCAGAGGTCTTTGACAGAGTGCGCCAGAGTTACCTTGCTAAATAAATCTCTCAGCTTCTGGGCAAAGCCTACAGGCACACTGTGTTGTTCAGAAGTGTGAACTTCCTCCTGTGGTTATAAATATCTTCCATGGGACTATTATCATGGAAAATTCCAGACATGCTCTCTGAGAGGTGGAACTGTGTGCCTGCAAGTATACTTTACATATCATACAATCATACGGGCTCTTCTTATGTTCTTATTAATAGGAGATTAGATAGATTCATGGAGGATCAGTCCATCAATGGCTACTAGCCATGGTGACTGAGTGGAACCTCCACATTCAGGAGGCAACATCAAGGAAAGACCTCGGTCTCTCTGCCCTGTTGTTTGCCCTCCAGAGGAACTGGTTGGCCACTGTGTGAGACGGGATGCTGGAATGGATGGACCACTGGTCTGATCCAGCAGGGCTCTTCTGATGTTCTTACAGGAGAAGGCCTCGGCCTCTGTGCCCTGTTGTTGGCCCTCCAGAGGAACTGGTTGGCCATTGTGTGACACAGGATGCTGGACTAGATGGACCCCTGGTCTGATCCAGCTGGGCTCTTATCAGGGGAAGGCCTCAGCCTTTATGCCCTGTTGTTGGCCCTCCAGAGGAACTGATTGGCCACTGTGGGAGACAGGATGCTGGACTAGGTGGACCTTCACTGGTCTGATCCAGCAGGGCTCTTCTGATGTTCTTATCAGGGAAAGGCCTCGGCCTCTGTGCCCTATTGTTGGCCCTCCAGACGAACTGGTCAGCCACTGTGTGAGACAGGATGCTGGATGAAACAGACCAATGTTCTTATCATTAGGGTCCCCTGTTTTGATTTCTGCCATCAGCATTTTACAATTGCCAGTTAAGGCTGGAGTGAGGGTAGAGGTCAGATTTGTGGCTGGCTTTGTTCCCAGTCTAGTTCAGGGTAGCCCAGTGTGGCACCCATGGGTGCCATGACTCCTTCCCATACTTTCCTTGGAACCTGCCAAGCTTTTCAGGAATTGGTTGAGGTCATTGTAAGGCAGAGCTTGGTTTTGACTGCCTTCATTCAGTTTGGGGGTGTTTTTCCACTGGTGGATCAGGGGAACCTGGTAACCATCTGGCCTTTCCTTAGGCATTGTGTGGTTCCATTCCTCATTCAGACTTTTCTTCTTCTCAGGAAGTCTGAGGAGGGAGGTACCACATTGGGCTCTGCCTCCTGCGACAGCCATTTTGAGTTTGACTCCGCCTTCTGTGGCAGCCATCTTGGTGGTGCTCAGCACCCCCCTCTGAAAATTCCAAAGCTGCCCACAGGCTCAAAAATGGTTGGGGACCCCTGATCTAGTCCATTGCTACTCAAGCAACAGTAGCTCGTCTCTCACTGAGCCACTCAGTGTAAAATACTTGGGACTGAGGTGTCTAAGAGGCACTGAAGGCAATTCAGACGTAACATTCTTAGTCTAAGCCTCTCCTTTAGACAAACATGCTGGCTTATTGACAGTGCAGGATAATGCAGCATTGCATCACATTAAAAAAAATTGTAAATGGAACCTTTAGAAGAAATGCTGACTTAAAAAAAAAATCACCAGACAAAGGTTTTTTTAATTGCCCCCGTCTCTGTAGGAAAATGCTTCCTTTCCAATCTCTGTTCTGATCTATTTGATCATGGGGAGCGTTGGCAGCCTCTTGCCTCTCAGAAATGCTCGCTCGCCTCCCACGGTTTGACCCACTTGGCTCGGGCTTCAGAGTATTCTGTAGTCTTGCACCTTGCGGGTTTCAGGTTTGTCTGCAAGCAGGTTTCATAGGAGGGCAGCTGTGGTGCTGGTGGTGGTGGTGGTAGGAAATGTCGTCTGGGGGCTCAGTTGTACGATCCAGGCTCCAAGCAGAGGTCAGCAACCTTTTAAATAAATAGCTGAACTGCAGCAGAATTCAGCACAAGAGTTTAACAAAGAAATGCGGGGCGGGGGGAGATTATACAATACTCTTTTCAGTCTTCTCCAGCTTTGTACTTCCTGTGTTCCTCAAGGAGGCCCATCGTCCTGTGGTGTTTCAACTCCCCAAGTAATATTTTTTTGTAAATGGCACTGTCTAAACTGGTGGTATTGGGGTCGTGTTTGCAGTCTGACAAAGTTAGGTTTCCTTGGTGTCTTTGCAGCCGTTCTGTTCCTGTACTACCAAAGAGAAATAGTGAAAGACGTTTTTTTCTTTGTAGCTGCTGTTGCACTCAATGAAACCTCCAAGGCATCTTTCTAAAAAAATTCAATGGCTTGCATTGATACCTCATCCTGGCTGTACACCTGTTGTCCAGTCAAAGGTTTGGCTTCATCCATATGGTAAGCTGTGCTTTACCATATTCCAGTGCCCACAGGGAGCCGAAAGAGTCGTAAAGCTAAATTCCCTTTGTGTTGGTACCTGTGAGCAGAGATCTCCCTCGAGGTTCACAGGTGCCGTGAGCCTCTGTTTTTAGCCTCTAGTTACTGGTGACACCCCTTGACTTCCACCGAGCATGTTGTGCCGGATCCTGGGTGAACGGGGGCATCTGTCCTGTCCTGATGGCTCTACCTTCTGGATACAGGTAGGGCTTCCACCCAGTTGTATAGACTTGGGCTCCACAAATCCTCGGAACCAGGATGTTATGGTGCCTCCGTTTTCCAAAACTTGTTTATTTTAAGTACCTCTTGGTGATTCTCAGTAGTACAAAGCTTATCTAGGTGAGGGACAGAGGCTGACTTTTTGTCGTGGTGTCAGTCAGGGTTACCTCATTTATTTATATACGACAACCTTTTTTTGGCCATCCAGTCACAACCAACTTATGGCAACCCTGTGGAGTTTTAAAGGCAAGAGGCGTTCAGAGGTGGTTTGCCATTGCCGGCCTCAGCGCACCAACCCGGGACTTCCTTGGTGGCTTCCCACCCAAATGCCTTGACCTGGATAGCCCAGGCTCATCAGATCTCGGAAGCTAAGCGGAATCGGCCTTGGCGACCTCCAAGGGATATCAGGGTCACAACGCGGAGGCAGGCAATAGCAAACCACCTCTGAAACATCTCTTGCCTTAAAGACAAGTCTAGCTCACCACCTAGTGGTGCATAATGCTAAAAAAGAGTTAGAACTTGTGGCTGCCAGACAATCTTAGGATCGCCTAGCTACACTACATACAGTGCCATATGATAATAATAATAATCCCATCCAAATGCTAACCAGGGCTGACCCATTCTTAGCTTCTGATATCTGAATAGCTCAGCCCTTTGTTAAAAAATGACCAACTGTGAAGCGTTTAGTGTTAGGGTTTATGGTAGCAATAATGAGAAAGTCTGAACATTAAAATATAAAACCCTGAAAGCTAAAAAATAAATCTAGCTCCTCAATTGTTGGGAGGTGAGCTCCTAAAGCCAAGAAAACTTTGTTAAGTTGTGCTGTAGACCAGACACACACACACACACACTCAGTCTGTGTGTGTGTGTGTGTATAAAATAACCCTGATTTTAATTGGATTTCTTAAAAATAATCCTCCCTCCACATAGCATTATCTATGATTGTTGGACTTCCTTCTACATATCAAAATTAAAATTAATGGGACACAGTGAGCAAAAGGACAAAATGATAAATTCTGACTAAGTGACCACACCCTATGAGGAGAGGCTGAGGGACTTGGGAATGTTCAGTCTGGAGAAGAGGCGGCTGAGGGGGGGACACAGTGGCTCTCTTGAAGGATCTGAAGGGCTGTCCCTAAGAGGAGGGCAGGGAGCAGTTCCTGTTGGCAGCAGAGGAGAGGACTTGGAATAATGGGTTTAAATTAAGGACGGGAAGGTATCAGCTGTATCTTTGTTGTTGTTCAGTCGCACAGTCGAGTCCGACTCTTCGCGACCCCATGGACCAGATTACGCCAGGCCCTCCTGTCTTCCACTGTCCGCTGACGTTTGCTCAATTTCATGTTTGTTGCATCCATGACACTGTCATCTCATCCTTTGCCGTCCCCTTTTTCTTTGACCTTCAGTCTTTCCCAGCATCAGGGTCTTCTCCAGTGAGGGCTCCCTTCGCATTTGGTGGCCAAAGTATTTGAGCTTCAACTGTATCTTAGGAAGCACTTTTTGACAGTAAGAGTTGTGCAGCAGTGGAATGGGCTGCCTGGGGAGGTGGGGAACTCCCCCTTACCGGCAGTCTTGAAGCAGCGTCTGGACAAACACTTGTCTGGGATGCTCTGATCCTGCATTGAATGGTTGGGGGGGGGTTGTTTGGACTGGACGGCTCCTTCCAGCTCTGTGATTCTATGAAAAACATGTGCTGAATGTTCCTGTTGTGAACACGATCCCCGGAACAGAGAGGGTGACTTAGGAGCAATGCTCCCTCTAAGCTGTGGAGTCTTGTGAGCAAAAATTCTACTTTGTGAGCTCCTGGCATTAAAATTGTGAGCGAGCCATTTGGCTGCTGCATCAATTAGTTTGGCTCTGGAGCCCTCCTTCCTGAGCCGAGACAAAAATGTGTGAGCAGGATGCTAAAAAAACAGTGAGCTAGCTCACACTAATTCAGCTTAGAGGGAGCACTTGCTTAGGAGCCTGGGGTCTTAAGAAATTCAGCGTTGCTGGATCAGAGTAAAGGTCAGTTTTGGTGCTGCAATCTGACCGCCACCAGCCAGACGCCTCTGGAAGGCTCTCGAGCCGAGCACAAGGACGTTGACCTTTTCTCACTGTTTGCCCCTCGCGTCTGACGCTCCAAGGTGTTGTCCTTTTGTACATGGAGGTCCAGTTTAGCTGTGGCAAGCTGTGGTTTTGAGGAATCACAGAGACGGAAGCATTGCGTTTTTTAAAATTTCCATCTCCAATGCTCTTTCTGGGATTCCCTAAACTCTCATGGATGAGCTGATTTCTTTCCCCTTCTAATTCCCCCTCCCCAATTGTAGATATCAGCCACATTACATGCCTCCTAGAGCAGGGACCCCCAACTTTTTGGAGCCCGCCGGCACCTTTGGAATTCTGGCACAGCGTGGTAGGTGCAGCGACAGAAGGGCCACCCGGGCGCCAGAAGCCAGCCCTACAATGGCCGCTGGTGAAGCAACATTTTTTAAAAATGTGCATTGTCAATCTGATCTCCAGTGGCCTGCCTTGCTGGGCAAAAAGCCTCTCCTGGCCCCGCCCACTTCAGATAACCTTGGTGGGCACCAGGAAAGATGACATCAGGCACCAGGACGGGGACCTCTGTCCCAGAGTCTGCTCAGTCTGGTCCGTTTTTTCTTCTTAAGTAATATTTTTGCAAAATCGGAGCTCTTCGGTATGTAGAGGCTTCTACCTTGTTATGTGCTTTTGTTGGTTTCGTGGCTGGCACCAGCCTCCCAATTTGCTCTTGGGTATCGTGATGAAGGACAGTCAGCTTGCCAGGAACAGGGGCATCTCAGCCTCCTGTTCTCCTTAAATCAAACCCAGGAGATCTTGAAATGCTCGAGAATTATCAACATAGGGCAGAGAAGAAGAGGAGGAGATTGGATTTATACCCTGTCCTTCACTTGGAGTCTCAGAGCGGCTTACAAACGCCTTTCCCTTCCCCGCCCCACAACAGACACCCTGCGAGGTAGGTGGGGCTGAGAGAGCTCTGATAGGAACTGCTCTTTTTCAAGAACAGCTCCGACAGAACTATGGCTTACCCAAGGTCATCTAGGAGGTGCAAGTGGAGGAGTTGGGAATCAAACCCGGTTCTCCCAGATTAGAGCCCGCAGACTTAACCACTACGTCAAACTGGCAGCTGGTTGCATGATCAGGTACTATTTTTCAAGTAAACCATGAAGGTTTATTCAGATTCCTGTCAGGACTGAGTATCATCCTGGACACGTGTGTGTGTGTTTGTGTGGGGGGAGACTTAGGTGGGGGGAGTGCCGTTGCTAGGTGACATAATCAGAAGCTTGTTTTATTCATTTATACCCCGTTCTTCTTCTCACTAGGTACCCAAAGTGACTTCGAATATTCTCCCTGTCTCTGTTTTATCCTCACAGTTGGTTAGACTGAGAGTGTGTGACTGGTCCAGGGACACCCAGCGAGCTTCTGTGGCAAAGCGGGGGCTTGAGCCTGGGTCTCTCAGGTCTTTGTCTGACACTGTAACCTGGAGGTCCCCAGCCTTTTTGAGCCTGTAGGCACCTTTGGAATTCGGACACAGCATGGTGAGCACAGCCGTAAAACGACCGCCATGGGAGGCAGAGCTAGCCCAAAATGGTTGCTGCCGCTTACCTTCAGACATACCATGAAGACCCTTCTGCTCTGGTGGCAGCTGCCGCCAAAGCAGTGTTTTTAAAAATCAGCACAGCCAAGCAGGTCAGCTATAGCCATTATCCTCCACTTCCTTAAAACCTTTGGTGGGCAGCAGGAAAGGTGTAAGTGCGCAACCATACTCTGGGCATCCCTGCTCTAACCACTGCACGGTGCAAGGTCCTAGTCATCACCAAGGCTCCCTCTAAGCTGTGGAGTCTTGTGAGCATAAATTCTACTTTATGAGCTACTGGCATCAAAGTGGTGAGCGAGTGATTTGGCTACTGCATAAATTAGTTTGCTCTGGAGCCATCCTTCCTGAGCTAAGACAAAAATGTGTAAGCCAGAGGCTAAAAAACTGTGAGCTAGCTCACACTAACTCGGCTTAGAGGGAACACTGGTCATCACTGAGACAAACCTCTGACTGGTTATAGGTTCTCTCAGGTTGCAGAGAAGCAAAAGTTCCCTGCACCTGGAAAGCTAGAACAAAGGCTTCTGTCCTTGCTTTCTCCCTGATGTGTTCGATTTCTGTTTGCTGGAAGCTGTTTCTCTACGACGGCCCTTTCTACCGCGGGAGCCTCTGCCTGCCGTGGCATCGTCCAGGCTCAGCTTGGTCATCTTGGTGAGAAGCAGGCTGGTGGTGGGAGGAGGGATCACCGCGAGGAAGCATCAAATTGTGGAGCAGCTGGGCATTTTGGACCCTGCTCGTTTTGGTGTGCCAGACCTTTGGAGTAGAGTGTTGCGGGGAGGGGCCAGCAAGTAGCCGGGCAGAGGCCCTGCCGCGCACTCTTCCGGAATCACAGACCGCTGAACTTCTTCCGTTCCAGACGCTTTGGCTGCTTGTCTCCAGGAGAAAGTGGAAGAGCCACTTCTTTCTGAGTGATGCGAAGTGACATACCCCCCCTCTACTACCGCCGATAAAGGAAAATGACGGAGCAAACCGCTGGTAGCTGAGATCCAGGGCGAGTGTGGGATGGACACGTGGAGCGTTCTTTCCCGGAGGGCACATGGGTGTGTGAGTTTTTTCTTTCCACTGCGTCAGCAAAAGAGGCAGACTATGACTGAAATAAATGAAATAATAAACAGGGAGGGCCTAATCCAGTTGTTAGTGGCACACATTTTGCAGGCAGAGGGCCATTGTTTGTAAATGCTGATTTTTTTGCCATCAAGCCACCGCTGACTTCGGGCGACCCCAAAGGGCAGGGGTGCCAAACATGCGGCCTGGGGGCCGGATCAGGCCCCCGGAGGGCTTCTCTCAGGCCCGCAGTGGAACTGGCTGTCTTCTGCTGCTTCTTCCAGTTCTGCTGCTGCTGCGTCATTGTAGGTTTGCAGCTTACAGAGACACACCTGAACAGCAGGCTCAAGATTGCAACAGCACAGACCTTTTGATGCAATAATTCAGAGCAAGAGGTGTCCGTTATCAGACACTGTTAAATAAACAGAATATTGCCAGAGTGCTGATGTTTTAAGCATGTTTTTATTTTAAATAAAAAAAAATCTTTTTGTTTGTGTCCTTTATATAAAGTTTATATATATATATCCACCACCTGGCATTACATTTTCTGACATGCACGGCCCGGCCCAACAAGGTCTCATTTATGTCAGGTCCGGGCCTCGTAACAAATGAGTCCGACGTCCCTGCCACAGGGTTTTTCAAAGCAAGAGGCCTTCAGTGGTGGCTTGCCATGGCCTGCCTCTGCATAGTGAACCTGGTCTTCCTTGGTGGTCTCCCATCCAACTACTAACCACACCTGACCCTATTTAACTTCTGAGATCTGATGCGATCGGGCTGGCCGGGAGTCATCCAGGTCAGGGCAAATGCCACTAGGTATTGATATCGATGTATCTACTGCTCAACCTGGCCAAATCTGTGGATACTTAAATCTGGAGGTTGGAGCCGTGAACAGACAAGGCAGCTCCTTCCACAAACCTGAGCAAAGCCTCAGCTTTGCAAAAAATGAAACAAAACCCAAACCCTAAAACCTTAAGCAAAGGAAAAAAAAGTACCACGCAGCCGGGCTGGGATTTTCCAGGGGTCCAGGCTGCCGGGGGAAGGGATGGAAAGCTGAAGACGGGGAAGGGGATGGATAAAAGTAGGTTGGCTGGTGAGTGGGAAGAAGAGAAGGAGGCAGGAAAGAGGGAGCGGCTATAGGGGCTTTCGGGGGGGGAATTGTGAGGCTGGGGACAACGCAATCCCCCCGCCCACGCCCATGCCAGTCCTTGCAGGTTCCTCACTTGTACTCTGTATTTGGGAGTTGTTTTCCCAGTTCTGAAATGAGCCATTCTCCAGACATTTCACTCCTCGTTGACATAGAATCCTTTTTCATTATCCCCTGGATCCCAGCTCTGGGGAAGTAGCTGGGAGCAAGAGTCTTCTGGTTTTGTCTGTGTTGGGGGGGGTGTGTGCGTATCCTGAGGTGTGGCGGCTTAGGTTTCAGGGTTTGACCCATGAGAGGGATGAGGTGAGCAGCTGCTCGTGGCCGGAGCTGCCTTGAAGCAGGCAGAGGGGCTTGGCTGGTTGCTTTAAAAACCCGCCGCCCTGTTTACTGCAGAAACTTCTTGCAGGCCTGCTTCTGCCTTTGGGGAAGGATTAGGTGACCTTTGCTTCTTTCCAGATCTCCGAACCACCATCTGATGGAACAGTTGCAGCTCTCGGTGTGTGATGGGGGGCGCATTACCCCCACCCGCCCCCATCTGGGCTTCAGCAAATAGAAAGGGGGGATGAGGATGACCCAGTGTTTTCCGTACTTCTCGTCCTAGCTAGTGCAGCCGTGGAGCTAAGGTCAAGCGTGGTCTGTTGATCTAGTCATCCCGTTTCCAAACAGAAGATTGTAGAGAAAAGTGCAAAAAACCTGGGCACGAACGAACACTCCTTTCCTGTGGTGAAAGGCTGAAAAGACTTCTTAGTTAAAGAAGAGATTGGATTTATACCCTGCCCTTCACTTGGAGTCTCAGGGCAGTTTACAAACTCCCCTTCCCTTCCCTTCCCCACAACAGACACCCTGTAGGTGGGCCTGAGAGAGCTGTGAGAGAACTGTCCTTGAGAGAACAGCTCTAACAGAACTGTCTTGCCCACAGGTCATCCAGCAGGTGCGACTGGAGGAGTGGGGAATCAAACCCAGTTCTCCCAGATAAGAGTCCGCGCACTTAACCACTACACCAAACTGATGATGGGGGGGGGCTTGATAGAGGTTTGTTCTGCAGTTGTGCACACGTAAGACAATTTTTCCTCCCTCTCCAATAATACTTGACTTAGTGTGCACTGAGTGAAGCTGGTGGGGGATAGATTCGAGAGTGACCACAAGAGCGGACTGTGTCATGCGGTGGAGAAGAAGAAGAAGAAGAAGAAGAAGAAGAAGAAGAAGAAGAAGAGATTGGATTTATACCCCGCCCTTCACTGCCCAAAGGCGTCTCAGAGCGGCTTACAAACTCCTTTCCCTTCCCCTCCCCACAACAGACACCCTGTGAGGTCGGTGGGGCTGAGAGAGCTCTAACACAAACTGTCCTTGAGAGAACAGCTGCGCCAGAGCTTGTGACTGACCCAAGGTCACATCAGCAGCTGCAAGTGGAGGAGTGGGGAATCAAACCCGGTTCTCCCAGATAAGAGTCCGCGCACTTAACCACTACACCAAACTGACTCTCTCTCTCTTGGAGCTGGAAGAGGAGACGGAAGCTCCTTTCCTCGTCTCCCTATGCAGTTGAGGAGCCAAAGGGTAGGATGGCCAAAGAGAGGCAAGAGTGTCCAGCTGGAAGAGTATCAGGCAATGACGGCCAAGGCAGAGGACAGCAGGCATATGGGAGGGTGCGTGGTGAAGCAGTGCGTAGTTAACTTATGGAACCTGCTGCCTTAGCAGTAGCTGCCAGTCTAGACTAATTTTAAAAAAGGTTACACAGAGTCTTAGGGGATAGGTCCATTTCTGCTCAGAGGCCCCGTATCTCTGGATCCCAGTTTTCAAGGTACAGGGCAGCAACAGGGCTTCTGTGCTCTGATTGTGGGTCATCCTGTTACCCAAAGTAGGCAGTCGCCAATTAAGTTGCAGGAATTAGTTGTTGGGGGAATTGTCTAAAGGAGAGAAAGAGGCGGGTAACTGGGATTTTCCACCTCGGTATACCAGGATGTTCGCCTTTTAGAGAATTCTCAAATAAACCAGGCAGATGTTCAACTGAAAAGGTTTTTGTTTAAAAAAAAAAGTACAAGACCAAAATACACACAATAAGCTCACACACAAGGGCTAACAAAGAGAAACACAGGGAGGAAAAGAGGGAAGCAATTGTAGGGAAGGGCAATAATTATTGATTTTGAAGAGGTCCACGGAAGTAGCAAAACAGCCAGCATTTCAGGAAGCAAGAGAGGAGAGCCCACAGGCAAGTGGGGGTGTGCAGAGGATCCAAGAACACAAACACTGCTGGGGCAGCATGGTGTGTCCAGTTATAGGGCAAAACGTATCCTCAGGTGGGGATCACACGTTTGCTGGAAAACAATGACTAAATGATTTAACCGGTGGTAGACAAAAATGCATGAAGGCTTGATGGCTTCACAAGTACCAGACAGGCTGCCATTATTTGCCATAATGAAGGCGGGGGTGCATGCACCTCGCCCTCCCCTCCTGCAAGATTTAAAGGGCCCTTCAGCTAATCATTGGGGAGCATGTGGCCCGCTGATCAACTTAAATCTTGTGGGTGGGATGCGCACCACCCCCTTCTTCTCAAAAGCATTTAAAGGATCCTTTTAAATACTTTTGGGGAGAAGGAGGACCTTTGAGGAACGGAGCTGGTGCTTTAAGGAAGGGGCAGAGCCCCCAGCAGCCCTACCATAGCTATGGGCCAGGCGAGCAGGCTGAGTGGGGGTGTGAGCCCCCCCCCATTTGCTTCACAGCCTTCTGCTTAGCTCTCCCGCTCCTTCTCAGCTTCCCAAATTTCTTTATGCAAATAACATATACGGGACCTGTTGTGGTTTTGTGGAGGGTTCAATTCCTCACGGGGCTGTGAAGCTTACTGTGGGTGACCGTGAGCCAGTTGCGCTTTCTCTACTTTACAGGGTTGTTGTGAGCATAAAAGAGCATGACATATGGAGCATGACATTAGATAAACATATGGAGCAGAAGTCCATCAGTGGCTATTAGCCACAGGCTATAGATGGGAACTCTCAGTCTGGGGCAGGTGCTGCACTCTATTCTTGGTGCTTGGGGGGGGCAGCAGTGGGAGGGCTTCTGGTGTCCTGGCCCCACTGCTGGACCTCCTGATGGCACCTGGTATATTTTGGCCGCTGTGTGACAGAGTGTTGGACTAGATGGGCCATTGGCCTGATTCAACATTGGCTTCTCTTATGTTCTTATGACCTCCGCAGGGGCTTTCCTGACCCTCTTGGAAGGAAGGGAGCTGTGAAGCTGCTAAGGGCTCTCTTCTCCTTTTCCTCTCCTGCCAGCAGGTGAGCCGTGGGTGAGGTCACGGATGACGCCCCCGCGTGCGAGCCCCCGAGGACGCCCCCGACCCGTCCAAGGATGAGCAAGCCGTGGGGCTTGCCGAACGGTGACCTGGAGCAGAGCCTTCCCGCGATTGCTTCCTCGCTCTCACACAGTCAGGGCTTCTCCCCGCACCACTACTTTTCTCCCGAAAGGAGAAGGATCATTTCCGATGTCCGGCGGACCTTTTGCCTTTTTGTGACCTTTGACCTCCTTTTCATCTCGCTCCTCTGGATAATTGAGTTGAATGTGAGTTGGGGGAGGGTGACTTTGGGAAACAGGGGGGTCTTCAAGCCTCTCCCGGGAGTCTCACAAAACAAATGGGGTGTGGCGGGAGGGGTTACTATTTGTATAGCTGCAGCAACAAGTGGCTACAAGTGTGGACGGCTTCAAGAGGGAATTGGATAAGGACATGGAGCAGAAGTCCATCAGTGGCTATTAGCCACAAGGTATAGATAGGGACTCTGGGGCAAGGGATGCTCTTGTGGGAGAGAAGCGTGTTGTGGCACAAAGGAGGACTTAAAACAGTGCTTGCCAGACTACTGAAAGCTGAGACACCGCCTGTCTTACATAAAATTAGAGGCACGTGTCGCTCTTGCCCGAAAAGGTTCTTGGGTGACTTGTGGGGATAAGAATAAGGATTAGCTACCTTCAGTTAAGCCTAACCCCACCCCCTTTTTTCCCTACAAGCTACCGATGGGATTGCCTCTTCTAATTGGACCCAGGCAAACTCACAGCGGCAACTCATGCAGAGGGGCAGTAAGCAACCTCCTCTGAGAGTATTTGTGCTTACAGCAGACTAATATTTTGTGTTTCTTCACAGTGCTGGTCTGTCCCAGCTCAAGGTTTAGGAAGTACTCACTATAGACAAGAAAGGAGAAAGCCAAGAATGCAGGGAGAGGGGAATGAGAGAGGAGGCTTTGTTCCCTGGTGGGTCACGGCTTGGGAGGCAGCGTTAGAAAGGAGCAATGCAACTGCCATTCGCTTACCAAACTCCTGATGTCTTTGCCTTGAATCTTGATTATCCACAGACTGCCAAAGGCATCCAGTATAATCTGGAAGAAGAAATTATTGACTACAACTTTAAGTCATCTTTTTTTGACATATTTGTAAGTATCTTGATAACGATTGTCATTTGCAAGTCCAGCTAAGGGGAAGGTTTATGGGGGAAGACTCAAAGTCAGCAAAAGGGATTTGTTGGGCAAATTCTCCAGGGGGTGGTTGTAGAAGGTTTACGGGGAAAGATTCAAATCCAGCAAAAGGGATTATCAGACAAATTCTCCAACAGGTTAGTTGTAGAAGCATGCAAGTTTTCACATGTCACATAACTATGTCTTTTCTGATAGAGTTCTGCAAATTCTGAAAGCATGCAGGTTCTGTCAATTTAAGATGAAAATATCTTTCTTTTGTGTTTGAGTACTTCACTCTTGCCCATGAATATTCCCTTTGTTCTTTTTCCCCCCAAAGCTCTTGGCAGTTTTCCGGTTCTTATTGCTGCTTTTGGGATACGCTGTTCTAAGGCTCCGCCACTGGTGGATTATTGCGGTAAGAGGCTATCTTTTTAAAAAATTGCTCTTAAAGAAGCACATTCATTTAATTGCTAGAGAGAAACGTGACTTCTAACAGCTCTCTCTCTCTCTCTTCTCTCCCCTTTTCTTCCCCCCTCCAAGGTCTCAACCTTGGTGTCCAGTGCCTTCCTGATAGTGAAAGTTATCCTCTCAGATGTGAGTAGCTGCTGACCCCTGTAGCCCTGGGTTCCCCTTCCCTTCTCCACAGGCACTTTTCAAAAGCTTGGGGTGAGGCGTGGCCTGGGAAAAGGATGCCCAAAGACAGCCAATCAAAATTTACCTTGGAAATTGTCAATAAATCTCCATCCAGTCTGGTTTTGCAAAAGGATGGGGGGGGTAATTTTTTTGTTGGAATTTTAATAATTTTTATTAAATAAATATAAAACAATCGATACAGGGAATCCCAAACAATACAAACTATTTCACATTAATAATATTCTTGATATTCTGTTAGGTATACCCATCGAAAACTTAACTACTTAAAACTTAACATGTTTTCTAATAATACAGTTTGGTTAGCAGCCATCTTCTATAAATGAAAGAGTCCAACTAGCTAGTGTTTACTGATCAAAGTTAAAACATACTTTAAGTCTGGCGTTTGTTGAATAAACATTTCAGATGAAGCTAAGTAAGCAGGAACAATTCCATTCTGTGCCACGTAACTTATGACCAGAAACCATTTTTCAACAAAAGTTGATTAATAGTTTTGATGTTCAGGTTGTAACAGTCTATTTGTAATTTTTTCTAAAATATAACAGTCCCATATCTTAGACTACCATAACGATACTGAGGGTGCCGATTTGTTCTTGATTTGATTTATCAGATTTCTACCCGCCCTCCTGGCCTCCCTCTTCCACTTTGAAGCTATTGCTGTCTTTGCAGCAGTTAATAATGTGAGAGTCAGAGTCTACCGTATTTGTGGAATTGGAGTATCTTCCCATAGATTAAGCAGTATTAGCTCAGGTCATAAAGGGAGGTAATTAAGGGGGGGTAATTAATGTTTGAAGGGGTATCTAATCCCTGTTCAGAGTTCCAATCCCTAAGCAGAGTGGCCCCTTCTGAGTGTGTTGACTCCAGAGGCCTTGGAAGGGTGCAACTCAGCGGAGGTTTGTGCTGCCAACAATTGCCAGTTTGTGACTTGAAGCGTCTCTTCCTGTGTGTGTGTCCCCCCATCCCCCCACAGCTCCTGGCCAAAGGTGCCTTCGGTTACCTCCTGCCCATCGTCTCCTTTGTCCTCGCCTGGCTGGAAACATGGTTTCTGGATTTCAAAGTTTTACCTCAGGAGGCCGAAGAAGAGCAGTGTGAGTCTGCGCATCGAGGGATGGGGGACCGGGGACCAGTGCCCGTGCCCGTGCCCGTCCACCCCAGTTTGGCTTTGCTTGTACTTTTAGCAGGGCCAAAGGGTGGGGCTGGCAGGGGCTTCTCAGTAAGCAACTGTAGCAAGGGACTGGATTTTTGCAGCAGTGTTCCCTCTAAGCTGAGTTAGTGTGAGCTGGCTCACAGTTTTTTAGCCCCCGGTTCACACATTTTTGTCTCGGCTCCAGAGCAAACTGATTCTTGCCATAGCCAAATTGCTCACTCAAAGCTTTAATGCCAGCAGCTCACAAAGTGGATTTTTTGCTCAGAAGACTCCACCGCTTAGAGGGAGCATTGATTTGTAGTGGGCATTTTAGGACTCCGGTTCCAATGCTTTGAGGCTATTTAACGTGCTTTTTCCTCCCCTGTGCAGGGGAAAGAGCAGGTCACTGATAAGGCAGCATGTAAATGATCTGAATAGACAAATAACCGGAAAGCAGAGATACCCAGAAGAGGACTCCCGTTTTTTAAAATAACGATGACAGAAGCAAATGAGCACTTTAAAGCCACTATTAGGTTTGGAACGTCCTCCAGATCACTTGGGGGAGATAAGCGCTCTGTTGCATTAGGCGCTCAATTGCTTTGAAGATAGAGAGCATCATTCTCTGCAGAGATAAAAAAGCATTGAGCTCCGGCTGAAATCTTGAGCAAGGCAGTTTGGCGGTGTGGGGAGAGCCCTGGCCCTTTGCGCAAAAGCGTTGTGTGCATATGTGGGAACCACCTTGCGACCATCGTGTGCCGCAGAATATAAGCTGCAGTTGCGCACGTTGACTATTCCTGTTGGGTCCGGTGATTCAGAATTGCAGGGACTCGGCACTCAAGAGTAGGCTGACAGGAAGCGAGGGAAGGGCCTGAAGGTATTTCCGTGTCACTCTTTGTCACACCATGAGGGCCAGAAACTCATGTATCAGGAGGCTACAGACTGTAGACCAATGAGGGGAGAACCCGGCCATCTCGTTCATCTCACCGATGTCTCGTACTCAGATGTCAAGTTCTGCCTTGGATAGCGGATTCTGCATTGGGCACGGCAACTTCAGATGTGCAAAAATACGCACAATTCATCTTACGAGGCCAGTGTCTTTCTGCACACCCCTTTTGGGAGAACCAGCTAGCTGACTATGATGCACATCCAGAGTGTTGGTTGCATGCTCCTGTCTCCCCACTGAGAGACTTTGGAGTCGGATCAGCGAGGCCAGCCTTTCTGTGCGCACCCCCTTCAAGACATTAGGGGGCAGGTTTTTGTTCTTTCACTGATGCTTGTGCTGCTGCTGAAACTCTGCTGACCTTTCTGTTGGAGTTGCTTATTCTAATGGCCGCCCCACTTGGCTCTGGTGAAGCTGTGGTTCCCATTGCCTGCAGGGAAGGAAGGATTTCCAAGAGGTTCACTCATTCTCTTAATGCACATTCCTGTAAGTTTCCCAAAAGAGACGCAGGGCAGCCCAGCTTTGAGCCCTGGATATAATGCTTAAGCAGATGCAGCGTAGTAGCTAAGAGTGCTGCATCTACGCTGGGGAGAACGCAGGTTCAGATCCCTGCTCAGATCCCTGAGAGTCAGTTTGGTGTAGTGGTGAGGAGTGCAGACTCTAATCTGGGAGGACCGGGTTTGATTACCCATCCCTTTAAATGCAGCTGCTGGTGTGACCTTGGGTCAGTCACAAGTTCTTTCAGAGCTGTTGTCTCAAGGGCAGTTCTCAGGATAGCCCTCTCAGCCCCACCTACCTCACAGGGTGTCTGTTGTGGGGAGGAGAAAGGAAAGGAGATTGTAAGCCGCTCTGAGACTTCTTCGGGGATTGAAGGGTGAGGTATAGATCCAATCTCTTCTCTTCTTCTTCTTCTGCTCAGCCAGGATGCTTACTGTGCGGCCTTGGGCTGGTTAACTCTCTTTCATCCCAGCCTCCCTCACAGGGTTTTTGTTGAGATAAAGTAGAGGAGGAGAGAACCTTTTATGTTTTCCAGAACTCCTTAGAGGAATCGTGGGACAAAAGTTGGGATGAAAAGATGACCATTGTTTTTTTACTTTTGAAATTTGTTTTGAAAGAAAGAAACAAAAAGAACAAGGGGGGGGGACTTAAAATCCAGCAGTTAAATAAGAGCTTTAAAAAAGAGCAAAACAGCACATAAAAACAAAAATATAACAGCAGTGGGCGATGGCAGGTCTACACAGAAGTTTCTGTAAATCGTTTCCAGATATCTAAAAATAAGTCCAGAGGCGACTGCCATCCATGTGCCAGGCATTCAAGTATTGATAAAGGGCTAAGGTCCTCAACTGGTTGATTTACCGGAGGTGGGCTTTGCTCTTCCCACTGTTGTAATAAGAGTCTTTTAGCTGTAGTCAGGGCACAGAGGGTCCATTTCCATTGACCATCAGGTAGACTCCAGGAGATAGGGAGATAGTTTAAAAGATGACCGGCATGAGCAGTGTTCCCTCTAAGCTGAGTTAGTGTGAACTAGCTCAGAGCTTTTTAGCCTCCGGCTCAGATTTTTGTCTCAGCTCAGGAAGGATGGCTCCAGGGCAAATTAATTTATGCAGGAGCCAAATTGCTCATTCACAACTTTAATGACAGTAGCTCACAAAGTGGAATTTTTGCTCACAAGACTCCGCCGCTTAAAGGGAGCATTGGTTTCTTTTCTTTTCAGGGTACTTGGCGGCTCAGGCTGCTGTGGCCCGTGGACCCCTTCTTTATTCAGGAGCGCTCTCCGATGGCCAGTTCTATTCCCCTCCAGAATCTGCTGCAGGTAACAAATGGCTCTTCCTTTTCTGGGGCCCACTGGTAGACGTTTGTGTTTCAGTTCCAGAGTGCTGAGTAAGCAAAAGGTGGCTCATACTTAGCAGTCTGTTTATAAAGTAACATCAGAGCTGCAAACTCACTCCCTGGGAGAAACCTTTTCCCAAACCCGTGCTCTGGAACCAGCAAGCAGAGCATGTGCCCTGTATTTTTTAAATTTCACACTGGTTTAAATAATTGTCCCATTTTTCACACCAACACTCACAGATCTTGCTTTTCCAAATCGTTTGGCTAAACAGTGGGAAGAACTTCCTGACAGTTAGAAGCTTCTGGAGGTAGTGGGCTCTACTTCTTTGGCGGCTTTTAAGCAGAGGATTAGGAGCTGCTGTGGCTCAAGTGGTTAAGACGCTGAACTGCAGGCTGTCGAAGGTCAGTAGTTCAGCAGTTCAAGACCTGAGAGTGCCGCATGACGGAGTGCGCTCCCGTCTCTAGTTCCAGCTCCTGCCAACCTTACAATTCGAAAGCAAGAAATTGCAAGTAGATAAATAGGTGCCACTTCGGTGGGAAGGTAACAGCATTCCGTGCTCCTTGGTGTTTAGTCATGCCGGCCACATGACCACGGAAATGTCTTTGGACAGCGCTGGCTCTTCGGCTTTGAAACGGAGATGAGCACCGCAACCCTAGAGTCGGATTCGACTGGCTTTTGAGCAAGGGAACCTTTATCTTTACCTTTACTAAGCAGAGGATAGATGCCCATCTGATAGCAATGCTGATTCTGTGAATTTTGACAGATTTTGAGAGGGAGGGCAAGAAGGGATGAACCAGTACTCAGCTTTCGTGGCCCTTTCTTATATGCTGATGGCCACTTTGGGATCAGGAAGGGGTTTTCCTCCAGGCCAAATTGGCCAGGGATCCTGGGGGGTTTTTTGCCTTCCTCTGGGCATAGGGCAGGAGTCACTGGAGGAGTGGCAGTTGTGAATTTCCTGCACCATGTAGGGGGTTGGACAAGATGATCTTTGAGATCCCTTCCACCTCTGTTTCCCTTTACTCTCCTTACTCTTAGGCTCGGACGAGTCGGACGATGAGCTATTGGGAAAGAGGGTGTTGACCGAGGAGGTAAGCCTGAAGTAGACTTGACCTTATAGCAGCTGTCGTTCATGTGTGCTTCTGATGGGCTGTTAAAGCCCTTGCCTCCAATGTGGACCTGAGTGGCGAGGCCTAGATGATGGCACATGTGCCCGCAAGGCTCTCCACAGTGAATGCACGGATGCCCACCCCAGGGCATCCAGGAAGTCAATAGCCAAGCCGGAGTTTGAAGCCCCAAAGAGCTTTGTCGTTCACAGGATGTCTTTTAGAAATGCTCTCAACTTTAATTTGATTTTGTGTGGCTCTTGGAGGAAGGAGGCAATAAACTCTAGAAGCTGTCTGAGTTAAACCCTCGCCCCGTCGAGGTGGCATTGCCTGCTCTGACTGATGGGCAAGCGTTTCTCCAGGGTCTCGGGTCATTTGCATCCCCTGTTGCTCAGTCCTTTTTAACCCAGCCGTGCTGGGGATTGGACCTGGGACTTTCTGCATGCAAAGCAGATGTTCTGTCACTGAGCTGTGCTCTTCCCCTGGCATGCAAGCAAGCACAGTGGGCGTCCTGGAAAGAGACAGGGCCTTTTCTCGTGGGTCATCCATGCATTTGTCACAGGAGGGTCCTCGTTAGCCCTTCCATCGTGGTGACCAGATGCGCCACGCAGCCTCAGCACTGATCCACCTGCTCCCCATTCTGCTTTGTGGTTTGCAAGACACTTCTCCCAGAACGATATTGTGGCTCCCTTTGTTATTTAGCCATCAGTCCAGCCTTGGGGTGGGGGGTTGTGTTATCTGGTTATTACCACCATGATAGGAGCTGCAGTGGCTCAAGTGGTTAAGATGCTGACCTGTAGACTGGAAGATCTGTAGTTCGGCAATTCGAGACCCGAGTGCCGCATGACGGAGTGAGCTCCCGTCTCTGGCCCCAGCTCCTGCCAACCTAGCAGTTCGAAAGCAAGAAATTGCAAGTAGATAAATAGGTACCGCTTTGGTGGGAAGGTAACAGCGTTCTGTGCACTTCGGCATTTAGTCATGCCGGCCACATGACCACGGAAACATCTTCGGATAGCGCTGGCTCTTCAGCTTGGAAATGGATTCAGATTCGACTGGCTTTTGAGCAAGGGAAACCTTTACCTTTAACTTACCACCGTGATATCTTTAAACCTCATTGTAGCATCATAGGAAGTGAAAGTTGCAGAGTTCTCGATTCTTGGTCTTCCCTTTTCCACACACTCCGGGTTTTCCGGCTAGTTCAGATGTAGGACAAAGTGTATGGGAAGCGAACATTCCAGAAGAGCGAAAAAATCGCCTGAGACGTAACAGAGTAAACGCTGTAACTGTGACAAGTTGTCATTTCCTGTCACCCACTAGAGGGCAGCATCCGACTCTGCCTATAGGGTGGTTATTCATAAGGGCCGCCGCTTCCATCAGGACATGGCTTTTGTAGAACTTGGGGGCTTGATGGCCATGTCACCGTGTCCCTGTAGGATCACCACCCACCTGGCAACCATCGCCACCCGCTGCAGGCAAGCAGGCAGAGTGCAAGAACTGTGCATCGGCAGGCCGGTCTGTTTTGTCTTGTGTTAAGTAGCAGTTGCCAGCAGGCAAGTGGCCGCATACATCACTGAAGTGATAAGAAGGAAGAGATAAGCAGGAAAAGTCATGGCCCACTGTAGGGTTAGGTAGGTGGGTTGAATGGGATGCCAGCCTCCAGGTGGGACCTGGGCTTCCCTGGAATTACAGCTCATCTCCGGACTGCAGAGAACAGTTCCCCTGGAGAAAAGGACCGCTTTGGAGGGCCGACTCTATGGCACTGCACCCCACTGAGGTCCCGCTCCACCCCCAACCTGGAGCTGGCAACCCTGCCCCCCCATCCCCTGCGGGTGGCCAGGGGGGACCAGGCCACCCTAGTGGGTAGCCTTCCCCAGAGGAGTTTGCAAGGCTGGGCATGGGTCGTGCCTTATTGCACAAGCGCGTGGGTGGGTAACCATGCATTAATTGTTTTTAAAAAGCAGCAAAAAGGAAAATATTTTTGCATTACTTATTAATGCCTGCCTCATCCGGCCTCCTGCCAGCCTAGCAGTTCGAAAGCAAGAAATTGCAAGTAGATAAATAGGTACCGCTTTGGTGGGAAGGTAACAGCGTTCCGTGCGCCTTGGTGTTTAGTCCTGCCGGCCACATGACCACGGAAATGTCTTCGGACAGCGCTGGCTCTTTGGCTTTGAAACGGAGATGAGCACTGCAACCCTAGAGTCGGATTCGACTGGCTTTCGAGCAAGGGAACCTTTACCTTTACATTCAGGGGGCGGGGGGCCAGGATCAAGTTTGCAGAGAGAAGTGGAATTTTTTTTATGATTGTCAGCACGCTATCCACGCTGGCTTAACCAGAAGGTTTTATCAAAGCAGGAGAGGAAATCGGGACACGTTAGAAGCAGGTCTCCATTCTAATGTGTGTGTGTGTGTGTCTTAAACTGTTTACTGTTTGGAATTAATCTAAGCTTCATCCTAGGAGAGGGAGTATGTCCGGCAAGGCAAGATGGCCATGGAAGCGATGGACCAGATCCTGGCCCAAGAGGAGAACTGGACCTTTGAGAAATGCAGTGTAAGCAGAGAGCTCCATAGTGACGGGGGACGTACGGCCCCTTTGGGTCATTCTAGTGGGTTAGTTTGCATCAAGTAACAGCCTGTTCTCGAAGAGTCCAGCTTTCACCAGCTTACGGTTGGAGCGTGGGTGCATTTCAGGCTCCCTGGTAACTTGGCATGCCTTTAAAAAAAACAAACCCAACCTTGTAAAACATCGCCACGAGAGGAGACATCCTTGTAATTCTTTTGGACGTGCTGAAAAAAACGCAGTGTTTGGTTTCCCAAAACAATTATGCGGAGTCTTCCGGAGGGGTGACTGTGTCCACAAACCTGAGTTGCCGACCGAAGCCGTTCTTCTGTTTTTTAAAACAAAGTCCTGTAAACACAGTGAAAGATAAACAGGCCGCATGGCTTTTATAAATTATCTTTTAAAAACTCATATCCTGTTTATATAGCCCCAAGAGGCTCTCAGAAGTGCTGGAATGTGGGAACTGTTCACTCTCAAGTCACACTAAAATCTAGTATCGGGAAGGAACTATCGTGGTGGCGCTTCTGTGTGGTTCCTGATCGATCGTGCCGTGCCCTGCCCTTGGTCTTCCGTGAGCCTCCACTCCGAGGTCTGCGGCCTGAGCCCTTGCCCTGACCCACAAAGGGGGAGCTGGAGGTCGCTCTTTGTTTGTCACTAGCAGTCGCCCGGTAGCAGCGCCTGCTGAGAACTGCTCGCTTCTACAGCCCTAAAATGCAAGAGGAGGAAGCGGAGGAATGAGCAGAACCATAGATGCCCCAAAGCAATTCCAGACAAACGAGAGTGCCTGCCATGAATGCCGGGGGAGGTGCACGGCTGCATGAGTCTAAAGTACCTGGCTCAGGGTACAAGGATCAGGGATGGGGACTGGGTGCATCTGTCCTTCTCTGTCCCCTGCCATTGGCTTGCAGAACAAAATATACCCCCCCCCAAATGTAGGCAGTTTTGCATAATTTTAGCTCTGTATAATTTGTTCGTGTGGCACTGAATGTCATGTGGGGAGTATGTGCGTCCCTGCACATTGGTTACATATAACAAGCGAAGCCACGTTCAGCAAGGCAGTTTCTTCTACTGTGTCCCATCATAAACTCTCTGTCTGTCTAGTGTGCGTTTATCTTACCTTTCCTCTAAGGGGCTCAGGGCAACATACGTGGTTCTCCGTCCATCGTTTCGTCCTCACAACAGCCCTGTGGAAGACGCTAGGCGGGGTCCCCAACACAGTGCCCATGGGCACCAAAGTCCCCGCCGATGCTCCCATTAAGCTGTGAAGCTAACTTTGTGAGCTACTGGCATTAAAGTTGTGAGCAAGCGATTTGGCTGTTACATAAATCAGTTTGCCATGGTGCCATCCTTCCTAAGCTAAGACAAAAATGTGTGAGCCAGAGGCTAAAGAACTGTGAGCTAGCTCACACTGACTCAGCTTAGAGGGAACACTGCTGCTGGCCAACACTTTTTCTGGTTTTTAGGAGGTGGGTGGGGCCAGGTGGAGTGTTAGCCCCAGCAAGGCTTCTGATTGGCCCTGGGAGATCCGATTGGCCATGCAGATATTTTAGAATGTTGCTCTGGCAGCAGCTGCCCCCACCGCACAAGGGTCTGCACTGTGGGGCTGAAGTTAAGTTGTGATAATCATTTTGTGGCTGGCCCTGCCTCCTGCAGCAGCCGTCTTCTTGTTGCACCCACCCTTTGGTGTCAGAATTCCAAATCTGCCCACAGGCTCAAAAAGGTCCCTGGACTAAGACATGTCTGAACCTGAACCTCCTAGGCTCCCATCTCCAACAGTACACCCTGTTATACAGCACTGGCTCTCTTGTCTTGCCTGGGAATGCGTATCTGTGCGCCAAATCAGGTGCACTCAGGGAAGGGCAGATGGGCATTGTTGGTGACTTTACTTCCTTTGGAATGCAGGTCCATTTTCTGGGACTGGCTTGGTGCATATTTGGAGGTCATGGGTAGGGTAGCATATTTCACACCCTCTTCTCTGTCCTGTGGTCTTCAAATGGGATGGGCTTCCCATCTAATTGAACTTCCTGAACCAGCCCCCAAAGTGCTCAAAAGCCGCTGAGCGGCTGCAGGGAAGAGTGCCCCGTCCTTGAGTATGGAACTCATATGCCTTCCCCACCTCTCGTGCAGGAATTTGGCGACACGGTGCACTGCCTCGAAATGCCTTTCTACGGCAAGGTCTTCGTTCTCAAGGTAAGGCACCGGGATGACCCACAAGGTGCAGCTTACCACTGCACTGAGAGGTGGCATCCTACCTGTCGAGAAGATGTCGTGTGCCTGCCCTTAACCATTTCATTTTCTTTCTCCTTCGGCCAGGGCCAAAAGCAGAGTTTTTTGGTCTCCTGCCTTCCCAGTTAGATCGTAGGGGACTAGCTGGCCTGAACTAACTTCTGGAAGAATTCTGCTCTTTGAAATTTCAAGGGGAGGATGGGGAACTGATGTTGCTTCTCCAGCCACACGCTCCGTGTTCCCCTCCTGGGGTGGTGGTATTTAATATGGATTGCCCAGGAAAAGCAACATGGCTGGAAGTGTGCCAGTCCCATTAGGACTCCCAACTGCCTTTCAGAGTTGATAGGCAGGCTTTGAGCAGCTTTACACTGGATCGCCGGGAGCAGGGCGGGGCGTGTCACCAAGTGAGTCACTGACAACCGGGGGAGGGGGAGGGAGGAGGTAAGTGGAGCTCCAGCAGGCACCAAGATCTTTATTTCCTTTTGCTGTGCTTAATCCCGGCCTGGGAGTGTGTGTGCTTTTCAAGAGGGGCTGTGCTGGTGAAACCCCTGGGAAGGGTTGTGCCACCCTAACAGCCTTCCCTCCCTTGCAGGCTGTCCTGCAGTGTCCTGCCGAGATAATCTACCAGGAGATGATTCTTCAACCCGAGAAGATGGTCCTGTGGAATAAAACCTTGTTAGCATGCCAGGTAAACAGTTCTCAGCTGGTCACTTGAATCAGGCTGGGGCTACCCGAGGATATAAGAATGGAAGAAGAGCCCTGCAGGATCAGGCCGGCATCCTGTCTCACACAGAGGCCGAGGCCTTCCCCTGCTAAGAACCTAAGAAGAGCCCTGCTGGATCAGACCAGTGAGGGTCCACCTAGTCCAGCCTCCTGTCTGACACAGTGACCAACCAGTTCCTCTGGAGGGCCAACAATAGGGCAGAGAGGCTGAGGCCTTCCCCTGATAAGAATCTAAGAAGAGGCCTGCTGGATCAGACCAGTGGTCCATCTAGTCCAGCCTCCTGTCTCACACAGTGGCCAACCTGTTCCTCTGGAGGGCCAAGAACAGGGCATAGAGGCTGAGGCCTTTCCCTGATAAGAACATCAGAAGAGCCCTGCTGGATCAGACCAGTGGTCCACCTAGTCCAGCATCCTGCCTCACACAGTGGCCAACCAGCTCCTCTGGAGGGCCAACAACAGAGCATGGAGGCCGAGGCCTTCCCCTGCTAAGAACCTAAAAAGGGCCCTGCTGGATCAGACCAGTGGTCCACCTAGTCCAGCCTCCTGTCTCACTCAGTGGCCAGCCAGTTCCTCTGGATGCCCAACAGCAGGGCATAGAGGCCGAGGCCTTCCCCTGCCGTTGCCTCCTGGCTCTGGGATTCAGAGGAGTAGTGCCTCTGAATGTGGAGGTTCTCCTCAGTCACTATGGCTAGTAGCCACCGATAGAGTTCTCCTCCATGAATCGATCTCCTTTTAAAGCCGTCCTTTGGAGTAGCCACTGGACAGTGGTAATTCTTGTTCCAGCAGCACCTTAAGGGCTAACACAGTTGTATCCCAGCATAGACTTTGGTGGACTATGGTGGACTAAGAAGGGACCGCTTCTTAAGATGCATGCATCTGAATAAATGGGCTTTGACGGTGTCAGAAACTTACGCTAGAATACGACTTTGATGTTACAGGTGCCATCGATGCCTGCTCAGTTTTTCCGCAACAGACTTCAGTTGTCGTCGTCCAGTCACAGCCGACTTATGGTGACCCTGTAGGGTTTTCAAGGCAAGAGAAATTCAGGGGTGTTTTCCTGTTGCTGCCTCCTCATCGCTACCCTGGGCTTCCCTTGGTGGTCTCCCATCCAAGTACTAACCGGGGCTGACCCTGCTTAGCTTCTGAGATCTGACAAGATCAGGTTAGCCTGGGCTATCCAAGCCAGGGCACAACAGAACAGCCCCCTTGAGCTATTATCCTGGTTTCCTGTAGCCTCTAATAGGGGAACTGGCTAGAGGAGACATAATCTAGATGTGAAACTGGCCTGGTGGTCTGTTAATCCCACACTCGAGAGAGCTTGGGCTGTGACCTGGATTTGGCCTGGGGGCTGGGAATGGGACACGGCATCCTATAAGCCTGCCTCTTGTCCTACAAGTTGTGCTTTCTGTCTGTGTTTTACCTCCCTGAATTTCCCAGTCACCATTTGCCTTGGTCCACCTTTCCAGCACAGGTGTCCTGAATCACGAGGCTCCTTTCTGCTGCACTGCATTTTGCGTTCAGTGCTGTGCGGGGGTCATTTCGAGCGGGAGCGAGCCAGAACGACGTTCCAGGAGTAACACGCCCAGGAGTAGGGAACCCAGGCATGCTTGCCTGCCTGCCCTTCCCTTTCCTTCCCCAGCCAGCTCACCACGGTAGGTTGGCTGGGGAAGGAAAGGGCAGGCAGGCAGACATGCCCCCTTTTTCCCCTGAGCCTCTCCACTTTTGCCGAGAAGCTCGGGGAAGTGTGGGGGGGATTTAAATGCCTTTCTAGGAAGGGGAAGAAAGGCGTTCTAAACATGCAGCCGCGGGACACCTGGAAAAGATCTGGTAGGGCACCCAGGCATGCTTGCATGCCTGCCCATTGTCAGGGGTGTGTGTGGCATATGCAAATGAGTTATGCAAATGAGCTCCTGCACTTCTTTTTCTACGAAATGAGCCCTGGTGCTGTGTCACTTTCCTGTTGCTGCCTTGAGGTGGTTGGTGCCTTCAGGGGATGGGAACAGAGGGCTGTTGGTTGCAGACTGAGATAAGGAGCAGATTCAGCAATAATTGCTCGGACCCGGAGTGTCCAGGCTGACCTGATCTCGTCACATCTCGGAAGCAAAGCAGGGTCGGCCCTGGCCAATATTTGGGTGGGAGACCTCCAAGGAAGTCCAGGGTCACTTCTCAGAGGCAGGCACGGGCAAACCACCTCTGAGCATCCATTGCCTTGGAAACTATACAGGGTGACCATAGCCACCACGACCTGGTGTTTGGCACTTTTCAAGACGATTTTGATGGAGCAGATAAATTCCATTTTGTAAATTTCTGCAAAACAGTGTTCTGTTCTGGCTTAGTTAACAGCCGAGCCTTTGATGGGGGAGCCTTCCCTATTGACATACCGAACCGAACCAGTTTTGCTGACTAAGATGCCGTCTGTGGGAAAGGTGCTGTCAGAAATCCTTGGCCTTCTAATGAAAAAGGATTCCTGGAAGGAGAAGCCCATGCCGAATTATTTTTGACCGGCTTGTCTGCAGAGATGGGTGGAAAACCTGCTCTTGTTCCTCTCTCCACAGATCTTACAGCGCGTCGACGACAACACGATAATATCCTACGATGTGGCCGCAGGCGCTGCGGGAGGCGTGGTCTCACCCAGGTGGGTCCAGTCTTGGGTCACAAGCTTGACTGTCCTTCCCTTTTTTTTTTTTTTACTAAGTCAGTGACCTCTGGCTTTCCTCTTTGTCATCTTAGGGACTTTGTCAATGTGCGTCGGATTGAAAGAAGGAGAGACCGCTACATTTCAGCAGGGATGGCAACAGTTCACAGCACGCGTCCTCCGACTTCCAAATACGTCAGGTAGAAAGTGTTTGGCTGTTGGGGGTCTCAGTTTATTATCTTTTGGCTTCTGCCATCATGAAGGTTTCCAGTTGGGAACAGTTTTGGAACATTCCATTTCTTCTGTAGCTCCTGGTAGGTTGGATGTAAAGGTAAAGGTTAAGGTTCCCTTGCTCGAAAGCCAGTCGAATCCGACTCTAGGTTTGCGGTGCTCATCTCCATTTCAAAGCCAAAGAGCCAGCGCTGTCCGAAGACGTTTCCGTGATCATGTGGCCGGCATGACTAAACATCAAGGCGCACGGAACGCTGTTACCTTCCCACCAAAGTGGTACCTATTTATCTAGTTGCAATTTCTTGCTTTCGAACTGCTAGGTTGGCAGGAGCTGGAACTAGAGACGGGAGCTCACTCCGTCATGCGGCATTCTCGGGTCTCGAACTGCTGAACTACTGACCTTCCGCAGCCTGCAGTTCAGTGTCTTAACCACTTGAGCCACCGCAGCTTCCTTAGGTTGGATGGGTGAAGGTTAAATTTTTTAGTTGCTGTCCCCCTCAAGAAGATGCAAATGCATGCAGACAACATCGGGCAGTAGAAAAGAGCAAGAGGTCCACTTCTCACTTCTTCATATACCAGTGACTCATGAAACCTCCTCCCCTGCCACAGATATTGTTAGTCTTCATGGTGCTACTGGACTCTTGCTCTTTTCTAGTGCTGCAGACAAATTGAACATGGCTAGCCATCTTGATCTAACATCAGGCTGCAATTTAAAAAATAAATATGTCCATTGTCTTGGATCCTGCAGATACTTGGCACTTTCTTCCACTTGGGGTTCCCAACCTCAAGGTGGGGGCTTCAGTTCTTTGGGAATTTCAACTAATCTCCAAACTTCAGAGATCAGATGCCTTGGAGGAAGTGGCAGCTCTCAGGCGTGGACACTGTGGTATACCATAGAGTTTGAGTGACTTCAAAGTCCCCTGCTGTTTCTTCTCATCCTTGAACGCCTCTCCCAGGCGCCACCCCCAAGTCTCCAGGAATTCCCCAAGCCAGAGCTGGCAACCCTGTCTCCAGCACAAGCCCTCTCGCACCAGGGGAAGGCTCCTTGTGGCAGAGGAAAGAGCAGTTGCTAGCGAAACAGATCCAGTCCATCAAGTTAACCTTTTTTCCCAAACATAATTTTAAGATATTATTTTATTGAGGTTTGGGAGATGAGCAATTTAGATACTCTTAAGTGACCTAGTAGCAAAAAATTGTAAGTTTAGTAACTTGTTCCATGTGTGCCCATAGAAATATGTGCTTTTAAACCCACTCCTAGAAATGTCGAGGACCCATCTCGGAATTCCAATCTGAAACGTCACAATAGCTAGATGTAGCCGACAAATATATTAAGAAATCAGTTGCCTGTGTTTGCAGAGTCATTGACACAGCAACGGTGCACAACCTGCTCGAAGAGTAGCTAATGCTTTATTTAGGAACTAACATACTTGATAGGAAAGGGGAGACACAGAGATAGGGTCCTAACTACATCTCTAGCTGAGAGAGAGGAGAGACTGAATGTAGAACTTCTGAGAAGAAGGGGGAAACTGCCCTGAGAGCAACAATCTGGAGACAGACAAAGAATGACACTTAAAAAGAGAGAGAAGGTGCTGACCTCACTGTCCTACTTAATTGTCTTCTTGGTGCCCCCTTCAGGGTCTTCTTCTCTTCTTCTTTGTACATCAGACATGGCCTTTTCTAACAGACTGCCTACTACATAACTGGCATCTGCTGTCTACTAAATCAAAGATCTGCAGTGGTAATCTGTAGGGTTTCTGTTGGCCTGGCATCATGACTTCCTGTCGAGTCTCTTCAGTTACCATCACACTTACATTTTTTCCCTTACCATTCCTAATATAAATGCCCGCTTGGTTTCATGCATCTATATGTTAAGAATGAATACACTTGCACTGAAATTCAGGTTTTCAAGAGTTGCCCTTTTGAAAGTGTGTGGGTAAGGATAGAGTGAGGGAAAAAAGAAGGGGATATTGTTGTGGGGGTATACTGCAGACCTTCCGAACCAGCCGGAGGAACTGGATAATGCATTTGTACAACAGCTTGCTAAACTTTCACAGAGACAGGATGTTGTGGTTATCGGAGATTTCAGATATTTGCTGGAAATGTAACTCTGCCAGACATGGGGCATTCCGCAGATTCTTGAATAGTCTTGCGGACAACTTCATCTCTCAGAAGGTGGAGGTGGGAACCAGAGGATCTGCTATCCTAGATTTAATCCTGACTAACAGGGAAGAACTGGTTGATGAAGTGAATGTTGTGGGATCCTTGGGGAACAGTGACCATGTCAGCTTGGAATTTGACATAGAGAAGGATGTGAAACCAGGACATAGTAGGACTTCAGGAAAGCTGATTTCAAAAAACTCAGAGAAATATTAGGTAGGATCCTGTGGCTGGAAATGCTGAGGGGGTAATTTGCACAGGAAGGATGGGTGATGCTGAAAAATGAAGTGCTTAAGGCACAATCCCGAACTGTTCCCGTAAGAAAGAAAGGTGGGAGACGGGTAATGAAGCCAAGGTGGCTGAACAAGGAACTCTCTGAAGAGCTGAGACTAAAAAGGGAAATGGACAGGAAATGGAAGGAGAGTCAAATTATTGAGGGTGAGTACAAGAAGCAGGCTCGAATCTGTAGGGATGGTGTCAGAAAAGCTAAAGCGCAGATGGAGCTGAGGCTTGCGAGGGATGCTAAAGATGACAAGAAAGGTTTCTTTGGCTACGTTCGGAGCAAAAAGAAGAACAGGGATGGGATAAGCTCATTGCCAGGGGAAGACGGTCAAGCCTTAACAAGGGATAAAGACAAAGTGGAATTACTCAACTCTCACTTTACGTCGGTCTTTAACTGTAAGGCGAGCTATATACAAACTGAAGAATGCAGGGCATATGAAGGAAGGAGGAACTGCCAGTCCAGAGTAAGTAAGGAAATGGTTAGAGAGCATCTAGCTGCCTTAAATACTTTTAGATCTTCAGGACCGGATGGCTTGCATCCCAGGGTGCTAAAAGAAATTGCTGATGTTATTTCAGAGCCTCTGGCTCTAATATTTGAGATGTCCTGAAGTATTGGTGTTGTGCCGGAAGACTGGAGAAGAGCGAATGTTGTCCTGTTCTCAAGAAGGGAAAAAAGACGGACCCAGGAAATTACAGGCCTATCAGTCTGACATCAATACCTGGAAAAATTCTAGAGCAGATTATTAAACGCTCTGTCTGTGAACACCTTGAACGGAACGAGTTAATTGGTAGTAGCCAGCATGGGTTTATCAAGAATAAGTCATGCCAGACCAACCTTATCTCCTTTTTTGACAGAGTTACTCAAATGGTTGACTCTGGCAATGCTGTGGATATAGTGTATCTAGATTTCAGTAAAGCATTTGACAAAGTTTCTCATGATATCCTTGAGGATAAGCTGGTTAAGTGTGGGCTGGATGGTGCAACCGTTGGATGGATCCATGGTTGGTTGAAAAATCGTACCCAATGAGTGCTTGTAAATGGCTCTATGTCTACATGGAGGGAAGTCTCGAGTGAAGTGCCACAGGGCTCAGTCCTAGGCCCAATGTTGTTCAGTGTTTTTATAAATGACCTGGAGGAAGACATAGAGGGGATGCTTATCAGATTTGCAGATGATACAAAGCTGGGTGGGATTGCTAATTCTGAAGAAGACAGTCAGGATTCAAAATGATCTAGTTAGGCTGGAACAGTGGGCTGAGACAAATAAAATGAATTTCAATAGAGATAAGTGCAGAGGACTTACACTTAGGTACAAAAAATCATTGGCACAGATATAGAATGGGAGGGACTTGGCTTGACAGCAGCACATGTGAAAGGGATCTAGATGTTCTGGTTGATCACAAGCTAAACATGAGCCTGCAGTGCGATGTGACTGCGAAGAAAGCTAATGCAATCTTAGGATGCATTAACAGAAGCATCGTGTCCAGATCACAGGAGGTGGTAGTTTGGCTCTATTCTGCTATGGTCAGGCCTCACCTGGAGTACTGTGTCGAGTTTTGGGCATCACATTTTAGGAAGGATGTTGACAAGCTTGAACGTGTCCAGAAGAGGGCGACCAGGATGGTGAGAGGGTTGGAATCCAAGTCTTACGAGGAAAGGCTGAAAGAGTTGGGTATGTTTAGCCTGGGAAAGAGAAGGCTTAGAGGGGACACGACTGCAGTCTTCAAGTATTTGAAGGGCTGTCATGTAGAAGATGGAGCAGATCTATTCTGTCTTGCTCCAGATTGCAAGACTAGATCTAATGGGTGGAAGTTTTGAGGGAGTCGATACCGGCTAGATATCAGGAGAAACTTCCTAACTGTAAGAGTGGTTGAGCAGTGGAACAGTCTGCCTCTGAAGGTGGTAGATGCTCCTTCCTTGGACATCTTCAAGCGGAGGCTGGACGGCCATCTTTTGGGTATATTGTAGGTATGTAGGGCTATCTTTTGGTTACGCTCCTGCAGAGTGCCAGGGGTTGGACTAGATGACCTGCAAGGTCCCTTCCAACTCTAACATTCTGTGATTCTATATCTTTCTGCGCAAGGGCCAGATTGGATGTGACCATATTGCACTTGTACTCCATTGATGTATCAGGTGAGCATTTGAGGAGAGGTTCTGGTTTTTAATCCTCAAAAGAGATGGATGGGTGAGGGAAGCCAAACTTGCTTTTCTAGGACTCCTCCTAGTTGATTTTGCCCAGGTATCATTCATAGGGCAGGGGACGTGTGAACTGTATTCATGGTTGCTCTTGTCCAGGAAAAGCCAGTTTGGTGTAGTGGTTAGGAATGCACACTCTGATTTGGGAGAACCGGGTTTGATTCCCACTCCTCCACTTGCAGCTGCTGGTGTGACCTTGGATTAGTTGCAAGTTCTCTCAGAGCTGTTCTCTCACAATGCCGTTATATTTTATAGTTTTTCTGCTCCTTTATCTGTATTTATTTGCCTTCTATTATACTGAAGTTGGTCTGTGACTGTAATAAAGAACTGATTGTTTGAAAGAGCTCTCTCAGCCCCACCTACTTCACAGGGCCTTTGTTGTGGGAAGAGGAAGGGAAAGAAGATTGTAAGCTGCTCTGAGACTCCTTCAGGCAGTGAAGGACAGAGTATTAATCCAACTCTCCTCCTTCTCCTCCTCCTCCTCCTCCTTCATCATCATCATCATCAGCCAAAGAGTCATTAACACGTGGAATTCACTGCCGCAGGAAGTGGTGGCAGCTAAAAGCACAGACAGCTTCAAGAGGGGATTGGATAAATATATGGAGCAGAGGTCCATCAGTGGCAATTATCCTCAAAGTATAGATGGAACACTCTGTCTGGGGCAGTGATGCTCTGTATTCTTGGTGCTTAAGGGGCAGCAGTGGGAGGGCTTCTGGTGTCCTGGCCTCCTGATGGTACCTGGGTGTGACATGGAGTGTTGGACCAGATGGGCCATTGGCAAGTGGAAGTAGCCTCTCTAGTTCACTTTGGGTGGGTGCGCACGCATGTCTGCACATCCCGCACCCTCCGTCTTGCATGTGACCTACAATAAGTTTTGAAATGCATGGGTGTGTCCTCCACGAACTACTTCTCAGCGCTGCCTCTCTTCCACGCCTGCTATGGAGCGTCTGGCCCTTTTGCCGCTCCCGGCTGCCGTCTTGTGATGAGCAAAACCTCCTGGCCAAGCATCTCCCAACAAGCCCTCTTTGTTTTGGGGGCCTCAGGTGACCAGCCAGGGTGGCTTGGCTCAACAACGCTCGTTTCCTCAAATAATTGCATTTAAAAGTCATTGGTTTTTCGCTCGGTGTCTTCTCAATTGCTGGGGAAATCGAGGAGCTGGACAGTATCGTGGAACAGCCTGGACTTTGGCTTGCTGTGTGAAGAACGGAGCCCCTTTTCAAGAAGATTGTCTTTCTGGCGATTTTGGTTCTTGAGAAAAATTTTAAAAAAGAGATCTTGGTGTCTAATACGCTGAGAGTTCAAGGGGAGAACACTTGTCTTTAGGAGGGTTCTTGGTTCTCCTTTTCTGCTCTTTCTGCGTGGTCTCTGCGGCAGGAGTAGGGAGAAGGCGGGAGTAACGCAGCCCCCCCACACACACACTTCCTGTTCCCACTCGCAAGCCCTCGCTTTAGGGCAGTGTCCGATTTGGAGCAGGGAGGCCTGGGTCTGGGTCCGGGGGTGCTCTCCTGACGGGGCAACAGCAGGTCCTTGGACGGAACGGCTTTCCCACCTGCAGAGAAGGGGTTTCCCCTCCCCGCCCCCAAATCAGTTTCCTTCCCATGCTGTTCCCTTGGATCCACTGGCCTGATGGTGCCTCTTCTTGCATTGCAGAGACAGGCAAGAGGCATTCCGGGTTGTGTGTGTTGCGTTTGATCAGCAGCAGGGAACCCGGTTCAGGCTTTGCATGTGGTTTGCCATCCTTAGGCCCCATTCGTTGTGCTTCTGTCAAAAGCTAAAAGACACTAAAAATAATTTCCAAAGCTGTTGTGTTCTGTTGCATGGTTGCCGGCAGGGCTCTTTTTGGGCAGAAACGCACAGGAACGGAGTTCCGGCTGGCTCCTGTGTTGGCCACGCCCAGCAGGAACTCATTAGCATAATAGGCCACACCCAACAGCAGAAACTCATTAGGATTGGCTACATTAGGGGTGTGTGGCCTAACATGCAAAGGAGGTCCTGCTCCAAAAAACACCCTGGGTTTTGACAACAAATAAGGTGAACAGAATAAGAAGCAAAAGGTGGGTGTGGCTGGATGCCCACACTTCTGGTAACATGGGATGAGGCCTAATATGCTAATGAGCTGTGCTGTCAAGGGTGTGGCCTAATATGCTAATGAGTTCCTGCTGGGCTTTTTCTACAAAAAGCCCTGGTTGCCGGAGACAGCAAAAGCATAATCTTGGGGGGGGGCTGCCTCCTCCTCCTCTTTATAGTTCCCTAGATAACCATGCTCAGCTAGAACTTATGAACTGTGGAATTTTCCAGTGAAACTACCTTCTTAGTATCTTTCTGTGCAGCCAGCCGTGGCTTAGAATTACAGACCTGGCAGGGGCCTACAGGCCATCGAGTCCAACCCCCCCCTGCTCAATGCAGGATCAGCTTACAGCATCCCTGACAAGTGTCCATCCAGCCGCTGCTTGAAGACCGCCAGTGAGGGGGAGCTCACCACTTCCCTAGGCAGCCCATTCCACTATTGCACAACTCTGACCGTCAAAAATTTTTCCCTGAGATCCAGGCGGTACCTTCCCTCCCTTAATTTAAACCCATTATTCCAAGTCCTCTCCTCTGCTGCAAGCAGGAACTGCTCCCTGCCCTTCTCTATGTGGCAGCCCTTCAAGTCCTTACAGAGAGCAATCACATCCCCCGTCAGCCTCCTCTTCTCCAGACTGAACATTCCCAAGTCCCTCAGCCTTTCCTCGCAGGGCTTGGTCTCCAGCCCCCCCCCCCCCCAAGATCCTCATCAGCCTCCTCTGCACCCGCTCCCTTTTTGAAGGGAGGCCACCAGAAATGCATGCAGTACTCCAGATGCGGCCTGACCAGTGCAATGTACAGTCAGACTGTGACGTCTTGCGATTCAGATGTTAGACTTGAGCCGGAGGAGTTCCAGTTTTGAGGCCAATTATTTTTGCAGTCACAGCACATCCCACCTAGCCTACGTGACTTCACTATTTTAATAAGTCTCCAGTTCTGGGCCTTTTTTACTTCCACAGTCCCCCTTTTTGTGAATTCTTATTCACAGCCGTTTTACACGTTCTGTGCGTATGAGAGTATAGGAATCCCACAGACCACTTGGATCTGGCCCGAAGCATCCCTTCTCATTTTCTTTCTCGCTTGCACGTGCTTGCACACACAAAGCTGTGATTGTGCATCTTTCTGCAAAGTCTGTGTGTTTTAACTGTGGCTGCAGGTAGCTTTTTATAAAACAGCGAGGTCATGGAAGCACATTTCCCTTTCAGCAGGTTTCATGGAAGAGTGGAAGGGTCTGGGTGCCGTTTCTAATATTTATGAAATTGGCTTTAGCAGTAGAAAAGAGCAAGAGTCCGGTGGCACCTTAAAGATTTGTGGCAGGGGGTGGGCTTTTGTGGGTCACTGCTCTGAAGAACTGAGCTCGTGCCCTGCCACAAATGTTGTTATTCTTTAAGTCTTTCAAGGAGGGTAAGCCATGGTGACCAAGGGGAACCTCCACATTCAGAGGCACTAAGCCTTTGTTGTTGGTCCTCCAGAGGAACTGGTTGGCCACTGTGTGAGGCAGGGTGCCAGACTAGATGGACTATTGGTCTGATCCAGCACTGGGCTCTTCTGATGTTCTTAATGTCTACTGGACTCTTGCTTATTTCTACTGCTATAGACAGACTAACACAGCTACCCTTTTTTAATTTAATTTTTATTTTATTTTATTGAATAAAATTTTACACAAGTACAAACAGGTAGTATAACTTTGTAGAAACATACATCAAAGATATAACAATGAAGTTGTAACTGGTTTTACAACAAATAAACAAATAGATGCACGATCTATGTTAAAACATGCATAGATGGCAAAACACATCATACTGCTATTATAATTATATAACATAACATTTGGTAAAAGAGGGTAACCAACGACATGAATATTTGTGATTAACTTGAGGGAGTAAAAGCCAAAGAGAGAAATTTGGTAAAGTTGAGATCAAAGCAGAAATCCAAATCCATTTATGGTAATGAGACCATTCCGAGGAGAGAAATTGTTGATGTGTTAAGTAGTCTATTATTGGGAACCATTTTCCAGTAAAGACGTCACACTTGGGGAATTGAGATCTAAGGCTCAGTTTATTTGTAACAGCATCCATGAGGTAGTGATTCCAAAGTTTACGAAACCACACATCAACATTAGGTGCCCTAGAATCATTCCAATAAGATGCAATCGCTGTCTTAGCAGCATCCAACATGACTTCTATTGTGGCTCTGTGTGGACGGGATTTCAAGTCATTGGGCCCAACATTTAAAAATAGGGTTTCAGGTGTGAATGGGACCTTCACAGAGGTGACAGATTGAATTATGTTAAGCACTTCTGACCAAAAAGCTCTGATCTTCACGCAATGCCACCAACAATGGGCATAGTATTCCCACCTGTTGGCATCCTTTCCAACAGTGTGGAGAGCTCCCAGCTGATATGTGAGAGAGTTTACGTGGCGTTGTATACCACCTAGTCATGATCTTTGGTTCTGGAGACATATACGGCTACCCATCTTGATCTATCTGGCTGGAGCAGAACACTTCAGTCTTTGGGACTCTGGTGTAATGCTATGTCAGCATTTTCTTTTTAATGTTTGGTTGGACAGTTGGCCCCAAATGGCTGTTTCTTTAATAGCAAGGACAGGCATTAATACTGAGGCTGTGTCTGCTTTCCACAGAAACAGTTCGAATTCTGCTTCCAAGCATTGTGACTAGAAGAATTGTTCTCTATAGATTTATTCCTCCTGTAACCTGTTCTGTGATTTTTCTTTCGCGTGGTTTGTTCTGGTTTTCCTGGGCTTGGGGAAGGCCAGAGAGACTGAAAGCCATCCTGCCTCACCCAACAACTGAAAATGCAGCTATTCCTTTGCATTCTGAAATTTCACCAGACATTGCCCACAAGTTTTCAGCACTACGACAGCTAGAAACTTGGTTTCTTGGAAAGTTGGATTTTGCACCCAGGACTACATTTGGCCCCATCAGGGACTTGCAGTATACCACAAAGTCCTAGAGATGATTTCAAAAGCCTAGGACAGTGTGTCTCTGGGAATTCAGTCCCTGAAGGTCGTGGCGAGGTCTTGGTCCGTGTGCCCTTCTCTTTCTTTGATCGTGCCGTAGTCCTAGGGAAAATCTCTTCCAAGAAGGCTCACTAGAGCCATGTCTGTGTAGACTTTTCAGTGGCAGGTCGAGATTTCAGTTCTCTCAGACTTTTTATGCAAGGCTTTATGATTTTTGTTGCCGTTGTTGCCATTGTTTGTTTGATTTATATGCTGCCCTACCCCCAATGGGGCTCAAGACACTTAAAAACAATTTATAAATACAATTCTAATAAATACTATATATATATATATATATATATATATATATATACACACACACACACACAGATTAAAATTTAAAACAATAAGCCAAGTAGTAATCAAAAGTGATCAAATGGTGGTAGTCGTTATGTGTCCTCCCTTGGGGGAGGGGGAGACAGGGAGGCCAGGCTTGAACTTTAACCATTGCTGTCCTCATCTGTAGGCCTGGCAGAACACCTCTGTCTTACAGGCCCTGCAGAACTGTTTTAAGTCCTGCAGGGTCCAGGGATCATTAGGCAGAGAGTTCCACCAGGCCGGCACCAGGGCTGTACAAGCCCTGACTTCGGTTGGGGACAGCCGGATCTCCTCTCGGCCAGGGATTGCCAGGAGGTTCCTATCTCCAGAGCATAGTGTTCTTCGGGGAATGTACTGGGAGAGGCGGTCCTGAAGATACGTTGGTCCCAGATCGTTTAGGGCCTTGAAAGTCAGTACCAAAACCTTTAATCTGATCCAGGACTCAACTTGGAGCCAGTGCAGCTGGCGAAGCACTGGTTGAATATGTTGTAATTTCAAGGTCAGACTCAAGGGCAGCCCTGCGTGGAGCGTGTTACAGTAGTCTAGCCTGGAGGTGACCGTTGTGTGGATTACTGTGGCTAATTCTGGGTGAGATAGGAAGGGGGCCAGTTGCTTGATCTGGTGCAGCTGGAGGACTGCCAGTCTGGCAACGTTTGTGACCTGGGCCTCCATAGACCGAGAGGCATCCAGGAGCACACCCAGGCTCTTGGTGGTTGGTACCGATGTTCTGACAGGCAACTTTTCTTTTCTTTCCCCAGGGCAGAGAACGGGCCAGGGGGCTTTGTTGCCTTGAAATGCCCCACGAATTCGAACCTCTGCACCTTGATCTGGGTACTCAACACAGACCTCAAGGTAAAAAAACACAGCCGGTATTTTAGAAGACGTTGTGGCCCTGAACAACACCCAGATGCAGCCTCATACTGAGCCTGACTGTTCGTCCATCAGACCGGCAGCAGCTCTCCCTAGTCTGAGGCAGAGGCTTTTCACATCACCTCTTTCTGGATTCTTTTTCGCTGGAGGTGCTAGGAATGCAACCTGAGACCTTCTGTGTGCCAAGCGGATGCCTTGCCCCTGAGCCATGACCCCCTCCCTCTTGAACGGAACCAGTCCCTTCTCTGCTGTTCTGCCTTTTCCTTCCATCTTTTGGAACGGTGGGTGAACCGGCCTCACCTTAAGGGCTGGGGGGAGCAACCAGGATCCCGGTTGCTAATGCCTCTGAGTGGAAACCGAGAGATGGTCGCTGGCCAAATCTCTTGTTGGGGCTTAAATTGTTTCTTAGCTGTGTTTTCTGTCAAATGTGTCCAAAATGTTTTATTTGTTTTATGGCTGGTGTATAAAAATATGCATGTCCCACCTTTTCTCTCACCCCAAAGTGAGACCAAAGGCAGGTGGTAACATATGTTAAAGAACCATAATATTATAACATCGGAAACACATTATTGAGAAAGGCCGTGGCTCAGTGGCAAAGCATCGACTTGATGTGCGGAAGGTGTCACAGGTTCTGTCCCCGGCATCTCTTGTTGAAAAGATCCGGTAGCTGCTGCCTATCTGAGTGGACAATACTGACCGTGATGATCTGATTCAGTATAAGTAGCTCCACGCACTCTCAAAAATACCACAGATTTCCATAAACTTAATAAGACAGTGCTGGCCACCACCACCCCAGAACTAGGCCAGTTTTCACGCTGGCAGAAAACTCCACTAGCTGGTGGTAAGTGGTGACAATCTTAAATGTCCACGGTCTGGTGGCCAGAGCAGCCGAGGGCCTGGGTGCTAGCACCCTGGAGGAAAAGGAGCCTCTCTTCCCACCAGCAGGATATACACCACTTCATGCAAACTCAGTTCAAATTGAGACTCAGGCAAAGACCCAAAGGCCAATATATGCAATATTTTTAAAAATCAAGCAAGTAAAACCAATAACAATTGATAAAATCGGTGAAGGTAAAGGTTTCTCTTGCTCAAAAGCCAGTTGAATCCGACTCTTGGGGCAGTGTTCATCTCCATTTCCAAGCTGAGGAGCTGGCGCTGTCCAAAGACTTTTCCGTGATCATGTGGCCAGCATGACTAAATGCCGAGGTACACAGAGGTTTAGGGGTGTGCAAAAAAATAAATTTGGCCCAATTTGGATTCAGCCGAATCGGGCAGAATCCATTTCGGCCTGTAGAAAGACTCCTGCATGTCAGTTTCGGCAGTACCAGTGGATTGGGGAGTCTTTGGGCCAGCCCAATGTCAATTTCAGCCCCATTATATCCTATGGGCCATTGAAGTCAATGGCGAAAACATAGGATATATTCTGGGGGCTGAAGGGGAGGGGATTTGAGGGAGAGACTCCAAATTCGCAGAGTAGCTGCTGGGGCCTCTCCCCAAGATACTCACCAAGTTTCAAGAACATTGGACCAGGGGGTCCAATTCTATGGGCCCCAAAACAGGTTGCCCCCATCCCCTCCATTGTTTTCTATGGTGGGAATAAAAGTTACTTTTCCCCCACGGTGCTGTTAGTGGCTCTGGGGGAGACGGGGTTTGAGGGAGAGGCTCCAAATTTTCAGGGTAGCTTTGGGAGCCTCTCACCCCATAAACCCCCATGTCCCAAAGCAATTGGACCAGTGGGCCCAATTCTATGGGCACCCAAACAGGATACCCCCCATTACCACCATTGTTTCCAATGGGGAAACCCAGCCAGCAGCACTTAAGGCAGGCAAACAAGCAGCACCTAGCAGTCAGACTCTCCCAGAGAATCTCAGGGAAAGTGAACTGTCTTGGGAGGTGCTTGTTTGCCATGAGAACAAGTGGCACACTCCAGAACAAGTGGCACTGTGGCAGTGCGAGCATGCCACAGTGCCACACAGAAACCCCGAAAGACCAATAGGAACAACATTTATACAGCCCTGCCCTGTATAAATTGATGGTGCAACCGCATTGGACCACTCACACCACACACAGATATAAAAAAGAATATAGCACTGGAAAAAATGCAGAAAAGGGCAACTACAATGATAAGAGGAGGATACTTTCCCTATGAAGAAAGGTTAAGGCACTTGGGGATCTTGGCTTTGAGAAACAATGACTGAGGGGTGACGTGATAAGAGGTTTACAGGGCTATGCATGGGATAGAGCAGGTAGAGAAAGAAGTACTGTTCACCCTTTCTCACAAGACAAGGACTCGTGGGAATGAAATTGCTGAGCAGTCAGGTTAGAAGTTAGAACAGATGAAAGGAAGTGCTTCTTCACCCAAACAGTGATTAACACATGGAATTCACTGCCACAGGAAGTGGTGGTGGTGGTAGCTGGCATGAACAGCTTCCAGATGGAATTTGACAAACATATGGAGGCCGGAGCAGAGCAGTGGTCCATCAGTGGCTAGTGTTGAGGAGTTTTTGTTTTTTTTTAAACTATAAGTAATCCAGTACTATTAAAAGAGGTGAGGGGGTTGCCCCCTTCCCAGCATGAGAGCATCACTTGCCACAGGGACCAAGGGTTCTTTTTATCTATACCCACTAGCCACCAGTGTTAATCCATGTGTTAATCACTGTCTCTCCCTCAAACCCCCTCCCCTCCGGCCCCGAAAATATACCCTATGTTTTTGCCATTGACTTCAATGGCCCATAGGATATAGTGGGGTTGAATTGCCGCCGAATTTCGGCAGCAAGCCAATTCAGATCAGAAAATCTGAATCGGCCCGGAGCAGCCTGAAAGAGGCCCAAATGGGCCATTTTCAGGGATGCATTCGGTTCGGATGAACTGAATCCACATCCCTAGTGCTGTTACCTTCCCACCGAAGTGGTGCCTATTTATCTACTTGCAATTTCTTCCTTTCAAACTGCTAGGTTGGTAGGAGCTGGGGCCAGAGAAAGGAGCTCACTCTGTGACGCGGCACTAGGTCTCGAACTACTGACCTACAGACCTTCCGGTCTGCAGGTCAGTATCTTAATCTCTAAGCCACTGTGGCACCAATAATCAAAAAGACAGAATATTAAAAACCGACTTTAAAGGACCCAGCAAAACAACCTTCCTAACCAACTTCTCCTGCCCCATTGTGAGGTGTACAGTTGAGGACTCAGGAAAGTCTTTTGTAGCCTTAAAGCCAAAGGAATTTCCATCTTATAGGAGGGCAGTCAGACGTGGAGAGATGGGGATTCTTTCTTGAGAAGGTCTGCAAATCTCCTGGCAGCGCGATGCCCAGCAGTGGGATGGAAATTGCGGCCAAAGTATAATGCTGGTCCTTGGATCCAGTACAAAGAAATGCGGAGAGCAGAGACAAGCATTTCAGCAGAAAAGAGGGATGCCTCTGGGACTCTCTGTTAGTTTGTCCTGTTTTGTAAGCAACACCTGTGAACTTGAGTTCTGTGCTCAGGTTGGCATACTTTCCCATTTAACCTTCACAACAATCCTGCAAAGTAGTTTAGGACAGGGGGTCATTTCCTGCTGGAGCGCCCCAGAGTGGCACTCCGGCAGTGAGGAGCCCAGCCCCGCCCCCACACACTTTTCCTGGCCCACTGGCAGAGAGACTGGGGGGGGGGGGATTTAAATGCCTGGGTTCCCTGCCTGATCTCTTCCAGGTGTCCTGCAGCCGCAGGACACCTGGAGAAGATTGGGCAGGGAACCCAGGCATGTCTGCCTCCCTGCCCTTCCCTTCTTCAGCCAGCCTGCCACAGCAGGTTGGCTGGGGAGGGGAAGGGGAGGAGGGCAGACATGGTCCCTTTTCCCCGAGCCTCTCCATTTTTCTGGAGAGACTCGGGAAGGGGGGAGATTTAAACTCATTTGCATATGCCTTAACTCATTTTAAACATGCCTGCCCTTTGTCAGGGGGTGTGGCATATGCAAATGAGTTATGCAAATGAGCTCCTGCACCTCTTCTTCTAGGAAATGACCCCTGGGTTAGGCTAAGTTTGTGTGTGTGACTGAACCCTGTTCATTCACTGGGCTTTGTGGCTTAACCTGGGTCTAGCCTGACACTGAAATGGAGAGCTTCAGAATACACGCGGAAAACAAATTCTCCCATTTCACTCTTGTGCGTTTTTCTTGCAGGGTCGGCTTCCCCGATACCTCATCAACCAAAGCTTGGGAGCCACCATGACGGAGTTCATGTTCCACTTGCGCAAACGGGTTATGGAGGTCATGGTGCGGTCATAAGCTCTGGGGATTCTTTGCTCTGATGTTGCCTCCGGAAGGGTGCTCAGAGCCCAGCAAGGGCTGAAGAACTGGAGTCCCTTTTCTTCCTATGGGAGCGGAGCAATCCCGTCTCAAATCCTGGCTTCCAACAAAGAGCCTCCTGCGGCATTTTTGGAATGTGGGCCAGAGAAGATGATCAAATGGCAAAGCGGAAGCAAGACCACAGAATGGTTGTGACCAGAGCAGGTTGAAGAGGAGCACCGCGGTGTCTTTCTCCGATGATCAAAATTAATGTTGCTGCTGGAACCTGAGCCGCTTCTGGATTTCAGCCATGCCAAATTCCTTCACAATCATGCTTCCGGAGTCTAAGTGCTTTACCTGTATAACTTCCTTTTGTTTTCCTTTCTCTGGACAGAATCATTGTGGTTTCTGGTGGCTGTGCACCCCAGAAACTTGCTGAGATGCCTTTCATAGGAGAGTTTGAACAGCCTGGCAGGTCCAGCCGGGGGGGAGGGGGGGGGAGGTAGCAGTTGAAGCCCAGACCCTGGTCCTGGCTGCTCCTAAGTCAAAAGCGTTGCGTTGCCTTCCCTTCGCAAATGCTGTGGGTGCGTCTGGAGGGACAACTGCCCGGGTCCCTGGCTGCAAGCCTCTCATCCTTGTGATGCGAAGGAGTTGGTTATCTTGCCATCTGCTGAGTGTGCGTACTTTCAGAGGTGGTGCTGGGCTGGCTTTTCTGCTGATCGGTGTCTCTGTCCCGGTTCCCTCTTGCCTGGCTTCCGGTTTCTCCCGTGAGCTGCAAGCAGCCAAGCCCGCCTCTCCCAGTCGAAACCGACCCATTCCACAACAGCTGGTAGCTCTGGTGTTTGTCTTTGGTCTTCCACTCTTGAGTCCCACATTATGTTTCTACTCCCCCCCGCCCCCCAAAAAAGCCTAGGGTGGTGGCAGAGGAACCTGATTCTTGTCTCTGTGGTGTCACAGCAGGGTCTCTCTGTGTGTGTGCATGCACGCACATGTGTGGCCTTAGACTCTTCTCATCCAATCGGTGCTGTCTTGTCTCCTACCTTTCTTCTGTCCTCCTTGTCTTTGCTCCATCTAGCACGTGGTGCGTTTGCTGTAGTCACAGATGGAGATTGCTCAGGCCTGTCGCCAGGAGTCGAGGACTCGAAACAAAAGTTGCCTTTTTGCTGCGTTAGGGCACCTGTTGATTTTTTTTCCTGAAAAATGATAATAATTGGACCTCCCCCAAGGTGTGAACGTATAACAACTTGGCAAACCCAGAGACCTGAGTTTTGATGTAAATTTAGTAGAACTGCAGCCCATTTGCCTGCATTTGGTTAGAATGGAATTAACATTTCAGATACTGTACAGAAATCGTGTTTGGTGTGTAAAGCTAGTTGGAAGTGGGGGCCCTAGAGGAACAAAGGCCAGCGTGAAACACCGGTAGTACTTCAAGGTGAGCGCAGCCGTCCTGGTTTCCTAGATTGACGTCTGGGTGCAAAAGGCAGCATTCGGGTGGCAGGAAAGGTGCATGCCAAGGGCTGACTCAGTTTTCCAGCCGGAGAGAGCTCCTCTGGCACCAGAACTGTTGCAGTTGAAAACTTCACCAAGTGCCAGGCATTTCCCATGATGGGGGTGGCAGAAACCACATCAAGGGCATTCTCTCCATCTGCCAAGTGGTACAGGAGCGCTTCCCCCCCCAGTCAGTAGCCATTCTTCTGAGCCTAGGCTTTAGGGATTGGAGTCTATATCCAGCTCTTGTCAATCTAGTGCCCAAAGTATCCCTCTTTAGATTCTCTTAGCTCCCACGATTCTCCAGTGGGCGAGAGTGTTTCAGAAGGAGCGAGAGGGGGTTGCCGTTGGGATTGAACTGGATTTTGAGTCTCACACTAGGCCGGTGGCACGTGCTGACTGTTGTTCCCTGGAGGCATTTCAAGGCCAGTCGGGGTGGGGAGGGGGCAGCAGACATGAATATTCAGCACTGGGTTCGAGTCATTTTGGATGCATGACTAACTCCAGACCAGGGCAGCTCGCAAGTCTGCCGAGTGTCAAGACCCAACCTCATTTTCAAGGGCTGTCGCCTCCAGCTCCGTCTGCTGCTTTTCCTTTTCATGAATCTTACTGCATCTTGTGCATTGAGGCGGAGCTTTAAGCAAGCCCCGCCCTCTCCCCTTGTCTTTGATGCAGAGGGCATGGCTTTGCGAGAAGCACTGCAGCAGGAGGTCTACACTACAGCATATTCAGACCTGACAGTGGACCTCCAGGGATGAGGGGAAATGGGCTCCCCTGCCCGAGAAGATGCCTGGTGTGAGCCTGGGGACGTTGGTGTTTTTGGCTGTTGCTCTCATTTCAAGCGCCTTGGAGGTTTTGTAAGCTTCCCCACGTGGACTGTGAAAGGGGGGCTTGCAAACATGATGGATCTAGGAACTATTTTGTTGACCTGTGAAGTGACGGGGTGGGCTTCCACCCATCTGTCTTTAACAACAAAAAAAGGCCACTTGAATAACTTACTTGCCTTCTGCCTTGAGTCTTTGTAACTTGAACCAATAAAAACTAACCAGGAAAAAAGCACGCTCTTTTCTCTGTATGAATCTGCTGCTGTGGTTGATCCTTTTCCTTCGCGGTTGAGTCTCTACACAGTCAGGACAGAGCCATCCCACCCGCTCCTGCCTGAGGCTCCGTGCTGAGGAACGGCTCTTCAGCCTTCTCTGCAGACAAGGTCCTTTTAGAAGAGCTCCTGTTCTGCTGCCATTTAGGCATTCCGACAAGCCCTCTTCACGGCACAATTCGGGACGCCTTTTCTCCCCCTCAGAGTCAGTCTGCCAGACTTCCAGTTCTCTAAAAGTGTGAGGTTTTCAAAGAGATTCATTGTCTCTATTCGACTTCCCCCCCCCATAGAGCAACCCTGCAAGGTAGGCCGCCATTCCCATCAGGTTGGATTTCGCAGCGAGGTGTCTTCTGATGGGCCAGCTGTCAGCTGCTTGCAGGAATGACATGCGTGAGAAGAGTGGTGTCAGAGTTTTAGTTGTTGCTGCAAACGTAGCCCTTCTCACCCTAGATTGTCCCCATAAACACAAATTGGTCATCTCAGAGAGAATGAGTTGCCTGGCGTCACACGGATGACATGGCAAGGTTACAGGCTGAAACCAGAACGGAGGTGGAGATGATGGTACCGTTGTTTTATCAATGCTCTCCTCATAAGAGCCAATGTTGGATCAGGCCAATGGCCCATCCAGTCCAACACTCTGTTACATAGAGTGGCCAAAAATACCAGGGGCCATCAGGAGGTCCACCAGTGGGGCCAGGACACTAGAAGCCCCCCCCAAGCACCAAGACTATAGAGCATCACTTGCCCCAGAGTCCCTATCTATACCTTGTGGTTAATAGCCACTGATGGACCTCTGCTCCAGATGTTGATCCAAATCCCTCTTGAAGCCGTCCATGCTTGTAGCCGCCACCACCTCCTGTGGCAGTGAATTCCTCCTGTTGTAGCTATGCATCTCCTTACTCGGGCATGTTTTCTCACCACTAGAAGCCTATCCAGCCTCTTCTTGTGCATTTCCCTCGGAGCCCGTGAGCCCAGTGAAACTGAGCAGCCCTAAGGTTGGGTGTGCTGGTTCCTAGATCAAATCTTTCTGCTCAGCAATGGTTAGGGTTAACAACTCTGGTTGGAAAATTCCTGAAAATTGGGGGGAGGGGAGTCTATGGAGGGCAAGGTGGGACTTCAGTGGGATACAATGCCGTAGAATCCACCTTCCAAAGCAGCCATTTTCTCCAGGGGAACTGAACTCTGTCACTTGAGGCTCAGTTGTAATCCTGGGAAATCTCCAGCCACTGTTGTACTATCTGGAGGTTGGCAGCCCTGGCAGTTGTGCTAACTATGTGGCAGGGGGCTGAGTCCCTGAGCTGGCACCATCGTGGAGGATAGAATTATAGGCTGCATTGGTGCCATTCAGGCTGCTGGAAAGAAAGAAATGGAATAAATTTTACGTGCCAACCCTTCAGATCTTGCCAGGGATGATAACTGCTTGTGAACATGAAGGTTCTTTGTAGACATTGATCCTCCCTTGAACTTGTCTAATGCCTTTCCAAAGTCGTCTGCATTCGTGGCCATCACTGTGTCAGTGAATTCTTCACGTTCTTTTGCTCATTAGAAATACTTTCTTTGAGCCTCAACATACTGCCCATCTACCTGCAAGTTCTGGTGTTGCCCACAGAGGCAGGGAAAAGTTATTTATCTACTGCTGTCCCATGCATAATTTTAAAACTGTCATATCCCCCACCGCGCATGCACACACACACAAACAGGCTTTCTGTCTTTCCTGTACACTGAAATGGCTCCCGTTCCTTGGTTTTTCCTCACACAGTAGGTGTCCCAACCTCCTAATCACTTTCAGTGGTCTTTCTCTGGATGCTTTCCAGCTCTGCAATACTCTTTTGAGATAGAACAACCCAAACTGTACGCTCTTCCAAATGTGGCCACATGACAGAGGGATGCAAGGCAACCATAAGACTGGCTGTCCCTTTCCTAACTTTCTTTCTTTTCCCCCTTTTCCTTGTTGCCCCTGCAACTGAGTTGATTTTTTTTTTAGTTTGGACTGTCCACTGTGACCCCAAGATCTTTTTCCTGGGAAGTCACTGCCAATACTGACCCCAATCAGCAGATTGTGAAATTAGAATTTTGGCCTCAGTGAGGATCGCCTTACATTTTAACTGAACTTCATCTGTCATATTGCCACCTACTCACCCTGTTTGAGCCATTGCAATAAAGTTTACGACTGAAAAAGGATCCCCTGGAGCTCTTCGCAGCCTGCTTTGGGTTTTGCCATCTTGAATAATTTGGTGTCATTCACAAGCTTGGCTGTTTCACTGCTCAGCCCCAGCTCCCGGTCACTCGTGGAAAAATTAAAAAGCACTGGTCCCAAAATGCACCCCCGTGGGACCCTACCACACATTCCTCTCAGCTGTGAAAACGGTCCACTTACACATTCCTGCCTGCAGTAGAACACAGCAAGAGTCCCGTAGCACCTTAAAGACCGACAAACTTTGTGGCAGGGGATGAGTTTTCGTGAATCGCTGCTCACTTCAGATACCAGCGACTCCCAAAAGTTCTTACCCTGCTCCAAGGTCTTTAAGATGCTACTGGACCTTTTCTACTGCTACAGACAGACTAACACAGCTGCCCATCTGGATTCATCTCTCCTCCCTGTAAGGAACTAATCCACAACAGAATCCATCCCATGACTGGTTAGTTTCCTCAGGAGTCTTTGGTGATGGAGTTTGCCAAAAGCTTTTTGGAATATCCCCACGAATATGATGGAATAGCCCTCGCTTGTGTGCTTGTCCCTTCAGATAAGCCTGTACCAATTCCTCCAAAGCAGGATTCCTTTCTCGATGTGCTTTATAATTCTGTCTTCAATCAGTTTGTTCCCCCCAATGGACCCTGGCAGTAGTTCCTCACTGCTGAATATTGCGGTCTCTTTCTTGTGGGGGAGATGAAAAACAATCCTGGTTTTCATTCCATGTCAACACCAAAAGTCACACTCTGGTTCTTGGTCAAGGCCCTGAGCTATGAAGACAAGGGCGGACCTCACATGATTTCCGCTTATGACTTGTAGATATATTTACAAAGAATGTTAACCTCCTTTGACTATTTTTTATTCAAGCGCACTGGGTTTGCCACACAGGACAACAACATCTGCCCCCTTGGTGTTCCCTCTTCTGTTATTTTTATTACTTTTTAAAAAATATGTTGGCCTTAATTCTATCTTAACTCTTGCAAGAGAGAAAAAGACCAGAGATGGATTTCTGGTACAAAGTTTGCTGCTGCTGCTGCCATAGAGAAGAGGAACTGGAGAAGAATCCGCTGGTCGTTGGGTATTTATTACAAATTAGCAACTCTCTGCCTTTAAGAAAGGTTAAATCCTGCTAATGGGATCTTGTGGGGTCTGTAACAAGATGTCATTCCCCCCCCCTGAAAATATGGGGAAGCTCTAGGCCTTGGAGAATTGGGAGGTGGGGAGAATTGGGAGGGTTAAATGCAAGAGATTTGGGCTTTTTAAAATCCTGTTTTCCCACACAGCGCTTTCAGCTAGCTTCACACCTAGAGTTTCCAGGTTCCCCCTGGCTACCAGTGGGGAGTGGGATGGTTAGGGCTGCCAGATCTAGGTTGGGAGACTCCTGGAGATTTGGGGATGGATCCTGGGGAGGACAAGGACCTCAGTGGGGGACACTGCCTAAAAGTCCACTCTCTGAAGCAGCCATTTCCTCCAGGGAGACTGACCTCTGTCATCTCGAGATGACCTGTAATTCCAGGGGTTCCACAGTTCTCACCTGGAGGCTGGCATTTCCTGTTCATGCCCTTTCTTGTTTGCCTTCACAGAGTCCTGTTGAAAGCAGGGCTGCTACTATTCTGGAGCTTTCTTTAACTTTTAGTTGGTTTGATTGGTAATTGATTGAAAGCTGGCAGTCAGAATAGAGAATACCGTGTGTCAGATGAGCCGACGGTTCTCTCTTGGGGCTAAGGCACTCCTTGGAAGGATTGCTGCCTCCTGTGTTGTCTCTATTGTCATGGTGACTGAAATATAGCAGGAGCGATTAAAATATTGGTAGAGGAGGAATGGGCTTTTTTTTTAAAAAAAGAATCTTTTTAGCAGCCCCGACTCGGTATCTGCACAACCATCTAAAAGCCTAGTTCTTACGGACAGAGTAAACTGTATTTGAGCTCTACTGAGATGACAGGTAATGTAACGAAAGGCTCCTCCATAAAAAATAAATTCCCTGCATGTAGGAAATGTGCAGGTCAAGGAAAAGGCTGGGATAGAACCAGTCTCCCTGACAGGCTATTCCCTCCCCCCCCCCATGTGCAGAGAACTGGTTTGTGTAGAGGGGCACATGAGCCTCCTGCCATCTGAAGGGGCATAACCCTGATGCTGGTTTACCACCTCCATGACAGGCAGCATGGTGTAGTGGTTAAAGTGTCGGACAAGGGTCTGGGAGACTCAGGTTCGAATCCCTACTCTGGGTGACCTTGGGCTAGTCATACACTCCCTTGGCCTAAGCTGCCTCACAGGGTTGTTGTTTGCTGCAAGCTGCTTTGGGTCCCCATTGGGGGGAAATAAATATATAAAATCCCTGCTAAGCTGGTTCGACGTCCTTCTGATGATTTGCTCTAGCGACACCCTTCAGTATTTCAACAAGCTGCAGAAACGCCGGCGTTCCGAGGCAATCAACTTGTGGAGTGAGCCTGCCGACAGCACCCATATGGAACGGGACGATGACCATGAACTCTATATGCTGCTGCAGAAGAGGTCCAAAATGCGCCGGGGGTCAGAGGTCAGTACCTGCTTTGCTCCATGCCAGCAAGATCTGATTTGGAATATGTTTCTCCCAAGTGTCCCAGATTTCCAGGCTGGTGCTTGCTGTGGGCCATACTTAAAGAAGTCAGCCTGTGTTCATGAGAAGAGTCCCCTCTCTGTAGAAAACTAGCTGGTCTTCTAATAGCGTTTAAGCCTAGCCTTTTCTCTAGCAAGCTAGTTCCTATGTGCAAGGGATGGGTTTTTATGATGGAGCATTCACGCATCCAGGGTTGTTGCCTCTTAGTAAGAGTTAGGGTTTTTTCTTTTTTATATATAAGTGTTTTATTGATTTTGCAATACTACTAGATACGGGGAAAGGTTACTAAATCCCTATCTCTAAATTCTATGGGAAACGGGAAGGGGAAACTAATACAATACAAACTACTGGAATGGGAAAGATAAACTAGAACCCTAACTCTAAGTCAACTAATGGTTATAGGGAAGGGAAGACTACCAGGTGACACGATCTGGTTACAAAGTCATATACCCTTGTCACCTAATGATACAGAGCTGTTATTGCTTGCAAAAAATTAACAAAACATAATAAAGAGCTGCATTAACTATCTAGTCAACAAAAATGGCAACAATTATCTTGGTTTTAGAGTCTTTTCTTCTCGCATTTCTTTTTTCCTCAGGGTTTGGGAGCGGCTGCCCCTTTCTCTGATTCCAATGTATCTGAAGAACTATAAAGTTTAGAACTGTCACTTGATGAATCCTGGGAGTAGGATTCTTCTTCTTCTTCTTCCTCCTCCTCCTCTTCCATTTTAGATTTCTTATCCTTGTTGCGTTGCTTGGGGTTGAAGTATTGGTCTACAAACTTTTTCACCTTAGGGACAGTGTTGATACTGAATTTTTTATCTTTATATTTAAAACTCAGTCCTTCAGGAAATAACCATCTGTAAGGAACTCCTTCCTTCTGAAGAGAGGGAGTAAGTTCCCTGTAAAGTCTCCTCTGTTTTCTGATTTCAAAGGGGATATCCTTCAAGATTTTTATCTCTTCATTCTTGATTTGTAAGGGATTCTCCTGTGTAAATTTCAGCACCAGATCTCTGGTAGACCATTGCATGAATTTTAAACATATTTCTCTCGAGAGTTTATTTTTTTTATAAAGTCTTGATAAGTTCTGTAAACCCAGTCCATCTCCTTCAGTAACACTTCCTGTTTGTAATCCATTATTGGAGCCAACGTCTCTGCTAAGAGAGCCTTTAAATCCTTATTCTTCTGGGATCCCTTGGAAACATAGAATGTACATGGATCTTTCCAGCTGGAGCTGTGTTAGCTGTGTTTTATTGGAGGATCGCTCTTTCTCTGCTTCATCCGCTTTTTTATTGATACTCTCCGTCTGGATAAAGTCCTTTTATCCATTTGAGCCATTTGCTTTTGCAAATTAGCCATTTTAGCGCTGAGGTTAGCCATCTGTTCCATTAGGGGGCGCAGTGCATTTGCCAACAGTGTAGACATATCTGCTGTTACTTCCTGGTTGTGGGAGGGAGTCGTTGGTTGGCTATTTCCGGTTGACTTTTTTTCTCCAGACCCGCCTTCCGCCCTCTCCCAACCATTATATCAACAAGAAGTAAGTTTCCCAAAACAAAGTAAAAGTTAACTAAATTTAATCCACTTCACGTTATTATGCAGTTTTCGATTTAGCTGATATTCTGATGTGTTTAGCTTAATTCAAAGTTTTTAATTCCCGTTTTGAAACTGCCTTGCTTTAAATGGGGGTGTGTGTGGATTCTTGAGTTTCCTCCCTCCCCTGCCGCTTTGCACTTAGGCGCTTCTAATTTCTCCCAAGGTTCTTATAGATGCTTTAAATCACCTGAGCCTTGCTTAACTCACGCTTTGAAGATTTGGAAGTCTTTTAGAAGCATTTCAAAACTTTTGACGATGCCTGCTGGTCCGGCAGTCGTCTCTCGGAGCCATGCTGGGTCTGAGGCAACAGGACCTTTCAGGGAAGAAGGTGAGCCTCAATTCCTTGGCCGTTGCCTTGGAAGAGACTCTCCTCAGCTCCCCAGGCTTAGGATCTCCTACAGAGATCCTGTCAGCCGAGTCTCGGCTAACCCCCATCGGAGCGAGATGGGGTGCAGCCAAACAGCAAAATGCTTCAACCGGAAGTCCCAGAGTTAGGGTTTTTTCTATATCCATGGCTACCCTTTGCAGAGTCACATGAGTGGTGGCACCCTTAAATATTCTCCTGAATCCCTGAGCTTGCATGCATCCATTTAGGCAGAATAGTTGTTGCAGAGGAACAGTGTGAAGGGAATACAAACAACTAAATGCCACCCTTACCCCCAGGACATCAAGAAGAAGAAGGATTTATACCCTGCCCTTCACTCGGAGTCTCAGAGTGGCTTACAAATTCCTTTCCCTTCCCCTCCCCACAACAGAGACCTCTGAGAGAACTGCCCTTTTAAGGACAGCTCTGACAGAACTATGGTTTGCCCAAGGTCATCCAGCAGCTGCAAGTGGAGGAGTGGGAAATCAAACCCAGTTCTCTCAGATTAGAGTCCATGCACTTAACCACTACACCAAACTGGCTCTCCAGTTAAACTGGGGTACGTTTGGGATCAGCTGGTAATCTGTGGTTTTGAATGCATATCCAAAGACTATTTGATCTTGATCCCTGGTAGCACTTCCCAATTTTAATTATGGGGTGAATCTCCACAATGTCACTTGAAGTATCTTTAATTTATAGGACAGAGAGAGTTTACACTACATTACAAAAAAAGAGGTTGCACGTGTATTAATATATTTATACATAATGCTACAGCCAAGCCCTTTCTGTGCACTGCTTTTGAGACAGGGCAGAGCAATCACCATGTGCTCAGTTGGTATGGGAAAATACAGTTCTGGCCTCTGAACGATTATCTGGAAAATAGTAAAGGGTAAAGGTTTCCCTTTCCCAGAGATGAGCACCGCCCCCTAGAGTCGGATTCAATCTGGATTTCGAGCAAGCGAAAACTTTACCTTTAATTAAAGTGCAGCAATTGCCAATTACTATATGCCTTAATATGTTTTTTAAAAACTGCAGGAAACCGTTTAGATTTCTTGTATCCCTCTCCATTTAAATTCCCACGCTACCTCGTCTGGGTACACATGGGCAGGTATGAGCCTCAAAATGTTTGTGAACAGGAAGTTTTGCGGATAGTATCCCATATGCCTTGAATGATGGGACAGGATGGGCGCAGGCAGCTGGACTTGGCCCTTTTCAGGAATCTAGAGTGTTCAGAAATTTCTCACCACTAGATTTGCTGGCAAACAAAAAGGGGAATGGGAAAGGCTAGGGGATTGTACATAGCCAGACATGCTGAGAGCAAGCCAACTTGGTTCCAGCAGTGCTGCCAGTCCCAGGGATATGCTTCAGACCCAGAGCAGAGCATCAGCTCCTTTCCCTTCCCCTCCCCACAACAGACACCCTGTGAGGTAGGCGGGGCTGAGAGAGCTTTGAGAGAACTGCTCATGAGGGAACAGCTCCAAAAGAACTTGTGACTGACCCATGGCCACACCAGCAGCTGCAAATGGAGGAGTGGGGAATCAAACCCGGTTCTCCCAGATTAGAGTCCACGCACTTAACCACTACACCAAACTGGCTCCAAAGTTTCCTACAGGCTCAAAAAGGTTGGGGATCCCATGCCAGTTGTCTTCTCCCATGCTATTAGCCCCCCACTGACACCTTGTGGGGAAAGCCGTCCCTTCCTGAATGCTCTTTCATTCTGCTGTTGGGGACACATGAGGTATGGATTACCGTCTGCTGACGTAGACACTCTCCACACCCTGTGGATTGTGATGAAGGTGTTTTGCTGGTAATCAAAGCCAGATGGTTCAGGTTTTTTTAAAAAAACAATCTCTTATTGTCCCAACAGGGCTACCGACGTGTGAGTGTTGATATCAGTGCCCATCGGCAGATCCGTCGGAAGGTGAAGGACCGCTGGAAGCAAGTTCTGGAAGCTTTAGGTATGAGTTTCCTGTGTTGTGGGTCAAGCGTTTCCACAACACAGGTTCAGTAAAGCAGTGAGACTCACTCAATGGCTTGGGAGCAGGGTTGCCAGCTTCGGGTTGGGAAATACCTGGAGATTTGAGGGGCGAAGCCTGAGGAGGGTGGCGACTGGGGAGGAGAGGGGCTTCAGTGGGGTATAACGCCATAGACTCTGCTATGTACTGACACAAGTGAACGCTGCCTATACTTTACCATGTAAAGCTTGAGTTATGTGAAGGATTGTAAGCCGAAACATTCCTATTGGTCATTCCTGTGGAATTGTGTGAAACAGCCAATCAGAGTGTAAATATGTTGCATGGAGGGAACGAAGCTGATTGGCCTTTATCTCTGTATTGTGATTGGACCTTAACTAACTGTGGATGTGGCTTTGACAGCCCGGGATAGTTTAAAAAGGGAGCTGTGCTCTGCTCTGTTGTTGTGTGTTCCTGAGTTGAAGTTTGCTGTTAAATAAAACTGGAATCACTTTTGCTGAACCTGTTGTTGAGTTGCATACTTAACAGACTCCACCTTCCAAAGTGGCCATTTTCTCCACATTGACTGATTTCTGTCACCTGGAGACCAGTTGTAATCCCAGGAGATTTTAGGGTTGCCAGACACACACACACACCCGATTTGGCGGGGGTTACTCATTTGTTGAGGAGCTGCGGTGGCTCAAGTGGTTAAGACGCTGAACTGCAGACTGTGGAAGGTCAGTAGTTCAGCAGTTCAAGACCCGGGTGCTGCAAGACGGAGTGAGTTCCTGTCTCTAGTTCCAGCTCCTGCCAACCTAGCAGTTCGAAAGCAAGAAATTGCAAGTAGGTAAATAGGTACCACTTCGGTGGGAAGGTAACAGCATTCCGTGCGCCTTGGTGTTTAGCCATGCCGGCCACATGATCACAGAAACGTCTTCGGACAGCGCTGGCTCTTCGGCTTTGAAACGGAGACGAGCACCGCAACCCTAGAGTCAGATTCGACTGGCTTTCGAGCAAGGGAACCTTTACCTTTACCCATTTGTTTGGGGGTTCAACCCACTGCTGGCCAGCTGGCTGGTGAGGGAAGCCCTGCCCCCAAGCCCCAACACCCACAGCCCCTCCTCTCCCTTCTCTCTTGAGAGAGAGCAGGGAGAGTGGCAGCTGTGGGCCCCATGCCCAATCTCCAAGAGGCAATGCCACTCAGAGGTTGGGGGCACGGGGCCCTCCAGCTGTGACTCGCAGCCAGTGGGACCATCTCCGTGGGGAGAAAGGCTTGGAACTGGGACGTCCCCAACGTGACGTCATCATGTTGGGGATGCCCCGCCCCCTCTGGGAACGTCCCCTAAAGCCCCCCGCTGGGAATGAAGATAGACCTGGCCGACCCTAGGAGATTTCCAGTCACCACCCGGAGGCTGGGAACATTACTTGGGAGCCACAGGTCTCTTCTGAGCATTGTTCCCCAACGTGACACCTGCCCCGTGTTTCAGGAAAGTGGGCAAGGCCTAATGGAGCTTGTGGCTGGCAGGTGGTTCCTGCCTTGAAGCAGCCACCACCAACGGAACAGACAAACCGCAAGCCTCCCGGAGGTATAGGCCTCATCATGCCAGCGATGAAAAGTATATATGGCTCTTTTGGCTGATGGTCATTGCAAAGGGGACTCTCCACAAGCTGTGGAGTGAGTACCACTTAGGGTTGCCAGCTCTGGGGGGAAATACCTGGAGATTTGGGGTCGGAGCCTGGAGAGGGTGGGGTTTGGGGAGGGAAGGGACTACAGTAGAGTGTAATGCTATACAGTCCACCCTCCAAAGCAGGCATTTTCTCCTGGGGAACTGATCTCTGCTTCCTGGAGGTCAGTTGTAAAAGCAGGAGATCTCCAGGCCCCACCTGGAGGTTGGCAACACTAGTAGCACTGAATTAAACCATGTAAGGCAAGAGTCCTCAATGTGGTGCCCATGGGTGCCATGGTGCCCACAGGGACTGTTAAGTATGAGACTTAACAAAGAGGGTGATTTCAACAGTGATTCAGCTTTATTTAAGAGCAACAAGACAATCAGATAACACACACAAAAACAGTGGAGCACAGCTCCCTTTTTAAATAATCTGGGCTAACAAAACCACGCCCCTACTATAGTTAACAACCAATAACATTTGAGGGATAAAGACCAATGAGGTTTGTTCCCTCCATAACTATTCAGTCAGTTCTGATTGGTTACAAACAGTGCAGAATTCAAACAACCAATAGGATGGTCGAGGCTTACAATCCTTGTCCTGACTTCAAGCTTAACATTGGAAAGTATACAGTCAGTTCACCAGTCAGGACATAACAGGGACCTTTGCTGGCACCTGCCAAGTGTTGTTAGAAAGCAGATGGGGCCAGATGGGGCTTTTGCCCTTCAGTGATTCTGAGCGGCCACTGAAAATCTGATTGGCTGTGCAGATTAAAAAATAGCAATGATTTTGTCAGCGGCTGCCACTACAGCACAAGAATCTTCACTGTGTGACTGATGGTAAGCTGTGGCAGCCATTTTGTGGCTGGCTCCACCTCCTGTGGCAGCCATTTTGTGAGAGCCAGTTTGGTGTAGTGGTTAGGAGCACAGGCTCTAATCTGGGAGAACCGGGTTTGATTCCCTACTCCTCCACTTGCAGCTGCTGGTGTGACCTTGGGCAAACCATAGTTCTGTCCAAGCTGTTCTCTCAAGGACAGTCCTCGAAAGAGCTCTCTCAACCCCGCCTGCCTCACAGGGTGTCTGTTGTGGGGAGGGGAAGGGAAATGTTAGATAGGAGACTCAGGCAGCAGCTCTTTGAACAGTGAAATCAGCTTTATTTACAGAGGTTAAGGCAAGGTAGGACGACAGCAAAACTGGGGAGCAACAGGCTCCTTTTTAAACAGTCCAGGCTTGCAAAGCCACGCCCATATGTATAGTAAGGACCAATCATATTACAGACATAAAGACCAATCATATTCTTTCCCTCCTGCACTTATCTTGTTTCCTGATTGGACAACTGTGCAAAGTATTCAATCAGTTTGTGATGTTTAGGATACCAGGTTTCAATGGGAGCTGGAATCAAGCTCCTTCTATTTATGTATCTCCATACATAACATCCCCCCCGCCCTAAGATGGAACAATCAAGGGACATTCGTAATCTTTTAAGTAAGAGGGAGGCCATTGCATTCTTTGCGACCTTCTTACCAGCTCAGGCTGGGGAGCTGGTTCAGGGTCCCTGTCTCTCTGCTCTCTGCTAGGACCTGAGGGACTGTGGTCAGGAGTTGGGTTCTGCCCTGACTCTGCCTCAGCAACTGGCTCTGTTTCCCTGGTGTCCACACCAACCTTGCCATGGAGAGGTCCTGCTAGCGTCACAGTGGGAACGGGGACCATGCTAGGCTCGGACTCGGACTCGGTCTGCGAGTTGGCCCATCGCTGCCTCAGCTGGGCTACGTGGTGCCTCAACAGTCTGCTGTCTGCAGTCTGCACCACGTACGACAAGGTGCCAGTCACCTCAGTGATTACAACTGGTAGCCATAAGTGACCCTCACCGTAACTACGGGCGAATATAGCGTCCCCTTGTTTGAAAGACTTCGGAGTTGGTAAGGTCTCTTCTGTGGTGGCTTGGCTGACGTCAAGTCAGGATGGAGTTTGTGTAAGAGCGACGTCAGCCTGCGTCCCATTAGCAGCTCGGCAGGGCTCCTCCCTGTCGCCGAGTGGGGGGTACAGCATAAACGAGGCAAGTCTCTGGCCCCGGTCCCCATGGATCAGCCGCTTGAGTGACTCCTTCGTGGTCTGCACCATCCTTTCAGCCTGGCCGTTAGTGGCTGGGTGGAAAGGTGCGGACGTTATGTGCCTGATCAAGTTGTTACTCAGGAACTCCTGGAACTCCTCAGATGTAAACTGAGTTCCATTGTCCAAGACCAGAATGTCAGGCAACCCGTGGGTGGCAAACAGCTTACACAGAGCATTGGTGTTGAGGTTGAGGTCATGTGGGACATTAATACCACCTCCAACCATTTGGAGTAAGCATCGACTACCAGAAGGAAGACTTTCCCTTGAAACAGCCCCGCAAAATCCACATGAAGCCTCGACCAGGGCCTATGTGGAGTCTCCCAATGATGAGTGGGAGCTTGCGGAGGATCAGGCCTGATCTCCTGGCAGGGCTGGCACATTTTAACCCACTCCTCAATGTCCCGATCAATGTGGGGCCACCAAACATAGCTCCGGACCAGAGCTTTCATTCGGACAATGCCCGGATGCCCTTCATGTAAAGGGACCAACACTCATTTTTGCAAGACGGGAGGCACCACCCCCCAGTTCCCCCGAAGCAAACAGCCCTTGTGAACAGACAGCTTTTTTTGTCTAATAGAGTAAGTCTGAAACTCACTAGGTAACCAATCCGCCGGCCACCCCCTCCACACCCAGTTTAAAACCCTGGCGATAGTGGAATCTTTCGCTGAGCCCACAGCAATGTCCAAGGTGTGTATGGGCGGCTGAGGCAGTTCCTCAATCGCCAGCACCTCGGATGCAGGGGCAGGATCAAGAGCCAGCCCCCTGATAGGACACCGGCTCAGGGCATCTGCATGTCCAATTGCCTTTCCAGGCCGATGGACTAGTTCAAAGTCATATGCCGCCAAAAACACCGTCCATCTCAGCATGCGGGGTGACAGAATCTGAGCTGGCGGCTCGGCGCAAACAGTCCAAGTAACGGCTTGTGGTCTGTGACCATGAGGAATTTACGCCTGTATAAGAAGTCATGGAATTTTTTAACCCCAGCGACTAAAGCAAGTCCCTCCTTGTCTATTTGGGCGTAATTCCTCTCAGCAGCAATCAGTGTTCTTGAATAGTATGCCACAGGCGCTTCCTGCCCATCCGCCATTACATGGCTTAAAACGGTGCCAATTCTGAAAGGAAAGGCTTCTGCGGCTAGAACCAGAGGCTTCTGCTCATCATAATGAGTCAGTACGGTGATGGACGTCAACAATTTCTTAACATCATTGAAAGCCCGTTCTTGTTGTGCCCCCCAGACCCATTTTGTGCCTTTTATTAACAAGCGATGTAGAGGCTCCGCAATCATGGCTTTGTGAGGCAAAAAGGTGTTATAGAAATGCAGAGTTCCTAAGAACTGTGCAAAGTGCCCAGTCAGTTGTGATGTTTAGGATACCAGGTTTCAATGGGACATGGAATCAAGCTCCTTCTGTTTATGTATCTCCATACATAACAGGAAAGGAGTTTGTAAGCTGCTCTGAGACTCCAAATGAAGGGTGGGATATGAATCCAGTCTCTTCTTCTCTTCTTCTCACCTTGGTGGAAGGAGAAGATTGTAACTAGCCTTTCCCTCAGCGAGTTCTCTCAGATTCATTCTTCACTTTGCTGCTGTTTTCCCATCTGTGTCGAAGGACTTTGTGGAACGGGCCACTGTGAAATCCAAATGTTCGAATTCGGCAGGTGTGGATTTTGACTTTGCAATCCATTTTTATGATTAGATCAGAGTTTCTAGAATGTTCCAGAAAGGAGGTAATATGGTAATTGTTGTGGATGCCAACTGCTTAGTTTTGTGATAATCTAAATGAGAATATTAGTTGGAAGATTTATTTCCCCTCAGATTTTTGATATCCTATCTTGGACTTCTTTTATGAGGTGAAGTTTAAAAAGCTATGGACAAATGAGAGAATGTCAAGTCTACCTGAGGTGGATGATAGGTCTCATGCATTCCTGAGAATCGCGAAGGCTCAGTTAAAGAAGAGATTGGATTCTCAATAATCAAAATCTGGCTATGATCCACATTTTGGGCACTTGTATGAAAAATTTATTTTTACATTGATGTGACCATGTAAAATTCAGGATTCAAAGCTGAAGCAGACGGGCTTTTGGCGATCACCTCCAGCACCTCGTACGAATCCCTTCGTAACCCCCAAGATGCCCGCAGGCTCCTCAATGCCTTGGCTGAGCGGACAACTATTTTTGATCGTCACCGAGGAGGCCCACCAGAGAGATACCTCTTTGTCCTGGTGAGTAGGAATGGGGCTGTGGAAGAAACACCCTTGGAGGGGTGGCACCAGCATGGTACATAACACTGTGGACATGACCCAGTGTGGCTTAAGGGCCGTGCACGGCCGGATTGCCCATAGGGCGAACTAGGCGCTCGCCTAGGGCGCGCTGGCCACAGGGGCGCCAAATGGTGCCCCACTCCCCCACTCCCGAAAGCGCCCCCCCCGCCGCCCTAATCGGGCGCCTGCCACCACCGCCTCCACCACTAGACCGCCGCCCCCTTCCTGACTTTCCTGGGGGCCCCACAGCCGCGGAGCCCCCAGGAAAGCGGGCACTGGGAGGGAGGGGGCAGTGGCTAGACCCCCGCCCCTTCCCGGCTTTCCTGGGGGTCCCGCAGCCACGGAGCCCCCAGAAAAGCGGGCGCTGGGAGGGAGGGGGCGGCGGCTAGACCCCCGCCCCCTTCCTGGCTTTCCTGGGGACCTCGCAGCTGCGGAGCCTCCAGGAAAGCCAGTGCTCTGCTGCCGCCCCCAGTCTCCAGGCCCCACTGGGAGGTTGGCATCCCCAGTGGGGGGCGCCCCAGGCTGTCCTGCCTAGGGCGCCCAGACACCTGGAGCCGGCCCTGGGGCCGTGGAGGAAGTTGGTAGTGGCCACAGAGTTCCTCCAGGCAATGTGTAAATGGGGACTTGAGGGGTGGTGCTGTGGCTCAGTGGAAGAGCCTCTGCTTTGCACACAGAAGGTCCCAGTTCAATCCCCAGCATCTCCAGTTAAAAAGGACTAGGCAGTAGATGATGCGAAAGGCCTCCACCTCAGACCCTGGAGAGACGCTGCCGGTCTGAGTGGACGATACTGACCTTGATGGACCAATGGTCCGATTCAGTAGAAGGCAGCTTCATGTGCGGTCCACGCAACTATTTCCAGTGTGGTCAGTCTTCTGTGAGTTGACTTTGTCAGTGTTTTAACTGGCCTTAATCCCTGGAAAATCTTTGAGCCTGTGGCTTGAGGTTATGAGTCATGATGTGGACGTGTGTTGGGAAACGTTCTAGTCACTGCTCTGCCAACCCATTGCCATCAAATTAATAAAGAGTACAAATTAGCAAGGAGCCACCAACCTGTTGAAGGTTACCTCCCCAATTCCTCTATTATTTCCACACAAGCCTTCCAGGGAATACTCCAAGGTTCCATGGTTGTCCCATCATGTATTTACTTCAGGGTGGGAGCAGGAAGGATCCTGTTTGGCTTCTGTACGTCCAGTACCAAAGTATCTCTGCCTCTGCTCAGAGTCTTCTTCTGTATTTAAGGCCCTTAGTGGTCAAGGACCCAACACACCTTCAGTATGCCCCAAGAAGAGTGTTACGCTCAGGAAGTAAGAACCTCCTGGTGATCCCCGGCCTGAGAGAGATCCGGTTGTCCTCAGCCAGAGCCAGGGCTTTTTTAGCCCATGGCCCCTACCTGGTGGAACTCTCTGCCGGGGAACATCCGTGCCCTGTGGGATTTGTTACCTTTCTGCACGGCATGTAAGGCAAAGATGTTCCGCCAGGCATTCGGCTGAGGACAGCGACACTACAGCACGTAATCCGGCCCTCATACCCTCCATTCTCTGCAAGCCTCCCCCCCAGGAGAAAGAGCCAGTTTGGTGTAGTGGTTAGGAGTGTGGACTCTAATCTGGGAGAACGGGGTTTGATTCCCCACTCTCCACATGCAGCTGCTGGATGACCCTGGGTCAGTCACAAGTTCTCTCAGAGCTGTTCTCTCAAGAGCAGTCCTCAAAAAAGCTCTCTCAGCCCCACGGACCTCACAGGGTGTCTGTTGTGGGGAGGGGAAGGGAAAGGAGATTGTAAGCCGCTCTGAGACTCCCTCGGATAGTGAAGGGCGGGGTATAAATCCAAACCCCTCCTCCTCAATCTGAAATTTTCTCTCCGTCTTGGAATGAATTGAATTTTGCTGATATATACACTGTATATTTTACTGTAGGACTTTTAGTTATTTATTGTGCGTTCCTTTCTGCGGTAAGTGGCCCTGAGCCCTGCTTGCAGGGAAGGGCGGCCTGAAAATTTAAATAAATAAATAATTTCTTTCCGTTCCTTCACCCACACACCCACCCCACCCCCCTCCTGTCCCAGGACAGGCTTCTCCTCCTCGATGTGGGGGAAGACTTCCTGTCAGCTGCGCGACACTTCTACCCAGTGGAAGAGGAAGGCAGTGGTGGATCTTCCAGCAGCGAAGGGCCCTCTAGCCTAGACCCTGTCTTGGTCAAACTGGATAGCGACGCCCAAGAAGAGGAGGAGGAGGAGGAGGGGGAAGATGACGACGACGAGGTCGATGAAGCAGATTAGGAATGCGTTGGAGGAGGAGGCTGGAGAAAAAGCTGTACAGCCTTAATGTCTGAATGGAAGAGCTCAGGAAGTGGACGTCTGGGAAGCTCCGACAGACTAGTGGATGCAGAAGGCCTAAGGGCACCGTGGCAAATTATGAGGGTTGCCAGCTCTGGGTGGAGAAATCCCTGGAGATTTTGAGGGGTGGCGCCTGGGGGGAAGCGTTTGGGGAGGGGAGGGACCTCAGCAGGGGACAGTGGCACAGAGTCTACCCTCCAAAGCAGCCATTTTCTCCAGGGGGACTGAGCTCTGTCATCTGAAGATCAATGTTAATAGTGGGAGATCTCCAGCCCCCACCTGAAGGTTGGCAACCCTACGAATTATGGGCCTGATGGAAACCTGCCTTACTCCCTTTCCTGTGCACTTTTTCATGTTATTACCTTTTAATAAAATGATGGATTGTGTCAGGGCTTTTTTTATAGAAAAAGCCCAGCAGGAACTCATTAGCATAATAGGCCACACCCAACAGCAGGAACGCATTAGCATATTAGGCTACATCCCTGACAGGGCAACTCGTTAGCATATTAAGCCACACACCCGATTTTACCAGAAGTGTGGTCATCCAGCCACACCCACCTTTTGCTTCTTATTCTGTGTAACTTGTTTGTTGCCAAAACAGTCCAGGGCTTTTTTTGTAGCAGGAACTCCTTTGCATGTTAGGCCACACACCCCAAATGTAGCCAGTCCTAATGAGTTCCTGCTGTTGGGTGTGGCTTGTTATGCTAATGAGTGCCTGCTGGGCGTGGCCAACTTGAGAGCCAGCCAGAACTCCATTCCGGTGCGTTCCTGCCCAAAGATAGCCCTGGATTGGGTTAATAGGAAGCAGCACAAATTTGTCACGCAGGCTCTGAACAGGCTCTCTAAGGTTGGTGGGTCTCAGACTTGGGCCACTTCCTCACTGTCATTTTTGTTACTTGTTTGTCCCTGTTGCTTCAGGGTTTCCCCCCCAATGTGTTTGGCTCTCTCTAGTAGTCCCAGAGGGAGCAAAACACATGTGGAAAGGGGGGGGAACCAAAGCAATAGGGGAAAACGAGTGACCAAAATAATAGCGCGGAAGATGTGAGATGGGAAATCCATGTTAGTTTAAAAAATAAAATCAAGTTAGCAGCTTTCCACGGGGGCTTTGAAGCTTGGGGAAAGGGGGTGTTCCTAGCCTGTGCCTGACTGAAGTGCCCTTCCAAAGCCTCCCTTAGCTCACACCAGGAGGAGGGGGAAGAGAATAAATTCTTTGTTTCGATGTTGGCCCCCTGAGCTCACTGCAGCTTCAGAGGGGTGTTTACATTTGGGGGGGGGGCAAAGGAGCAGGAGAGTCACGCCCCTTGCCTGGTGCCCCCTCTGCGATCTTCAAAACAGCCACAAAGGATTACTGAGGAGTCTTTGGAAAGCTGTGGCGTTCCTAACATCTTAGTTTCATGCTAAGCTATGTTTCTTACTGAATTAAAACAGGAGGGTACACTTAACACATTCTCCAAAAGGAGCATTTTGGAGAATCACAGTACTGAATTATCCACACACACACACACCCCTCAAGAGCTCACTCCCTTGTGTTTCTACGTGGGCATCTGTTCCGTGTGTACCTCTAATTGGAAAGTGGGAGACCCAGCACAAGGACTAATTGGAAAGTGGGAAACCCAGTACAAGGACTCATGCAGAGATGTGGCTAATTGTGCTGTGATTCTATTGAAAACTACCGAAACATTCGGTCACACCTGCCGCAAATGGCTTGCCCCCAGCAGAAGCTGATCAGAAGGATGCAGGGTCAGAACAGTAAATCATTCAGAGACACAGCAGGCAGCCTCTTCTGGAGGCAGGAGCTTTATGCTCACAGGAGCCTTTAGTTAATTCCTGTTTGAGGACTGCTGTTTTGGGCTCTCATGACACACACGTATGCACACAGACAATGTGCAGATGTATTAGGAAAGTGTATCTGGCTAAATGTTAAGGGGGAGTTGCGTCCTACTGATGTCTGATGAGCATTAAGAAGGCTGACTGTGGTCCATTCTGCATCTGGCATTCGCTCCACATTTTATCCACACTTGACCTGGATCTCCCTTGCCTCGGAATATCTGTTTCCATTGCATTGCCTCGGATCCTGGTTTCTGCATTGGCTCGTGTCAGCTTGCCATCTATTTTGTTTTCATTGGTATGCAGATTTTCCTGTGTCAGTGCTTGCCTCAGCAGAGGAAGGAAAAGGTAACCATATACTGTACTGACTGAGAAGTCCCCCCCGGACAGCCATAAATCTATGCAGAAGGTACCATAAAAACTGATGAACAAAGAAAATGGCATGCAGTGTGGAGGGAGATTAACCTCCCAATATGGCTGTGGAAAAACCGCGAGGAAACAGATTGGGTGCAGAATCAGATTGGTCTGTTAGGGCCAAAGTCTCCAGCTCCAGAAGAGCATAAAACTGTCGACCTTGCTAGTCTAGCTCTCCGCTTTGATTAGTAGGGCACGATCCAACAAGGAGGTGGGCCTGTCTCTTTGGATTCCTACGGCCACACATCTGAAAGCTGGCAGTCCCTAACACTGGGGCGTGCTAGAGCACGAGGGCAGCTGTGTTTGGAGAAGGGAAGTGGCTTCTTCATGCTGTGGAAGATCTTGTAGATTTTGATCTCTGGTGTTTTTATTGCTTAGGTAACTAACTAGCTCGATAGCTAGCTAGATAGGTTTCTGTTATAAACTGAGATTGAGGCAGCTTTTCAAACAAGTGATTTCTTTATTCACCTCAGAACACAACAACAACCTTCACGGAATGATCCAACCCTATATACATTTTGCACTAGCAAGGCCACACCCCCTTCTACAGTAATGCTCAAACACAATAGAAAGCTTAGGACCAATGGGGAGTCGTTCCTGCCAAAGATCAGAGTCTTTCCGGATTGGTCTGTCACACCACAGCGACCAATCCTATTGCATGTTTTAGAATCCTACTAGTTTATGGCGCTTGTGTCTGAAGCTCCGGCTAGCCTACTAGGCAAATACATAACCATTTCTGAGGCACATTTCTAGTCCTTATGAACAAAGATAAGCATGAAAAGTTGTCTGCTGAAACCTTTGGGACACTGTGAAGCAGGGCTTCTGTTCTCTTTACAGACATTTGCCCCTCCCCAGGAGAATAAATTATATATTGGTGGCTATAGGCTTACTCAACTGATCTCATGTTTTCTGATAGCGGAGTTCAGTATTTTGGGGAAGTGTGGTTTCTACATGAATTAGATTCTTTTAACACATACAGCACAGATCTCTTTTGCTTCCCAGGGTGGATGCTTTCTGTAACTGTTCGGGGTAACCCCTGCAGTGTCGAATTTCATTTGGCATTCTGAGAATCTTCACTTCTCTCTATAAATATACAGCAGGTTTCTTAAAGAGGTGAAGAGAGGCTGAAAATGTTCGGACTAGTATGACAGATGAAATCTTGGCTGAGCAAGAGTCTCTCTGCATAGGAAAACAGGGCTTCGCTGCACACACACACACACACACATGCACACACGGAAATCTGAACAGAGCTGAAACAAAATGTAAGAAATTAAAGAAATGTAAGAAAGAATATGAGAGGTGGCGGCAGCTACAAGCATGGTCAACTTCAAGAGGGAGTTAGATAAGCATATGGAAGTCTTATCAGTAGCTATTAGCCACAAGGGATAGATAGGAACTCTCTGGGGCAAGGGATGCTCTGTATTCTTGGTGCTTGGGGGCCCCACTGCTGGACCTCCTGATGGCACTTCGAATTTTTGGCCACTGTGTGACAGAGTGTTGGACTGGATGGGCCATTGGCCTGATGCAACATTGGCTTCTCTTATGTTCTTAGGAACTCTTGGTCTGGGGTAAGTGATGCACTCTATTCTTGGTGCCTGGAGGGGGGCAACAGTGGGAGGGCTTCTAGTGTCCTGGCCCCACTGCTGGACCTCCTGAGGGCACCTGGTATTTTTGGCCACTGTGTGACAGAGTGTTGGACTGGATGGGCCATTGGCCTGATCCAACATTGGCTTCTCTTATGTTCTTAATTATTATGTGTTAAACAGTACAGCCATACCAGTCTCCAGGTGGGGCCTGGGGATCATCTGGACTTACATCTCATCTCCAGACTTCAGAGATCAGTTCTGGAGAAAATGGATGTTTTGGAGGGGGGGCTCTGTGGCAGTGTCCCCCACTGAGGTCCCTGCCCTCCCCAGGCTCCACCCCCAAATGTCCAGGAATTTCCCAAATGGGAGCTGGCAACCCTATCCCCACCCACCCCCACTGGTGACCCGGGAGGGACTGGGCAGCCCTAGAATGTATAATTGTTGTTACAGTCCACAATGCACAACTGGTGTAGCTAACAGGGTCTGGCAACTGGCAGAGGCTGTGGCCTTAATGCTCTGAAGGTCTGCACCCCAGCACCCACCTGTTTTAAAGTGTGCACCGTACATAAACCTTGCATGGTAGCCGCAGCTGGCTGAGAAGTGCCTTATTCACTTCTCATTCAAGAAGGGATCCTTGCTCTCTTCCATTTTTTGTGCTTCCTGCCACCTGTTCTGCTGTCGTCACATAAACTGGCTTTGCTCCACAGATGCAGCTGAGGCTGGGGAGCTGCGACGGCCCATCCTTTCCCTAATCCTTCTGGCTCCTGTTTCTAAATAGCAAGGCCCAAAACAAAGGCCCGGCAGAGGAAATTCCTACCTCCCCCCTCCAAAAAAAATCAGGAAAGGAATGCATCCAGGGAGACTCTACAATTCAAGCATCATCCCAGAGCTTGGCGTGGCATGCCACAGATTTCTGTCCTTGCCTCTCCTGTTTCCATTCCACTAGCAGCTGGAGCCTGGGTTGCCAGGTCCCCCCAGCCACCAGCAGGGGATGAGGGTGGGGTTAGGATTGTTGGGAAATTGGTAAAAATACTTAAATATTCAGAGTTTGCAATGGATCCTTGTTCACTGGGGAGGAGACATTTTCTTTCTATGTAAAAATCTTTATTTCTAAAGGGAAGGGTTCACAGGAAATCTACAAAACAACAAACATACTTAAGATCACATGCTTGCAACAACAGACACGCAGATAGTAAGAGCTTCTTCCTTTCTTCTTGACCCCTAGAAGGAAATCACCTGAATGTATTAACCAATGATTGTTAGTAAATAGGCTTCAGTTTCCCCGGCTTTCTTTCCATTGGCTTTCTGCCAGGTTCCCTTCCAGGTCAGGCTAAACAATGGCACTCAAGATAAAGCACATTTACCCTATAATGACTGAATTTTAGACCTTGCAGCACACATATTTCCAACAAGGATTGCCAGCTCCAGGTTGGGGAACTCCTGGGGATCTGGGAGAAGAGCCTGGGGAGGAGAGAGACTACAGTGGGCTACAGTGCCCGAGAGCCCCACCCTCCAAAGCATCCATTTTCTCCAGGGGAACCAATCTTTGGAGATGAGCTGTAATTCTAGGGGATCCCCAGGTCCCACCTGGAGGCTGGCATCCCAGGCAGTTCAAACGAGTCTTGCCTGTTAATTCAACTTAACCTCTTGATGATGTTTGTCTTTCATAGATCTGGGTTCTGCACCATCACAAGAATCTTGTCTCTCCAGCAGAGGGATACTTTGCCAGTGTGCAGAAGGGGGGGGGAGCACACAGGTGAGGTACCTGGCATTAAAAGACACAAGAATTGAAAATGAAACTGTGGCTTTGTATACCTCTAAGGGACAGGCATATTTATTTGGGAAAGTTCCGCGCTGCCTCTCCAAAGACTTGCTCAAGGCTGCTTGAATGCGGGGTATACCTGTCTACCAATGCTCCCTCTCAGCTGTGGAGTCTTGTGAGTAGAAATTCTACTTTGTGAGTTACTGGCATTAAAGTTGTGAGCGAGCAATTTGGCTAGTGCATAAATCAGTTTGCTCTGAAGCCATCCTTCCTGCGTGAAGACACAAATGTGTGAACCAGAGGCTAAGAAACAGCAAGCTAGCTCACCCTAACTCAGCTTAGAGGGAACACTTCTACAGCTAGAAAGGTGCACTTCAGCCCTTCAAAGGGACTGGAGCACTTGTCCTGTGAGGAAAGGGGAAGGGTCCGGGGCTTTTTAGTTTAGGGGGAAAGATGGTTAAGGGGGAGCTCTTAGAGTCCACCCTCCAAAGCAGCCAGTTTCTCAGGGAGAACTGATCTCTCTCATCTGGAGACCAGTTGTAATAGTAGGGGGATCTCCGGGTGCCACCTGGAGGTTGGCAACCTAAGTGGAGTCCAAGCAGCGACGGGGGTGGGAGGGAGATTAGGCCTGCAGTCTTGCCAAAAGAAAGTTATGACTTCAACAATAAGACGTAATTTCTGAACTTCACTGCTACCCGCATGATCACAATGGCCACTTTGGGGGTTGGGGGCGCTAGGACAAATGGATTAGTGAGCTGTGGTAGACTGCACCTGGACTTGCAGGTCTCATTCCTCTCTCCCCTCATGTGGTGCTGGGGTTATTAGCTTCAGGAGCTGGCTGTGGGCAGGCATTTCAACCCGGCCCTTACTAGGAACTCTGGAAACCTACTAGATGATAGCGGAGGGTGGCCAGCTCTGAGTTCGGGAATTCCTGGAGATTTTGGGAGAGTGGATCCTGGGGAGGGGAGGGACCTCAACAGGGTACCAACAGGCCCCATCGCTAGGTGTTTTTTTCCCCCTGGGAAGATGTAAAAATTTTAAGGGGGCTTGGGTCTCACATCTTTTTAAAGGAATGTTTTAAATGTTTTAAAAAGGCAAAGGGGGGCAGGGGGGAATCTTGTGGGGCTGTCCCTTTAAGAATGGGGGCAGAGCCCTGAATAGCCCCCCCCATAGCTAAGGGCCGGGGTACAGTGCCACAGAGTCCCCCTTCCAAAGCAACCATTTTCTCCAGGGGAACCGATCTCTGTGGCCTGGGCACCAGCTGTCATTCTGGGAGATCTCTGGCCACTACCTGGAGGTTGGCAACCCTATTTAATTCCCGACCCAGCACAGTCCTAATGGGAAGGAAGCAGCGAGATCTCCTCTGCCTCTCCCATCGCAAAGGGTCTGATTTTGGCAGGCGCCTCTTCCCCGTTCGCTGGGCTCTTGCAACAGTCTGACGCCCGTCTTCTTGGCTTGAGCAAAGGTCAGCTGTTCCTTAATGTGACAGAAAGTATATTGTGTGCTCTTTTCCGCGGTGGGAGAGGGCTGGCTAACCTGCTAGTTTTGGCTGGGGGCCTTCAGGGAGAGGACAAACAAAGTGATATCCCCCCCAGGGCCAGAGGAGGGGTAGCCAGTGACACCTCCCTCGGATCCGTTTAGTTCGTTCCATCCCCGTGGCCCCTCAGGCCGACTCCACCTTTGAGGCGCACGTTGAGCCGTTCCACGTGAGTGGCTCCGCGTGGCCTCAGCACGGGGCAATCCTTTCCCAAAATGGGTGGCAAAGGGCAAGCGGGCGCAGCTGGTTTGTGCCAGCAGGGCACTGGCGAATTCTCCATCGGTTGTGAACGCCCATGGGCTATATGAGCGTTCCTGCGGAGTGCTTTCTTTGAAATCTTTACAAGCGCTCTGCAAGGTAGTCCTGCGTTCCCTTGAGCCTCTGTGACAGGGCCTGACGGACAAGACCTGGTCTCCAACATTTGGCTCAGTGGTCGATGGGGTGGCCAGCTCCGTGGAGCCAGTTTGGTATAGTGGCTAGGAGCGCAGACTCAAGTCAAGTCTAGTTTGTTACGATCTGAGATCAGAAAATTCATAACATTCCGATGGTTACATAACCTTAATTACATGAGTTAAAATTAGATACATGAGCGCGGACTCTAATCTGGGAGAACAGGGTTTGATTCCCCACTCCTCCATTTGCAGCTGCTGGTGTGACCTTAGGTCAGTCATAAATTCTTCAGAGCTGTTCTCTCAAGGGCAGTTCTCCAGAGAGCTTTCTCAACCCCTGCTACCTCACAGGGTGTCTGTTGTGGGGAGGAGAAGGGGAAGGAGACTGTAAGCTGCTCTGAGACTCCGTTGAGTAGTAAAGGGCGGGGTATAAATCCAATCTCCTCCTCCTCCTCCTCCTCCTTCTGGGTTAGGAAACTCCTGGAGATTGGGGGGCGGAGCCTGAGGAGGGCGGGGTCTGGGGAGCAGAGGAACTTCAACGGGGGATAGTGCCCTGGATAGTCCATCTTCCGAAGTGGCCATTTTTCTCCAGGTGATCTGATCTCTGCCGCCTGGAGATCAGTTGTAATCCCAGGAGATCTCCAGCCACCACCTGGAGGTTAGCAACCCTAGTGGCAGAGCCTCTGCTTTGCATGCATAAGTCCCGAGCTGAGTCTCTGGCATCTCCAGTAAGAAAGATCTGGTCACAAGTGATTTGAAAGGCCTCCACTGGAGCTGCTGCTGGTCAGAGCGGACAAGCTTGACCTCGACAGACCAAGTGCTGATGCCCTTGAAGGTAGCTTCATGTATGCTGTGTGTGGCATTTCACAGATGAAAACAAAGGCATATCTGTAGACTAGGGTTGCCATCCTCCAGGTGGCGCTGGAGATCTCCTGGGATTACAACAAATCTCCAGGCAACAGAGATCAGTTCACTGGCAGGGCCGGATCGCCCATTGGGCGAACTAGGCGCTCGCCTAGGGCGTGCCGGCCTCAGGGGCACCAAACGGCGCCCCCCAAAAAGCACCCCCCGCCGCCGCCCTAACCGGGCGCCCGCTGCCTCCGCCGCCGCTAGACCCCCGCCCCCTTCCCGGCTTTCCTAGGGGCCCCGCAGCCGCGGAGCCCCCGGGAAAGCGGGCTCTGGGAGGGAGGGGGCGGCGGCTAGACCCCTGCCCCTTTCCCGGCTTTTCCAGGGACCCCGCAGCCGTGGAGCCCCCGGGGAAGCCGGCTCTGGGAGGGAGGGGGCGGCAGCTAGACCCCCCTGCCCCCTTCCCGGCTTTCCCGGGGACCCCGCAGCTGCGGAGCCCCCGGGGAAGCCGGCTCTGGGAGGGAGGGGGCGGCGGCTAGACCGCCCCCTTCCTGGCTTTCCTGGGGACCCCGCAGCTGTGGAGCCCCCAGGAAAGCCGGCGCTGGGAGGGAGGGGGCAGTGGCTAGACCCCCACCCCTTCCCTGGCTTTCCTGGGGGCCCCGCAGCTGCGGAGCCTCCAGGAAAGCCAGCACTCCATCGCCACCCCCTGTCTCCAGGCCCCACCGGGAGGTTGGCATCGCCAGTCGGGGGTGCCCCAGGCTGTCTTGCCTAGGGCGCCCAGACACCTGGAGCCGGCCCTGTTCACTGGGAGAAAATGGCGGCTTTGGACGGTGGACTCTCTGGCACTGTACCCACTGAAGTCCCTCCCCTCCTCAAACCCCACATTGCCCAGGCTCCACCCCCAAAATCTTTTTTTTTTTTAGGATTTTTTATTGGTTTTTCAGAAGAAACGAGAAAAAGGAGTACATCATCCTCCCATCAAATAAACGTAAATATATAGTTACAGAGACCTTCATCATCACATTGTATACATAAAACAGCTAAATCTTTACCACACTTAAATTATACATGCCAGTTAGGTATTCTTACTTTGATACCTAAGACAAAATCTTCAGGTATTTCCCATCCCAGAGTGGGCGACTGTATTGTAGACATGCAATCCATCAAGGATTGTTAGCTGACCGGCTGCCCACTCTGTCGTATCACTCTGCTGAAGATCATTCCGGGCCTTCGCCATGCTGCATCTATGTCCTCTAGAGTAGCCTGCCCTTCCCTGCCCTGCCCTGGTTCAAAAGCAGCACCTCCGCTTTCGCTGAAAAGATGCTCTAGCAAAACAATGGTCCCAGAATACAGTTATCTTTAACAGCTTGGGACATGAGCTGTGCCAGCCACATAGGATGTGAGCCAGCAGGCTCACTCTCTGCAGAAAGGGCAGCTTGTTTACCTTGGCAGATATTTTCTCAAACTAGCAAAATATTTTTTCCCTATCTTTGCATTTTCAGAGGTAATGCAAACTTGGGGAGGGGGGTGGAATTAATGGGGAGAATTCTCCCTTCCCCCGGACTATTTTCTTCCCCTGTGGCTTTATTTCAAGACTGTGAGACTATCTGGGAGGCAAAAAATGAGCTAGAAACAGCTGCCAAAGGGCTTTTGACAGGAGGGGACTTGGCCTGCTTGGTTAGGCAAAGGTCAGCTTCCGACAGAGGGCTGGCTCATAACAAACAGTGCCCTCCTCCTGAAGTGTTTCACCCATGTGCACTGACACAGATGTCAAGAGGCCTCCACTCCCTGGCCAGAGATTCAACCAGGTGGAGGTGTTGAAATATGAAGACTGGCAATTTTAGCATACCGGATTCGCTTCAAAGTGCTGGTGCTTACCTTTAAAGCCCTATATGGCCAGGGTCCGGCATACCTGAGGGACTGTCTTTCCCCGTATATGCCCCAAAGAGCACTTCGGTCTGAGTTTCAACACCGCCTGGCGGTTCCTGGCCCTAAGGAGGCCAGGCTGGTGGCCACGAGGGCTAGATCGTTCTCAGTGGCGGCTCCTACCTGGTGGAATGAGCTCCCAGAAGAGATCAGGGCCCTGCGGGACCTCTCACAGTTCCGCAGGGCCTGCAAGACGGAGCTCTTCCGCCAGGCTTTCGAGTAGGAGCCGCCGCTCCCCTTCCCCTTGGCCGCCACCCCCCCCCCCACTGCCGCCAATTGTTACTATCTTGTGTGGTAGAGGGAGGGGACAGACGAGTGAGATCTATCGGGTCCCGCTGTGACATTGCTGTGTTTAAATTACCATCTGACGCCATCGGATCGAGATAATAGAACAGCTGTAGATCACTTATGATGTTGAAATGTTTTAGTGATTTTATATGTTTTAAGCTATTTGTTCTTGGCACTTGGTTGCCTCATTGTGAGCCGCCCTGAGCCCGCTCGTGGGGAGGGCAGGGTAGAAATGGAATAAATAAATAAACAAACTAATGCTTATTGGGGTTGTTAAAAGGCACCTGAAGAAGCTCTTCCAAAAGACACAGTGGAGGGAAAACATCAGCAACACGGAGTTCACAGATATCAGAAGTCGCCGAGTCACCCCCCCCCCATCATGGTACAACTGACTTATTGAGACCTCGTGGGGTTTTCAGGGCCAGAGATGGTCAGCGGTGGTTTGCTGTTGCCTTCCTCTGAATCACAACCCTGGTATTCCTGGCCAGGGCTGCCCCTGCTTAGCTTTCGATAACAGGCTCGTTAGGTTAGGGATGGGATGCCACCACTGGAAAATACAGAACAAGCCTGGCCTGGATTCCCTCCCCCTCCCCCCTTGCTTTCATTCTCTCACTATTAGGGTGCACGAATGAGAAAAAGGACCCTTCTAAACTAGTCTATTTTCTACCCTGTGTCAAACAGTGTTTTCAGCAGCAGCCCTCCTGCATGGCCAAGGGTCAAATTTCCATCATCCTTTGCCATGCATGCATAATCTCATCCTCTCTACCCTGGGCTGGAGCTCTGAGTTCAAGCCTTGCAGGGGGGATAGGCACCTCCTATAACCAGAATGTCTGTTGAGCAGACTCTGGATACATTATGCAACGGTGCTGCTCCCATCCAGTCACCCCATTGATTGCATTTCCTCAAGGCAGGGTTGCCAGCTCTGTTGGGAAATACCTGGGGAATTTGGGGGTGGAGCCTGAAAGGGTGGGGTTTGGAGAAGGGAGGGGCCTCGGTGGGATATAGTGCCTCAGAGTCAGCCTTCCAAAGTGGCTGCTTGCTCCAGGGGAACCGACCTCTGTCGCCTGAAGGTCAATTGTTGTCATCCCAGTCGACCTCCAGCCCCCACCTGGAAGCTGGCAACCCTACCTCCAGGAGGCCTGCAGAGGGCAAGTGACGGACCTGGACCCCCAGCCTCCTTAACTGCCGGGGTGATAGCTTGCAGTTGCAGATCTGACTCTGTTCCCTTCTGCCCTGCAACGCCGCCGTGAGGCAGAGGCAGGGGGTCACGCTTTCCCCTTGGAGGGATGGGCAGAGAGAGAGAGAGACCTGGGTGGGAGTGCTTCGAGTCCAAGCCGCCTGTCCCCCCTCCCCTCTTGGCAGGCAGGCAGGCAGGCCCCCTCGGCCGTCCCCCCCCAGCCGCTGTCCCACGTGTGTGTTGGGCTGCTCTGACCTTTGGTCACGTTGGAGGGATTGTGCTCCCGTGGGGAGGGGAGGGCCTTGGGGGGAAAGGGATGTCTCCTTTTAAAAATAGCAGCAAATAAATTAAGGACCTGGCCTGCGGACCTGGGTGATGTGTTTTTTTTTGGGGGGGGGGCCTGTAATCTGCCTGCATTATCCTTTTATAGCGCATCCCTCGGCCTTTGGAAACCAGCACACATCCAAACAGACGCACAAACACACACACACGCCCAGCTTCTCTCTCCAGAAATCAAAATGCCTGTGCCAAGTCCTCCTTCTATTTTTAAAGCTGAGCCCCATTTAAAGAGAGATTAAACAGTAGCATCCTATTCCCTTCCAAATGCAGAAGTACAAACAGCCTTTTAAAGAGGGGGGGACGCTGGTATCAGCATGTGCTCGGAAAGGCACTCCAGTTATCTGCCGTAAACATGCAGAAGGAGGGGGAGGCAACGGGGGGGGGCTTGCAAGCTTGTAATGTCGGCAGAAAGCGACTGGGAGATCTGAAGGCTGGGGACCTGCGGCTGATGAATGAGCAAAATGCCCCCCATTATCACTAGGTGGGGAGGTACAGAGTTGGTAAACTGGGGTCTCGGCTGCACCTCTTAAGAACGTAAGAGAAGCCATGTCGGATCAGGCCAATGGCCCCTCCAGTCCACCACTCTGTGTCATGCAGTGTCCAAAACCCAGGGGACATCAGGAGGTCCACCAGTGGGGCCAGAACTCCAGAAGCCCTCCCGTTGCCCCCCAAGTACCAAGAGCACAGAGCATCCCTACCCCAGACATAAGAACATAAGAGAAGCTGTGTTGGATCAGGCCAATGACCCATCTAGTCCAACATGCTGTGTCAAACAGTGGCCACAACCCAGGTGCCATCAGGAGGTCCACCAGCTGGCCCAGAATTCCATAAGCCCTCCCACTGTTGCCCCCCAAGCACCAAGAATACAGAGCATCACTGCCCCAGACAGAGTGTTCCACCTATAAGGTAAAGGTTTCCCTTGCTCGAAAGCCAGTCAAATCTGACTCTAGGGATACAGTGCTCATCTCTGTTTCCAAGGTGAAGAGCCAGCGCTGTCCAGAGATGTTTCCGTGGTCATGTGACCAGCATGACTAGATGCCGAAGTGCACAGAACGCTGTTACCTTCCCACCGAAGCAGTACCTATATATCTACTTGCAATTTCTTGCTTTTGAACTACTAGGTTGGCAGGAGTTGGGGCCAGAGACGGGAGCTCACTCAGACATGCGGCACTCGGGTCTCAAACTGCTGAGCTACCAACTTTCCGTCTGCAGCTCAGCATCTTAACCACTTGAGCCACCACAGCCCTTGATTCCATCTATACCTTGTGGCTCATGGCCACTGATGGACTTCTGCTCCATGGGCTTTTCCAGTCCCCTCTTCAAGCTGTCGACGCTAGTCACTTCAAATGACAGATGTCAGACTTGCACAATGGAATGTTCCTAGGTATAAACAAAAATCTGTTAGGGAAAAAGACTAGGCAAAGCATTTCAGATATGCTAGTTTTATTGGTACGAGGCATGCTGTGGGGTGAAGGAATGCTCACTCATCTAAAGCCCCCCCCCCACTTGCAGTCTGCAATGAATAATCCAGCTTAGAGATCCCCAACAGAGTGCCCATGGGCACCATGGTGCCAGCTGACACCTTTTTTGGTGCCCACCAAGTGTTTTTAGGAAGTGGGTGGGGTTTGTGCCCAGCAAGGCTTCTGATTGGCCACTGGAGATTTGTCTTGCTGTGCAGATTTTTTTCAAACGTTGCTTCGGCAGCAGCTGCCCCCGCAGCACAAGAATCTTCACTGGGGACTGGAGTAATGCTGCGGCAAACATCCTGTGGCTGGCTCCACCCCCAGTGGCAGCCATTTTGAGGCAGCTGCGCCTACCATGCCGTGCAAGGATTCCAGAGGTGCCTGGAGGCTTGGAAAGGTTGGGGGACCCCGGTCTAGATGGTGCAGGAAAGATTCGGATTGGGATGGCAGAGTGCTGGGTAAGGGACCAAGTGTCTGAGTGGCCTCTGCCTAATTCTGGTTGCCAGGGCAACATGCAGGGAAGAGAAGAATGTCTATTTTCGTTTCTGCTAGTTGCTTGTTATCTTCAGTCTGTTGGCCTGTGTAACCTAGTGCCTTGGGAAGAATGGTCCATTATTCTGGGGGGCTTGAACCTGTGTGCTGATTGGCTGTGGGCCATTAGAGTCCCCCTTGCTTATAGTATATCTGAGGGGTTGGCGCGCTTTCCCCTTAGTTCTACCATGAATTAGTTAAGCTACATGAATACTATTGGTACCTCAATAAACTGCATCTTTCTGAAAACTCAGGATGCCCAACTCCTCTCTCATAAGAACATAAGAGAAGCCAACGTTGAATCAGGCCAGTGGCCCATCTAGTCCAACACTCTGTCACACAGCGGCCAAAATATACCAGGTGCCATCAGGAGGTCCAGCAGTGGGGCCAGGACACTAGAAGCCCTCCCACTGCTGCCCCCTCCAGCACCAAGAATAGAGTGCATCACCTGCCCCAGACTGAGAATTCCCATCTGTACCCTGTGGCTAATAGCCACTGATGGACTTCTGCTCCATATGTTTATCTAATTCCCTCTTGAAACTGTCCATGCTTGTAGCTGCCACCACCTCCTCTGGCAGTGAATTCCATATGTTAATCACTCCTTGGGTGAAGAAGTATTTCCTTTTATCTGTTCTAATCCTGCAGACCAGGGCAGAACCATGGGGCTGCCCTTAGCGCGGATTGTACTTCACACACTAGACAAGGAAAATGGCCCTGCAAGGCCAATTATATACACTCCACCCGGCACACCCATGTCCCCATTGGAAGGTTTGAATTTCCCGCCAAGGTTCTATTGGTGGACTCACGGTGGACTAGGATCCTAGGTCCTTTTTGTGGTTGGGGACTAAGTTCCTACTTAGCCACCCCTGGTGTCGGTCCGCGTACATAACACCCCTCCCCCCTTAGTTCCACTCAACTTATGTCACATAGCCTTGCAGATAGGCGGGGGGTCTGCGCTCTTGTTGGGAACGCCAGGGTGCGGGCATGGAGTTGTTTACGGCCACCTCTGGCTGGCTGACCATGTCTGGTTGCGGCGGGGGTGGTAGCTGCTCCTCGGTTTCTGGCGGGGTGGCCGGGGGCTCGACCAGTGGGGGCTCCTCTATACAGGGGGTTTCAGCCCAAGTGCTGGCCTGGGGGGTGTCGAGCCCTGGTCCCTTGAGCTGGGGGGGGGGGTGCACTTCAGCCTCCAGAAGTTGTCACCACCTAAGTTGATCAATATGCTCCTTTAGTAGTTGGCTGTCCTCTATAGAGACCTCATAGGATACCGGGCCAGTGACTCGGACAACCCTTCCCGCAATCCAGGTGGGGCCCCTCCCAAAGTTCTGGATGAACACGTGGTCACCTGGGAAAAACCCCCGGGGCACATCCCTCTGTTCTGTCAGCCTCCTTGAGTCTGGCACCTGGTCTGATGTAGGCGGTCCAACAGAATAGTCGGGTGCTGGCCTATCAGCAGTTCCGTGGGGCAGTGCCCAGTGATGAGGTTGGATGTTGTCCACTGTGTCAGCAGGAAGTGGGCAAGCCGGAACTCCAAGTCACTGTCCATGATCCGGCTGAGGGTTTCCTTCACCATGTGGACCATCCTTTCCGCTTGGCCATTGGTTGCGGGGTAGAAAGGTTACGATCTTATGTGTCAGGTTCTACTGGAGGAAGTTCTGGAACTCCGCTGCCATGAAAGCAGTCCCATTGTCGGAGACTATCGTGTCTGGCAGCCCATGGGTGGAAAGATATGGCAGAGTGCTTGGATGATGGCCTTTGCAGAAATGGTGCACACGGGGCTGATCTCCAACCATTTGGAGTACAAGTCTACTGTTACTAAGAATCAGCCCCTGGAAGGGCCTGGCAAAATCTATGTGTGTTGTGTGTTGTGGCTTGTGTGTTGACTCCCATGGCTGCAGGGGCGCGCTTGGTGGGTTTGGGCAGACTGCCTGGCAGGTCTGGCATCTCTTCTCCCAGGCCTCGATCTAGGCATCAATTCTCGGCCACCAAATGTAGCTCTGGGCCATAGCCTTCATCCTGACTATCCCTGGGTGTGCCTTGTGGAGAGCAGTGAGGACTCATTGTCGCAGAGCAGGGGGGAACACGACCCGGTTGCCCCACAGGAGCCACCTCTTGAGAGCCAACAACTCATCCCTACGGGCTGTGAAAGCTGTGAACTCGGGACAAGCGGAAGACGCGAGCCACCCCCTTACCACCCAGCCCAAGACCCGGGAGTGGAGGGGGTCACGGGCCGAGTGGGAAGCAATGTCCGCTGCCTGAAGACGTGGCTCAGGGACCCCCTCGGTCATCAGGACCCTGAGGGCAGGGGCAGGATCAGCGTCCCCGGAGGGGAGGGGCAGTCTGCTGAGGATGTTAGCGTGTCCCATCACCTTGCCTGGGTGGTGTTCCAGGCAGTAATTGTAGCCAGCCAAGAAGAGAGACCAACATTTATTCACACACCCCTACTGTGATGCCCAACGGTGCAAACCACGCCCGCCCCAATAAGCTAACTAAATTCCCCTCCACAACAATCAAGTCCAGGAAACCCTCAAATCCCCGGTACTTCACCCGGAAAGTCCCCACGCCCCATATTGGAACCAGGTTCCTCTGGAAGTCCATCAAGTTCAAAGGCGAGGGCAGCAGGTGGGGCCCGCCGTTTGGGCAAAGTCTGTGCAGTGTTTCCACAGATATGATAGAAGCTGCTGACCCAGAGCCCACTTCCATTGAGCAGGGGGACCCCTCAATCATGACCTGGACCTGGAACTTTGGGGTTGTGGGCAAGTTGGAGAGGCACAGTACCTGTAGTGAGGGCTGGCTGGTCAGGAGGTAGAGACCGTCCGTGTCCTCGGCAGCCTCGTAGTGCGCGGAGGTCTGGCAGTGTGGATGCGGCTGGGAAGGATGGTTCCAGTTGCCCTTGGACCAGCAAACGCAGGCGAGATGTCCTTGTTTTCCATACATGTGGCAGGCAGTGTCACGGAACCGGCATGACTTTCTCTCGTGTGCCTCTCTGCAACTGGAGCAAGTGGAGCAACTGGTGGCCGCCCCTGAGTGCCCAGAGACTCCGGCGGTTGTTGACGGCTTCCGGCGGTTCAGGTTGTGGTTGAGATGGACATCCTCCTCATCTGAGTTCTCAGGCGCCGGGTCAGGGAGGACAAGATGGGACACTGCCGGTGGTCAGTCGCAGTGGGAGGCCTCATGGACGATGGCAAGCTGTAGGGCCTCACTGAGGTTGATGTCAGTGGTGCCGATCATCCTCTGGCGGAGCTTCACGTTGCTGATTCCCCAGGCGAACTGGGTCACGAGGTTCTCCTCCACTTTAGTGAATTTGCATTCCATGGCGTGTTGGCGCAGCATGGCCAGGAAGGCTGCGACCGTCTCGCCAGGCTTCTGGATGCACCCCCAGAATTCCATCCGCTTGGCCAGCATCGTTGGCCGGGGTGTGAGATGATTTCCTCGTACATGCACTTGAGGATTGCCTTTGGGGTCAGAAGACTCTTTGCGAGCTGAATGGTGTTCACACCACAAGCGCTGATGAGGAGAGCCCTTCTCTTGCCTACATCAGTCACTTCGTGGTAGGCGAGGTAGCAGGTAAGCTGGTGCATCCACGAATCCCAAATCTCGGGATGAGTGGGGTTGAAAGCTTCTAGGTGTCCCGGAGTGGAAACCATGACTCTAGTGCGGAGTGGGGAGCGGTGTTCGGAATTGCCGGGCGTGGTGCGGTGCTGCTCTGGAGTGGTGCAGGGCGCAGTAGCTTCCTCTGGAACGTAGCTCGGTGCTGTGCTGGTTGGCGAGTCAGGCCCGCTCATCGGGATCCCATCCTTGTCGCCATTGTAAAGTACTGGGTTTGCCGCATGGAAGACTCGAACTATGACATGCATTCAGATGCGTTTATTGTACTTCACACGCTAGACAAGGAAAATGGCCCTGCAAGGCCAACTATGTACACTCCACCCGGCACACCCATGTCCCCATTGGAAGGTTTGAATTTCCCGCCAAGGTTCTATTGGTGGACTTGCGGTGGACTAGGATCCTAGGTCCCCTTTGTGTTTGGAGACTAAGCTCCTGCTTAGCCGTGGACCCCTGGTGGTGGTCCGTGTACATAACAGTACAGCTGGTGCAAAATGCTGCAGCCAGGCTGTTGATGGGTCTCCCACTACGGGCTGAAGGCATTGCACTGGCTACCGATAGCATACCGAATTCGCTTTATAGTGCTCATTCTTACCTTTAAAGCCCTTTATGGCTGGGGACCTACATACCTGAGGGACTGCCTTTCCCCACATGTTCCCCAGAGAGCACTGCAATCAGGGTCTCAACACCGACTCACCCTCCCCGGACCTAAGGAAGCCAGGCTGGCGTCAACTAGGGCTAGGGCTTTTTCGGTGGCGGCTCCTCTCTGGTGGAACAAGCTCTCGGAGGAGATCAGGGCCCTGCGGGACCTTATGCAGTTCCACAGGGCCTGCAAGATGGAGCTATTCCACCAGGCTTTTAATTAGGAGCCACCCTGGGGAGAATGCCCCGCCCCCTTGAAACCATGAGGCAGCCTGAGCCACCTGCCTAATGTTAGACCCGGACCATCCACCTGGACAGCACGGAAATCGTGCACCATCCCAAATGGAACACCAAACCAGTACTTGTTTATTGGTCCCATCTAGATGTTAGCACCTTTTAATGTCTTAATTATTAATTGGTTTTATGATTTTACTACTTATTGTTATTTCTGTAGCTTTATCTAGTTGTCAGCTGCCCTGAGCCAGCCATGACCAGGAGGGTGGGGGATAAATATAATAAATAAACAAACCCGTTTCCATTGGGGAAATAGCGGGGAGGGGAGAGAACAGAGAAATTGCTCATACCCCAGGCCTCATCCAAAAGTGTCCCACCCGGTGTGGTTTTTAAAGTCCAAGGCCACATCAGAGCTGTCCTAATGAGTTGCCAACTCCAGTTTGGGAAATTCCTCGGAGCCACGAGCTTTTGACTTGGTCACACGGATGACCGTTGGAGCTTTCAAAGCTGGAAAGAAAATGGTTTGCCAGGTCACCCCTGGCCCCCAGCGGGGGATAAGGCAGTCAGGTTGCCAGATCTAGGTTGGGAAAATCCCGTTGTCAGGTAGCCCTGCCATGATGGATGGAGGGGAGGGGAGGTTGGCTCTGGGCGCCTTAGTGGCGTGACAGGCGGGAGGTTGGAATCTGGGGAGTTGTTGATTTACGCTTAGGGTGTGAGAATGGAATGTAGCTCTGGTTACCCCTATCTCCTGCAGACGGGACATTCTGACCTTGAGGAATCAAGCTGCGAGCTTTCCTATCGCTTTCAAAGCTGCAGCTTTGCTGTGAATAATGGGGGCGTTGGGAACTTCATTAGCGTAGTAACTTTCGATTCCCAATCGCACGGTATTCTTTGACTGGGAGAAGGGGGGGTCCCCATTCACCCCCTTCCCTGTATAACCGCTTGCTTTCTGTAACCAAGTCATTCTGAACAATGTACCTGCTTCAGTGAACCTTTCTATTGCAGCTTTATAATAAATGCTATCCTTGCTTGCATCACAAGGCCTGGTGTTTTGCTGACTAAGTTAGGACTCCTGACAGTTTGTTCAGAATCCTCATCAACTTTCGGGACTGGTCGTAAACCCGCAACTCCACAATGAGTGACGGTGAAGAAGACACTCTCCCGATTGAAGAAGGACAGGAGAAAAGGCCTCCCGGGAAAGACGTACCCAAAGAGACCCCTGACACATATGTGCCGAGACAATGGGGTGGGGAGTACGACTTTGGAGGGCCTTACGGAGACCCGTATGGGGCAGCCTATGGAGGGGTGACCCACCGAGTTGGGCGCAGACGAGACTGGGTGAAACCCTTGGCTGAGACCCACGAAGCGTGGTTCGGGACCCCGAGAGCCTCCATGGGAGCTAGTCACCCCGAGAGGTCGGTCCGAAAGCTCATCACAGCGGAAGCCCCGGAGGACACCGGCCGAGACACCGAGAGCCTCGAGGGTGCCGTGGTGAGGAGGAGGTGGAGTGGGGAGCCGAGCCAAGACCGCCTGATGCGCTTCCTGGACGAATCCCACAGATGATCGCGGAAGGGATACGGGAAGAGCGTGAGCGGCAGAGGCGCGAGGAACCACCAGCCCGTGTTCCTCCCGACCAGTGCCCGGCGCCGGACCAAGACCAAGGGAACGTACCGGCCGGCCCGCCAGACCAACCAGCGGGGCCAGGGCCGCAGGGGCCGCCTGGGCAACCACCCCTCGCCCTTGGGGGTTCTTGCCACCTAAACCTGCAGAACTCCTGGATGCCGATTTCGATGGAGACCCCGAAAAATTCCCATTCTTCCTGGTGAGAGCCGAAAGGTTTATTGAAACCTGGGGCCACCTATTCCAACGAGAAGAGCGCATGGTCGATGTCATAGCAGCCCACTTGAAGGGAGCGGCCGCAGACTGGTACGTGGGGCTCCACCAGGATGATGGGCGTGAGCTGAGGGAGATCGATTCTTTCATGTGGGCCATGAAAGAGCAATTCGAAGATGTGCACTCTACTAAGGCAGTCAAGGCAATGATCCGAAGCCTCAAACAAGGCGCGAGGTCGGTGAGAGACTACACCTCGGAGTTCCGCAGATGTGCCGCCAAACTCCGAGGGGAAGGGAATCTAGTAGACTTCTACAAGTGGGGGCTAAATGCGGAGATCCGCCGAGAAGTCACCAGGAACCAAGACCCGAACACCCTCACGGGATGGATTCAAGCCGCCATCACGATGGAGAACCGGCTGAAAACCATCAAACTGGATGACGCCGCAGCAATGGCTAACAGGGGTCCCGCGCCTGCAGCGAAGGGGAGACCCCTTACCCCGAATCCGAAGCCGAGAGACGGTACCAGGGAGCTCCGAATGAAGCAAGGTCTTTGCCTCAAATGTGGAGAAGGAGGCCATTTCGCCGCGAACTGCCCGACGTCATCTGCACCGGCCGGGGCGTCAAAAGGAGTCAAGAAGAAGTTTGACACATCTACACCCAAACAGGTGGCGAAACCGAAGGGGGCGAAAGCCTTGCAAGCTAAACCGCTCAGCGAGGCATCCGACTCATCCGATGGCGAGACCGTGCCGCAGGGAAACGAGCCGGACCTGCTGTAAACAGCGCTGAACAGCAGGTCCCACACTCCCAGGCGCAGATCCCGGTGAGCAAACCCCCCTCTCTTTTCTTTCTCACAGTGACTGTAATGGACCCGGGTCTATTGACCCATGTGAGAGTACGAGCTCTCATTGACTCTGGGTGTGGGAGAGACCTCATCAACCCCACACTAATTACGGGACTAGGGGCAAAAGTTGTTAAACTAAATGAACCTTTGATTTTTACTCAAATGGACGGGTCCACCATGAAAGAACCCTGTAAATACGAGACTGTACCCTTGAGGGTGGGGCTCGGGCAACACTGGGAAGAAAGGTCTTTCGTGGTTACCCCTGCAGCCCGCTTCCCTCTGGTTCTAGGGAGCCCGTGGTTCTTTGACCACGATCCTCACATACTATGGGGGGAGGGGAAGGTGAACTTCATCTCCGGAAAATGCCGGTCCCACTTATGGAGAAAAGAGTGGGGACCCATGACGGGGGGCAACTCCTAGTGACGGCGGGGGTGGCGGACGCGGAACTGGAAGGCATCCCCCCGAGTACCACGACCTGGCCCCTGTTTTTGGGGAGGAGGAGGCCGATGAATTGCCCCCCCACAGAAACTCAGACTGTGCAATCGAAATTTTGCCCAACCAAAAGTTGCCGAAGGGAAAACTGTATTCTATGAGCCCCTCGGAAAAAGTGGAACTGCGAAAGTTCATTGACAAAAACCTCAGTAGGGGTTTTATACGGCCAGCGTCCTCCCCGTTTGCGGCTCCGGTGCTTTTCCGGAAAAAAAAGGACGGGTGGTTGCGGCTATGCACCGACTATCGTGGTTTGAATGCAGTGTCCAACACAAACGCCTACCCCATGCCCCTCATAAAAGACTTGTTGGCGGCGGTGGCTGGGGGGAAAATCTTCTCAAAGTTAGACCTCCGGGATGCCTATTTCAGAGTCCGAATTCGGGAGGGGGATGAATTTAAGACGGCGTTCAACACCCCTCTAGGCCAATTTGAATACCTGGTCATGCCTTTCGGGCTCCAAGGGGCCCCGGGGGTCTTCATGAACTTGATTAACGAGGTGTTGCATAAATATTTGTTCAAGGGGGTCCTTGTTTACCTTGATGACATTCTTTTATATTCCCCCGACCTGAAATCTCATGTGAAACTGGTGCGGGAAGTACTACAAACGTTGCACAAGCATAAACTGTTTGCCAAACTGTCCAAGTGTGAATTTCACAAAACGGAGATCCCTTTTCTGGGCTACCGCATATCTCAAAAAGGAATTGAGATGGACCCTGACAAGATTAAGGATGTAGTAGGGTGGGAGGCCCCCAAAACGCGGAGGCAACTCCAGGGTTTCCTCGGATTCGCGAACTTTTATAGATCGTTTCTATCGAACTTTGCCCAGGTGGCTCTTCCCTTGACTGACTTATTGAAAACCAAAGGGAAGCCACCCGAATGCACTCGACCTGGAGCTAAATTAGAATGGTCACCAGAGTGCCAACGGGCTTTTGACAAATTGAAAACCCTTTTTACGTCTGAACCGGTCTTAGCCCACCCGAATGAACTTAAGAAATTCATTGTCCAAGTTGACGCCTCAGACGTTGCCATGGGGGGGGCGATCCTCCAAGAGGGAGAGGATGGGAAACTGCACCCCCTTGCCTATGTTTCAAAAAAATTTAATGATACTGAACGGAATTGGTCGGTGTGGGAGAAAGAAGCGGGATCGATCCGTTTGGCGCTGGCTACTTGGCGCCATTGGCTTGAGGGGGCGCGAGTCCCGTTCGAGGTCTGGACTGATCACAAGAACCTCGAGCTGCTCCGCTCCCCCCGTTCCTTGAACGCCAAACAGCTCCGCTGGGCTGATTTCTTCTCCAAGTTTAACTTTACACTGCACCACTTCCCGGGGACATCGAACTCGCTTGCTGATGCACTGTCCCGCCTCCCGCAACACGACAGTAAGAGGGAGGAGATTCATGACTCGGTTTTCACTCCCTCCCAACTGGGAGGGGCAGTTACCACTCGGAGGCAGGCCAAACTCTTCCCCCCGTCGCCAGACCCTCCTCCCAAGGACTGGGCGGTGAAATTCTCTACAGCTCTGATGGATGCGGATAGGGAGGAGGGGGAGGGGGAAGAAGGAATATCCCGTGATGCGCACGGCTGCTGGACTAAAAACAATAAACTCTTTGTCCCACGGTCCCTCAGGGGGGAGGTGATGGGGTGGGCGCACGGGTCAAAACTGGCTGGACACGCAGGGTTTGTGAAATCTCTCCAGCTCCTACAAAGACAGTTTTGGTGGCCGGGGCTAAGAAAAGACATTTCACTCTTCACGTCAGGGTGTCAAACGTGCTTGATGAGTAAACCTCGGCCCGGCAAACCCCCGGGTGCGTTGCAACCCCTCCCCACGCCGGCTCGGCCATGGGAAGTGATCTCTATGGACTTTATTACGGACCTGCTTCCCTAGCGGGGGGAAAACTGTCATATGGGTGATAGTGGACCTGTTTACCAAACAGGCTCATTTTGTTCCGTTTGCCTCTATCCCCTCTGCCAAGAAACTAGCCTCTGCGTTTTTACAACACGTAGTGAGGCTCCACACTTTACCTGCTAAGGTGATCTCGGATAGGGGGGTGCAATTCGTTTCACGGTTCTGGAGTCAACTTATGTCACTGCTTGGGGTGGAGAGGGGGGTTAGCAGTGCATACCATCCAGAATCCGATGGGCAGACCGAACGTGTCAATCAGACTTTGGAACAATATTTGCGGTGTTTTTCCAACTTTCAGCAGGACGACTGGCATTCTCTTTTGCCTTTAGCTGAGTTCTGTTACAATAATACTCAGCACTCGTCGACTGGAATGTCCCCATTTAAAGCGGTACATGGATACGACGCCCCGCCGCTGCCATTTTTGAATTCTCCCGATCTCCCGGCGGGAGACGCTGGAGACTGGTGCAAACACTTACAGATGGCGTGGGGTTCGTTAGCCAAGACTCTAGAGGAGGCTAAGGCTGCTTACAAACTCCAGGCCGACAAGAAACGTAATCTTGCCTGGATCCCTAAATGTGGAGAGTTTGCCTATTTATCCATGCAACACTTGCGTCGTATTCAGCCAAGTCGCAAGCTCGGTTGGAAATTTATCGGTCCCTTTGAGATTGTGAGAGTGATTAACAATGTAACTGTTGAACTTGCTTTGCCCAAATCCCTAAAGTCTGTTCATCCTGTTTTTCATGTAAGGCTTCTACGCCAGGCGCCTGAAGAGAACAAATGGCGACCACAACGGCCGACCCCGCCTCCGCTGCTGGTGGGGGGGGAACCTCACTACAAAGTATCGCAAATCTTGGACTCTAAGATCTCTCGCAATCGCTTGTTTTATCTGGTTGAATGGATTGACTTTGGGCCGGAGCAGAGGGAGTGGGTGCGGGCGGAAAATGTTCTGGCCCCCGGCTAGTCCGGGCGTTCCACAAGTTGTACCCCCATAAACCAAAGGGGTAGGCTTATTTTCGAGGGGGCTGCATGTCAGGTAGCCCTGCCATGATGGATGGAGGGGAGGGGAGGTTGGCTCTGGGCGCCTTAGTGGCGTAACAGGCGGGAGGTTGGAATCTGGGGAGTTGTTGATTTACGCTTAGGGTGTGAGAATAGAATGTAGCTCTGGTTACCCCTATCTCCTGCAGACGGGACATTCTGACCTTGAGGAATCAAGCTGCGAGCTTTCCTATCGCTTTCAAAGCTGCAGCTTTGCTGTGAATAATGGGGGCGTTGGGAACTTCATTAGCGTAGTAACTTTCGATTCCCAATCGCACGGTATTCTTTGACTGGGAGAAGGGGGGGTCCCCATTCACCCCCTTCCCTGTATAACTGCTTGCTTTCTGTAACCAAGTCATTCTGAACAATGTACCTGCTTCAGTGAACCTTTCTATTGCAGCTTTATAATAAATGCTATCCTTGCTTGCATCACAAGGCCTGGTGTTTTGCTGACTAAGTTAGGACTCCTGACACCCGTAGATTTGGGGGTGGACCTTGGGGAGGAGAAAGACCTCAGTGGGGTACAGGGCCCTCGAGGCCACCCTCCAAAGCATCCATTTTCTCCATGTGGAGTGATCTCTATAATCTGGAGATGAGCAGGAATCCCCTGGGTCCCACCTGCAGGGCCGGCTCCAGGTGTCTGGGCGCCCTAGGCAGGACAGCCTGGGGCACCCCCCACTGGGGATGCCAACCTCCCGGTGGGACCTGGAGACTGGGGGGCACTGGCTTTCCCGGGGCCCGCGGCAAAGCCAGGGAAGGGGGCGGGGAGGTCTAGCCACCGCCCCCTCCCTCCCAGAGCCGGCTTTCCCGGGGCCCTGCGGCTGCAGGGTCCCGGGAAAGTGGGAAGGGGGAGGGGGGTCTAGCCGCCGCCACCGCCCCCTCCCTCCCAGTGCCGGCTTTCCCCAGGGCTCTGCGGCTGCGGGGCCCCCAGGAAAGCCGGGAAGGGGCCGGGGGTCTAGCAGTGGTGGCAACAGCGGGCGCCGGGTTAGGGCGGTGGGGGGGCACTTTTGGGGTGGGGAGTGGGGCACCATTTGGCGCCCCTGAGGCCGGGGGCACCCTAGGTGAGCGCCTAGTTCGCCCAATGGGCGATCCGGCCATGCCCACCTGGAGGCTGGCATCCCTTTTTGCTGAGGTGATTTGCCCTGAGGATGTCTGAAAGGAACCTTCTTCTCCAACAACGCTGGCTTCTCCCAAGACTTGCTGCACGTCAAGATTCACTTTGATTTTGCCATGAGCGAAAAATGCAGTGCCTCCTCAGGGCTGGCAGAAGACGCTTCGGTGCCTGAGGTGAGAACACCTCCAGCGGGGGTTCCCTGCCGGTCATGACCCTGGGCCCCGATCCACCAGTAAACTCTCCTGTACAAGCCTCCTTTCAACAGGAAAATGTCATCTATTGAGAGAAACGCCCATGTTCCCTCTGCAGGGAGTCCTGATTCGAGGCGAGGAGGTGGGCCCCGTTCCTCCGGCTGCCCTCAGGACTTCGGTCGGCAGCGGGGCTGAGAGGCGAGCGAGCTTCTCGGCAGGCTGTGCTTCTTCCCCTCAGAGGCCCCAAATCCGTGGCCTGGCCTGAGATGGCCCTAGGGTTGCCAGGTCTGGGTTGGGAAATTCCTGGAGATTTGGGGGTGTGGAGCCTGGGGGGGCGGGGTTTGGGTAGGGGAGGGGAGGGACCTCCGTGGGGTATAACAGCACAGAGTCCACCCTCCGAAGCAGCCATTTTCTCCAGTGGATCCGATCTCTGTTGTCTGGAGATCAGTTGTGATAGCGGGAGATCTTCAGGCCTCAGACGGCGGCTGGCGACCCGAGATGGCCGCCTGCCTTCAGAATGGGGCACCCTCTGGCATTTCTCCTGTTCAGGCTAGGGGCAGAGCCCAGGAGGGCCCGAGCAGAGAGGTCGTTCTTCCTCTGACTCTGCAGCCCCAGATTTATTAATAGCCGGGCTTGGAGCCTGCCAGGTCACGCTTTCCGTTCCCAGGTGAAGGGAAGGGGAATAACTTGGCAGCTGTGCCGTTTGGCATGACATAACTCCCTCCTGGCCACTCCATGCCTGTTCCGGAGCCAGAGTCCTGCCTTGGCATAGCGGAACCGGCCCAAAGGCTTGGATTAGCTGTACTGTCCCTTCCCGTCCTCTCCGCCTCTCCCACACGTGGACAGGGACACGTGTGGCCCAAACTGCCCAGGCCTGGGGGTGGGTGCAGCCCGTGTATCTGGCTGGCTGTCCTTGGGGCCATAGCTGAGGTCTGTCCTGAGGTGACTTTTTGCAAGAGAGCACTCTGAGACCAGGGTGTACGGAGGAAGGGGGAGCCAAGGGGCTGCGGGAGGATACGGGAGCGTCCCACAGACCTCCTCTGGAAAGAGATTGTTTCGCACTTTGCTGTTCAGCACGATCTGTTCTCTTCTTGGTAGTTTTGATGCTTATTCAGGCCAGGATCCTTGGGCCTCAGGAAGTGTCAATCATTGTTTAAAACAGTTCTGTTTACAAATAAATAAGGTTGCCAGCCTCCAGGTGCTGCCTGGAGATCTCCTGGAATTCCCACTGATCCCCAGGCTAGAGAGATCTGTTTGCCTAAAGAAACTGGCTGCTTGGGAGGGGGGGCTCTGGGGGGGGGGGCTTGTGTGTTCTGTTGAGGGCCCTCCCCAGGCTGCACCCTCAAGTCTCCAGGAATCTCCCCAGCCAAGACTTCTGGCAACTCTACCAATAAAACCACTCACCACCGTCTGAATCACTTCTTGTCTTGTTGCAGTGCTCATATTTCATACCTCCATTCGGAAATTCCTCCTCTCCACCCCTTGCAGTGCTCATATTTCATACCTCCATTCGGAAATTCCTCCTCTCCATCCCGCTCCACCCCTTGTAACACCCCTGTGTTCAGGCAGGCTTTGGTGGCTTGTTCCAGTCTGATTGATTAGTTTGCTTTGCTTCATTTTGACACTCACCGCCATTCTCCTGAAATGGAGATGCAAGGCAGCTTCGAGCATTCCCGCTCTTTCATTTAATCTTTGCAGCAACCCTACAAGGGACACCAGGTGGAGGTCACCAAGGTCACCTAGCAAGCGTCCATGGGTCATGGTGGGGAGGGTCGAGCTCCCCACTCAAGTGCCCCAGAATTCGCAGACAGCCACTTCCATGCAGTGATAGAGCCCTGCAGTACACAATGCTCTTGCTTGCTTTGCTTGGAGAGAAGAGTTAAAGTGGCAAAGGATGAATGCCTCGGGTGTAGGGTTGCCAGCTCTCCCTGGCAGGGGGGGACACAGTAAAGTAGCATTGCCAGATCCAGATTGGGAAACTCTGGAGATTTGGAGGTAGAGCCTGGGGAGGACAGGGACCTCAGTGCCATAGAGTCCACCCTCCAAATCAGCCGTTTTTTCCAGGGGAACTGTTCTCTGTAGTCTGGAGATGAGGTGTAATTCTGGGGGGATCTCTAGATCCCACCAAAATATGTATTCATATACAAAATATGTACGCATATACAGTGGGAGGGCTTCTAGCGTCCTGGCCCCACTGGTGGACCTCCTGATGGCCCCTGGTATTTTTGGCCACTGTGTGACAGAGTGTTGGACGGGATGGGCCACTGGCCTGATCCAACACTGGTTTCTCTCATGTTCCTATGACCTTAAGATCCTTTCCCCACCCTTGAAACAGGACACCTGTCTATATTTACAAAAATATACAACTGTGAACACTTACTAAGTAGTAATCAGATTTGTTTGTCACTTAGTAAGTGATGACGGTTGTATATTTTTGTATTTTTTGTGACCTCTTGTTTTGTGATTCACCCTGATTTAGGCTGAGGTGAATTAGCCTAGATCCCGTTTTGACTTGGATGGCCTTGTAGAAAAATGGAAGGCTGTTATCATTAGGTGAGGAGCCGTGGCTCAGTGGAAGAGCCTCTGCTTGGCATGCAGAAGGTCCCAGGTTCAATCCCCAGCATCTCCTGTTGAAAGGATCAGGTAGAAGGCGGTGTGAAAGACCTCTGCCTGAGACCTTGGAGAGCCCCTGCCCATCAGCGGAAACAATGCTGACCTTCGTGGACTAACAGTCTGATCCAGTAAGAGGCAGCTTCCTGTATTCCTGTGGTCATCAGTTTCATAATCTCGTGTAGCCTAAAGCAAAGGGAAGAGAGGTCTGCCCTTTCTTCCACACCCTCACGGGCCTGGTGTGACCACAACAAACAGATATTTGGCTTGGATTTTTGGCTGGCTACACATTACACACAAATGCCGGCACTAAAGCCCCAACCGCTGTATTTGTGAAGCTCTGGTTGGGTGGGTGAGAGATTTTTAAGGAGAAAGGAAACGTGTTCCCCTTTCCCCTTTTCTTGACCACAATAAGCGGCTTTTTCCTCTGTTGGACTCCAGTCACATGTCTCGGAAAACAAATGAGACGTTCTCCTTTTTCTGATGAAGGATTTTGGGTAACTTGAACCCTTGCACGCTCCTTTATTGACAGAAGTTGAATCAACGATGCCGCCTGGTTGGATTTTTTCTGTATCCCCAAAGAGAAATATTAAATATCTAGTATGCAAAGTGGCACAAAGTTAGTGGTCAGCCGCGGTTACTGTGGATTAGCCCTCTCCCATGTACCTGTTGAAGAAATCTGTGCTGCTTGGGAATTAGGCTTACCAAGTCCCCCTGACCACTGGTGGGAGACATGGGGGCCTAGGGTTGCCATATCCAAGTTGGGAAACTCCTGGAGATCTGGGGATGGAGTCTGGAGAGGACAGGGGCCTCAGTGGGCTCCAGTGCCATAGAACCCACCCTCCAAAGCACCCATCTTATCCAGGGGAACTGATCTCTGTAGTCTGGAGGTGAGCTGTAATCCTGGAGACTGGCGTCCCTATATATGGAGACATTTATCTGTTGAATTTGAAATGCAAATCGTTGGTAAATGATGGAAGTTAGAATCACAGAATCACGGAGTTGGAAGAAACCATACAGGCCATCTAGTCCAACCCCCTGCTCAGTGCAGGATCAGCCTAGAGCATTCCTGGTCCAGCTGCTGCTTAAAAAGTGCCAGTGAAGGGGAGCTCAACCACCTCCCTAGGCAGCCGATTCCACCGTGGCACAACTATTGTCAAAAAAAAATTCATAATATCCAGCTGGTACCGTCCCACCTTAAATTTTACCCCATTCTTACTCTCCTCTGCTGCCCACAAGAACAGCTCCCTGCCCTCCTCAAAGTGACAGCCCTCCAGATACTTCGAGAGAGCCATCCTGTCCCCCCTCAATCTCCTCTTCTCCAGAATGAACCTTCCCAAGAAGTCCCTCAGCCTTTCCTTGTAGGACTTCTTGGTCTCCAAGCCTCCCGATCATCAGTTGTCAAATTGCTCGTGTGGAATGAATGCAAAGTCCTTGAAATGAAGAGGAGTCCCTCGTGGTTTCCCAAACTTTATTAAATCTATAAGAATACTATACAGAAAAGATACGGTATTTCAATCTGGTACATCTTTAAAGAAAAAAGAAGACAAGAAACGTACTGTGCGGCGGGTTATTCACAGTGCTCATCTCCACCTTTGTTTGGTGAATTGCCTTTCTAAGGTCGATTGTCACATCACGGGAGACAGGACAGCGCCTAAACCTAAGGTGCTGCTCAAACCTGCCCTAGTCAAGCCAAAGCCCTTTCCTTACCTTGTCTCTAAAGCCCTTTCCTTCACCCTGGGATGATCTTTACCTCCCCGAAGTGCCCCTGTTCTCCACCCCATGGTAAGCATTCACCCACTGGGGCATTTAGACGCCACTTGGGAGTCCCCTTTTCCAAGGCCAGATCTGCCCTAGAACTGGCCAGGGAACAAAGAACTCAACAGCTAGACCCAGCTCTACCGCCCTCCTTTCCCTCCTCAAGTGCCAAATGCAAATGTTTCCAGCATATCCCCTGGACCACCATTATCCCTTTCTGTTGCTTACCCGGGAACATCCCCAGCATCTTTCCAGCTCAGTCACTTGCCAGTAACCACCAAATCCTGCCCCCCCGCCCCCCTGAGTCCTAGCTCTCTCTTGCTGTTGGGCTGAAATGAGCTTCACATTCTGTGCTTGTAGGAAGTTCTCTTAACCACCTAGGACTTGCACGCCCTTGCGCTTGCTCTTTAAATCAATGGGCTTCCTCTACGTTCCAGGGGAAGCATTTCTTCCCCCAAATGCACACCCAGGTGCAGCAATATAAGCACTGGTGACGGAGCTGCGCGGCCCCCATACATCTAATTACGTCTACACACACAGACAGAATCACAGTCGGTGCCGCCCGCCCGGCGTTCTCAGTCTGAATCGTCGACACGGGTTTGATCCTACCAAGACTGTCCTACACATGTTTGGCCCCTGCCCGGTAGGCCTCATGCAGCCGCAACAGGTGAGGGGCCCAGGCACCCAAGCCGGTCCCCAGAGGAAAAGCGGCATAGTGGCGGGGGGGGGAGGTCTCGCCGCTTCACCCCCTCTGGGCCTCCTGAGACATGGAGCGAGACAGCGAGCGCGGCAGGCCTGCTTTCCTGAAGTCGGGGCGGCTGGGCTGGACGACGAGGGGCAACTCCTTGGTGATCTCGCCCAGGGGTATTTTGTCGAGGCAGACGCCCGTGGGGGGCAAGGACTCCACCGACTCGGAAGGGGTCGGCGTCAGCTCCCGCTCGGCCTTGCCGCTCAGCTTGGCCGGAGAGAAGATGGGCAGAGGCAAGGCCCGCTGGTAGGGCAGGTGGTAGGAGGCCAGGGGTTCGCCCAGAAGCCCAAGGCGGAGGATGCCCCACGGAGAACGTTGCACCACCACGCGGGCCTCTTGTTGCTGGTGGTAGGTCTCCTTGCGCCGCCGGTCCACCTCGGACCACGACCAGCTGCAGAGAGGCAAGCAAAGACAGAATTCAGGATCGGGTCCCCGCTAGCGCCGCCAGCCTCCAGGTGGCACCTGGAGCTCTCCCACTATTGCAAACTGATCTCCAGGCAACCAAGATCAGTTCCCCCTGTAGGAAATGGCTGCTTTGGAGGGTGGGCTCCGTGGCACTGTAGCCTGCGGAGGTCCCTGCCCCAAACCTCACCCTCTCCGGGCTCCACACCCCCAAATCTCCAGGGTTGTCCTAACCTGGAGCTGGCAATACTAGTTGCTGCACAGGTGCCCTGTTAGCCCTCCACCAGCATGGTCAATATGATTAGATAATCCCATCGAACGAACTTGTGCACCTTCTAAGTTTGCTCCCCCTTGAATCTACTGCTTTGGAGAGGCTGTGGCTCAGTCATTTTCTGCCATAGAACCAGCCTGCTGGGAAAGTTTCCCTGAAGAGGTTAGGAGGGCTGGCTTCAAAGAGCACTATGGTCGGGGTCACAACATTGATTGACCATCCCGGGCCCTAAGGACACCAGGCTCACTGTCACCAGGGCCAGGGCCTTTTCAGTGGCAGCTCCATACTGGTGGAATGAGCTCCCGGAGGTGATCAGGGCCCTGCGGGACCTTTTATAGTTCTGCAGAGCCTGCAAGACGGAGCTCTTCCACCAGGCCTTCGATTAGGAGCCGCCTACCACTACCACCAATCATCTGTGGTAGTAGGCTGGCCCAGTTTTGGAGATTAGTTACTCCATCGCGTGACCCAGGGCAGTTTTTACTGAGCTGGAAATCATGTGGGTTACATCATTCAGACGCCATCCGACCAATGAAAAAGGGCTGTTTAGCACATTGATTATTTTAAATTTAATAATAATAATAATAATAATAATGGCATTGTGAAGCATTTCTGTTTAGAAGTGTATTTGGTGGATGCTGCTGATAGGCATGCCAGCATCCAGGTGGGACTTGGGGACCGCCCAGAACTACAGCTCATCTCCAAACTACAAAGATCAGCTCCCCTGGGGAAATGTGATGCTTTGGAGGGAGAACTGTGCCCCACTGAGGTCCCCGTCCTCCCTAGGTTCCATCTCCAAATCTCCAGGAGTTTCCCAAACTGTAGCTGGCAACCCTACCCCCTCCCGTCCCCCACTGGTGGCCAGGAGGGAACTGGCACCCCTAGCTGCTGATCCCCCCCCACAGTTGGCAGTGAATTGCGTACAGGATGCATTGTTTGTCTTTGCATTTTTATCGACCATTATTTCCCGTACTTATCAGTGTATTGTAAGCTGTCTTATGCCTCCTTGGACAATGGGAAAGGGAATGTATCAACATGGTAATTATAAATGAACGCTGGATTAATTAACCCAGACTCATTATCCCTCTGACTCTATGATATGTCCCTGTAGAATTAGATACATTCATGGGAGGCTTAGCCTGCCAGTGACAACTAATCACTGTTGCTAACAATGGGACTTCCACGTTCAGTGGCAGTATACATGAGATGTTGTCGGCAAACGAGGGACAGCCCTTTCCATCTCACCCCGCTCGAGAGTTTCCTGGAAACATCTTTCTGGCCACTGCTGGGAATGCTGAACAAGATGCCCAGTAAAGGAATCGGTTTATTCTTAACCATCATGTACACATCTGGAACACGGAGAGAAGTTCACCTTCTCGCTTCATATTCACACCTGATTCTGAATCACCTCCTTGGCTGAAAAGACCATGTGGTCTGTTCAAAGGCAACTGAGTCAATCCACTCCCGCTAACTGGAAGAATCCACTTCATGCCCTCAGTTCTTCCCTCCCTCCTTCCCATCTCCGGGAGCTGGTTCAAGGCATCCTGTCGCCCCAAGCAAGGCCCATCCGTCCCATCCTGAGGACCCCCCGTCTAGGTACAATCCAGCAGTGGTGCAGGCTCAGGAGGGAATGCTAGTAGTATGGCCAGGTCCCCCCCACCGGGCCATCGGCAGGGAATGCAGGGATAGGGTTGCCAGCTCCAGGTTGGGAAACTCCCAGAGGAGATTTGGGGGGGAGCCTGGAAGGGGGGACAGGGACCTCAGTGGGGTGCAATGCCACAGTGTCCACCCATACTCCCTCTAAGCTGAGGAGCCTTGTGAGCAAAAATTCTAATTTGTGAGCTACTGGCATTGAAGTTGTGAGCTAGCAATCTGGCTACTGCATGAATTAGTTTGCTCTGGAGCCATCCTTTTTGAGCTAAGGCAAAAATGTGTGAGCCGGAGGCTAAAAAACTGTGAGCTAGCTCACACTAACTCAGCTTAGAGGGAACACTGGTGCCCACCCTCCAAAACATCCATTTTCTCCAAGAGAGCTGATCTCAGTAGTCTGGAGATGAGCTGTAATTCGAGGGGATCTCCAGGCCCCACCTGGAGGCTGGCAGCCCTAGACAGAGCTGGCCCATAATGTGTCTCAGCAACCACCACAGCCTGGCTGGGTTTGACTGAGTCACTTGGGTCTATGTGGCCTGGCTTCCTTCTCTGCTTAACTCGCAGACTCCCAGCTGTAGCATCTGACCCGTAGCCTTCCACCCACCCTGGTCCGCCAGATCGAAGCCCTACATACATCTCTGACCGAGCCTGTGCCAATCTGAGCTTTACCCGGACCTCTGACTCACCCTTCCTCAGGCCTGGTGCTCAGTGACAGGTCTTTCCATTCAGCTGAGAAGGATTCCTTCCGTGCCGTGTCCCTCTCGGATACTTGGCAAGCCAATTCGGCTGCAGTCAGGTTCCCGGAGCTGCGTAGGACCACACTCTTGCCGTGCATGGTGAGTTCGGGGGTTCTGCGTGAGCTGGGAAGTCTGCCTCTAGTCTTCCTTCCGCCTGGTCTCCTGTCCCTCCGGTGGGCAATTTATATAGTTTCCTGAGCGCTGGCTCTGAAAGGCTTGGCGTCTGGAGCTATATCAGTCTTGCGGAGTCACTGGTGGAGCATTCTGATATCGGACACCTCTCTCGCATCCCCCCCCCGCCCCACCTCCCAGGATATGTTTGTTACTGGAAACTAAATCTGTGACGTGGCCATATTTTTATGCCCTCTTCGCTCCATCCTTCTTGGAAAGAACCAGCAGCTGTCAACAGGTAATTTAATGACGTTGGTACTGAAGATCAGAAGGATGTTTCTAACTCCAAAAGTGTAATGTTTTGTGACAACTAGACCCCAGAACAGCAAATCCTATCGGAGGAGGAGGAGATTGGATTTATACCCAGCCCTTTGCTACTCGAAGGAGTCTCAGAGTGGTTTACAATCTCCTTTCCCTTCGCCTCCCCACCACAGACACCCTGGGAGACAGGTGGGGCTGAGGGAGCTCTTTGGAAGACTGCTCTTGAGAGAACAGCTCTGAGAGAACTTGTGACTGACCCAAGGTCACACCAGCAGCTGCATGTGGAGGAGTGGGGGAATCAAACTCGGTTCTCCCAGATTAGAGTCCACACTCCTCACCACTGCACCAAACTGGCTCTAACCACTACACCAAACCATTACACCAAAGTGATGTTGGGTTGTTAAAGTTGCCAACTCTGGGTTGGGAGATACCTGGGGATTTGGGGTAGAGTCTAAAGAGGGTGGGTTCGGGGGGGGACCTCAGTGGGCTACAATGCCACAGAGTCCATCTTCCAAAGTAGTAATTTTCACCAGGTGAACCAATCTCTGTCTCCAGGAGATCTGTTGTAATCCCAGGAGATCTCCAGCTACCACCTGGTAGTTGACACCTATACTGGGACCAGAGCCTGGGCAGGGCGGGGTTTGGGGAGGGGAGGGACCTCAGCAGGGTGCAAGGCCATTGAGCCCACCCCCCCAAGGAGCCCTTTTCTCCAGGGGAATCAAGCCCTGTGGTGGGGAGATCAGTTGCAATTACAGGAGATCTCCAGTTGACAACTGTTGTTGTAATTAATAAAAGTGCGCTGCCTCCTTCTGGAGGAGGAGAAGAGATTGGATTTATACCCCGCCCTTCACTGCCCAGAGTGGCTGACAGACTCCTTTCCCTTCCCCTCCCCACAACAGACACCCTGTGGGTGCGGTCAGACGGGCCATTTAGACCGCTTTCGGCACGCTTCAGTAATGGATTTTATATCCACGTTCACACACCCAACATCTGCGCACCATCCCCAGCCATCGCTTTCCGGCTCAAACCCCCTTTAAAACAGAGTATTTTATTACCAGGTCCCCAAATGGTGTTTTCCTGGCTCTCTGGGTCTAGCTGCACTTTTCTGACGTCTGATCGCTCCTGCAGTGTTGAGCCACTTCCGCTCAGAAGCCCGAGGCTTCCGCTCTTCGTCCGCCATTTTATTTTAGCGTCGGCGGTATGCGCATAGGCGGAGCTCTGCTCCCATGTTATTAAAAACAATGTTTAAACAGTGCCTAGTTTTGTTGGTTAGACAAGTTTGGAATCTCACGGAGGCCAGTTTTGGGGTAAAAGTTTAAAGGGAAGTGTCCCTTTAAAGTTTAAAGGGAAGTGTTCCTTTAAAGTTTAAAGGGAAGTGTTCCTTTAAAGTTTAAAGGGAAGTGTTACAGCAGTTGGGTTGAAGTGGAAATTGCTGTTCTGCGCACATGTGAAAATTTTAATTCTACAGATGGCCACCTGTGCGCATGCCCAAACTGAGAGAGAGAAAAAACACTGACGCACACTCCTGTGTGTGGATGGCAGGGAGCGATGTGGCTGCGCAGCAATCCGGAACAAGGAGGTGAGTGTGATTGCGATTCTCCAGGTTAAAAAAAACCGCATTGGGACTGGAGCAATTTAAACCGCTCCCAGCACGCTGTCTGACCGCACCCTGTGAGGCAGGTGGGGCTGAGACAGCTCTTTCCAGAACTGTCCTTGAGAGAACAAACCTATGGCTTGCCCAAGGTCATCCAGCAGGTGCAAGTAGAGGAGTGGGGAATCAAACCTGTTTCTCCCAGATTAGAGTCCGCGCACTTAACCACTACACCAAAGGCTCTTTGCTCAGGAGAAAAGTGCTATCCTTGGCCAAGTAGAGTGGTAGGATACAGCCCATTCTCCATTCTTCATTGGGGAGGGGCTGTGGCTCACTGGCAGAGACTCTGCTTGGCATGCAGAAGGTCCCAGGTTCAATCCCTGGCATCTCCCGTTAAAAGGATCAAGTAGGAGGTGATGTGACAGACCTCTGCCTGAGACCCTGGGGAGCTGCTGTCAGTCTGAACAGTCAGTCTGAACAGACTTTTTTAAAAAAAAAAAAACTATGAAATGTGCAAGCGATGAAGGGAGATCACTAGTACAGTTCGTTTGATGTTGTTACTACAAAAGATATAAAGACAAGGAATAAGCAGGGGAAATTATGGCAGCCTAAATGAGTAATCCTAGTACCATGTGCTGGGAATCCTTAGAATAGGCTGTGGCTGTGGCTGGAGCATCTGCTTTGCATGCAGTAGGTCCCAGGTTCAGTTCCCCGGCGGCATCTCCAGTTAGAAAGGACCAGGGAGGAGGTGATGGGAAAGACCTCCGCCTGAGACCCCAGAGAGCCGCTGCCAGTCTGAGTAGATGAGACTGATCTTGATGGACCGAGGGGGAGTCTGATTCAGCGTAAGGCAGTTTCATGTGTCCAGGTGTGTTCCATTTAGTGCTTCACATTTGGGCTTACTGCTGGTGTGGTGTTGATCCTGCCCCCCTACTGAGCAGAGCTTGAAGCCTTCCTCCAGCCTAAAGATCTTCCCTCCAGCAGAAAAGCCCCTTAAATTGGAGGCAAGGTAGGAAGGAAGGAAGAGAGTTGGATTTATACCCCGCCCTTCAGAGTCTCAGAGTGGCTTACAATCTCCTTTCCCTTCCTCTCCCCACAACAGACACCCTGGGAGGCAGGTGGGGCTGAGAGAGCTCTCCCGAGAACTGCCCTTGAGAGAACAGCTCTGAAAGAACTTGTGACTGACCCAAGGTCAGACCAGCAACTGCAAGTGGGGAATCAAACCCGGTTCTCCCAGATTACAGTCCGTGCTCCTAACCACTGCACCAAACTGGCTTTCAGGGTTCTGAGCAGGGATCTGAACCCACATCTTCCCCAGTGTAGATGTGGCACTCTTAGCTACTATGCTGCAACTGCTTAAGCATTATATCCAGGGCTCAAAACAGGGCTGCCCTGTGTCTCTTTTGGGAAACTTACAAAAACATGCATTAAGAGAATGAGTGAACCTCTTGGAAATCCAGGTCAGAGTCTGCTGCTCTTAACCATGACACCTCAGGGTGCCTCTGTTCAGCACTTTGGGACCAAGTTGGGAAGCAATCAAGAAGAGCATCTCAGATCACATGCAGAGTGCATCTGCTGTTTGTTGGAGTATCTGGAGGGTTGCCAACCTCCTGGTGGGGCCTGAAGGTCTCCTAGAATCACAGTTGGTCTCCAGACGACAGAGACCTGTTCCCCTGGAGAAAATGGCTGCTTTGGAGGTTGTATGGCATTATACCTTCCTGAGGTCCCTCTCCTCCCTACATCCTGCCCTCCCCAGGCTCCACACCCCCCCCCCAAATGCCTAGGTATGTCCCAGTTGGGAGCTGGCAGCCCCAGGAATCTATAACCAGAACCCTCAACCCTTTTGCATTGGACGGGAGGTTCTGCGAGGGGAGTGCAGCAGCCCCACCATGTCTCACCTGAAGATGTGCTCTTCTTCCTCATCCTTCTTAAGCCCAATATTTGCAAATATTTTGAACTGCATCAATTTTGGCCATTCCAATTCTGAATGGGCAGTTCTAGCTCAAGATTTTACTCTGATTTGTTGGTACATCTTGATTTCGGGGTGGGGAGGGCAGGCCTCGAAACTGAGATTTCATAACATGTAAAAAAAAAACCTTGGAATGTCCAGTGCTGCTGCTTTCAGTGATGGGGGGAAGCGCCATTAAGTCACAGCCGATTTATGGCGACCCTGTCGGGTTTTCAAGGCAAGAGATGTTTCGGAGGTGGCTGGCCATTGCCTGCCTCTGTGCCACGACCCCGGTGTTCCTTGGTGGTCTCCCATCCACATACTAGCCAGGGCCGACCTGGCTTAGCTTCCGAGATCTGATGAGATCCGGCTAGCCTGGGCTATTCACGTCAGAGTCGATACAAAACAAAACATTTTCTGAATAGTCTATCCAGAGATAGCACAGGCTTAAAATTCACAGGGGGAACCAGGAGCTACCTTCCGGGACCCGCTGAATTTTCAGCCCGAATATTACGGGCACTGGAGCAGGTGTTCTGGGTGCCCGGGGGAAAGTATGACTGAAGAAGCCGAGGGAAGGGCGGAAGGGCTCCAGGGAAGGGCAGAGGGCTGCAGGGATTTGGCGAGGGGGAAGGGGCTGTGCTGAGGGAGGCCAGGGGTGGGGGGTGGGGGCAGCTGTGCGAAGTGTCTGGGAGGTGAAGTCACTGGGAAGAAGATCCTTCCACCCACGCGTCCCTCCCCCTCACGCATACATGGCCCAGCTAGAAGCTTCTCCTCCCAGACTCAGAGGCAGCCGGTCAAAAGTTTGGCCTCACGGGGAGAAAATGTCCTGCCTGCTCCTGAATCACCCCAGGAGGGGAGGTGGGGACAGGCGCAACCTGGAGCGGCCTGCTGGGCCGCAAGCCACCAGGGGGTGGGGGAGAGGGGGGAAGGCAGTGGCAGAGGGGAGGATGCTGACGGGCGGGGGAGAGCCCAGCGTTGCCAGGATCCTGCTGGTACAAGAGGAAAGGCCGTGGCACAGCGATATATGTAAACGAGGGGGGGGAATGCGTGTACCCAAATCTAAACACCAAAAATCAATGATTTAATAAACCATATGGATATGACATATATAGTAAAAAAGTAAAGGTTCCCTTGCCCGAAAGCCAGTCGAATCCAACTCTAGGGTTGCGGTGCTCATCTCTGTTTCAAAGCCTAAGAGCCACGCTGTCCAAAGACGTTTCCGTGGTCATGTGGCCATCATGACTAAACACCAAGGCGCACGGAACGCTGTATATATATATATATATATATATAGTACTCAGGGCAAATTTCTGTATGACACAATAAATAGACAGGTAGAAATCCACATAGCGATGAAATGCTTCAGAATTTTGAAGGGAGGTTCCAAGAAATGATGGATTCTCCACTGGGAGTCACTGAGGATTGCTGTACCTGAATATACTTTGTGGATGTCGACCTGTATCTTTGCAATGTGGAATCCAGCATGATTCTTGAAAACATTATTGAAAAGTATTTATAACCAGGGGTCCCTCGAGTCAGCTGGCAGAGACACTACCACATCCTTACAGTTCAAGGACTTTTTTGAATTTATTGTTACAAATTGGTTTATGGAAAAACTCATAATGACACGGCGGAAACCCAGAGACATCTATTCTTCAAATGTGGTTTATTCTTCAAGGACATCTTTTCTGTGGCTGGCCTGCGCACCCACTTAATGCGTGCCTGCACAGACGCCATGGCAGAACTGACTTGCTGCTTCAGCCGTGACTCTGCTCATCTGCTCTGACCCTCTGGAATCTGTATCATGTTCAGCACCAAAGGGTGGCAGAGCCTCTGCTTGACATGCAGAAGATCCCAGGTTCAATCCCCAGTGTCTCCAGTTAAAAGTTCTGGCAGTAGGTGATGGGAAAGACCTCTACCTGAGACCCTGGAAAACCCTCTGCCAGCCTGACTAGACAATCCTGATGGACCGAGGGCCTGATTTCAGTATAAGGCAGGTTCATGTGTTCAACTGAAGGCATAGTGTCCAGTGTGGTGTAGTGGTTAAGTGCACGGATTCTAATCTGGGAGAACCGGGTTTGGTTCCCCACTCCTCCACTTGCACCTGCTGGATTACTTTCAGCAAGCCATAGTTCTGGCACAGCTGTTCTTCAAAAAGAGCAGTTTCTGTCAGAGCTCTCTCAGCCCCACCTGCCTCACAGGGTGTCTGTTGTGGGGAGGGGAAGGGAAAGGAGTTTGTAAGCCGCTCTGAGACTCCTTCGAGTAGTGAAGGTTGGGGTATAAATCCAATCTCCTCCTCCTCTTCTTCTCCTTCTCCTCCTCCTCCTCGCAGGGTTTTGGCACTTCCTTTCTCTCCTCAATAGGAGGAATCCTGAAGGCGCTGCAACATCAAGGAGCCAATCTCCCGTGCTCTTTAAGGGCCAAATGACTCTGCCGCCTCAACACTCTGCCACTTCAGCAAAAAATTGTTTCTGGTTCTTTGAAGCTGGTTTCAATGCAAATACATTTTAAAAGAGTATCAGGTGGTGAACTGCCAGGTCCTGTCCCCTGGCGACGAGAAGGATGATGCAAATGTGCACACGAGACTGAGATGAACACAGTGCAAAGGACAATGCTTGCCTCACTGGCTCCAGTGGAAGGCTCCTCCTCTGGCAAAGGGCTGCAGGGTGCAGCTACTGTGGAGTTGTTCCCAGGGGAGGGAGGGGAGTAGGAAGAGGATGGGGTCAGTCACTGGCCTCCCATGCCATTGGTCCCTCTTGGGAAAGAATGGAACCAGAGGTCTGTGGCTGGCATCTACCTGTTTCCATTTCCTTCACCACCCCCTACCACTCCCTATTCCATTCCCTCCACCGCCCCTCTCCATCCCCTCCCCAGTTCACCGGAACCCCCTCCTCCACTAATTCGATCTCTGTTTCCTCTCTTTTGGCCATCCCCACTGTGCCTTCTAACCCATCCCAACCATGGAATGGGATGTCTGTCGCTGCCATCGACCTGTTTCCCTTCCCTTTACCACCCCTGTCAGCCTTGAGCTAACTGACCATACGTACCTGTTAATTAGTGCCTCGACAGTTTGATGTTACTTGCTTTCTAATTCCTGTTGTTGTAACCTTTCCCCCCAGTTCCCCGTCCTGGGCATCATTTTAGCAATGATGCTTGTATCTTCCACCCTCGCCTGACACTACATTCCTAAGGGGAGGGAGTGTGTGCTTGTAGGAGTAGCCTTGCTTGCCAACACAACTCTTCTATGGAGCCCTCAAGAGACTTTCACCTGGGAAGGTGTCTCTTTGGAGGAACGACTTTGATTAGCTAGAGACGGACCCTGTATCTCCCACCGCCCGTGTAGTATTGCTGGCGTATGCGAATGGAATGCGTGATTGTAACTCTAGGCACCTTTCCCACCTTAAGTCCTCAGTTCTGACAAAAGAGTTCAATCCCCACACATCTCGTATCTTCTAATAAAACCCTCTACCGCTCCCTATTCCATTCTCTCCACTAGCCCCACCATTCCTGATTCCCTTCCCTCCACCACCCCAACAAACAGAGGGAAGGGGAACGGGTACAATGGGGACAGTTAGTAGGTGTTATGTACTGAATGTGAATCGCTCCTATCTATTCACATGTTAAGCTTGAGTCTGAATGTGGCTCTTCAGATGTCGCATTGTTATTGGTCGGTTTCCGCGAAACCTGTGTAATTACCCAATCACTGAGTGATATTGTTGCAAAGAGGGAACGGTCCTGATTGACCTTTATCCCTGTATTCTGATTGGTCTTTAACTTGTAATGGGTGTGGCTTTGACAGCCCGGGAGAGTTTAAAAGAAGGAGTTGTGCTCCCCTTGTTGTTGTGTGTTCCTGACTTACAGTTGCTGTTTAATAAAGCTGAAATCACTTGAAGCTGAATCCTTTGTTGAGTCTCATACTTAACAGTAGGGGTGGGTTAATGGGGGTGGAGGAGGGAAGGGGAGAGGGGATGTGGAGGTCCTGCCTGGTCCTTTTAACCGGAGATGCCGGGGGACTGACCTTCTGCATGCAAAGCAGATGCTCTGGCAGATGCTCTAGCCGCAGCCCATACTAACGATTCCCCGCACATGGTACCAGGATCACTCATTTAGGCTTTCATAATTTCCCCTGCTCATTCCTTGTTTTTATATCTTTTGTATTAACAGTGTCGACAGAACTGTACTAGAGGTCTCTCTGCATCGCCGGCACATTTCATAGTGTTGTTTTTTTAAGTCCAGGATTGGGCATGATTACCGGATAGCATCTGAATGCCTGTAGGTTATCGGGCTCCCTGCAACCAGTTGCTCATTCTGAACAGAATATATTTATGTGGACAAAATGCCCACCTCCCCCTCTGCTGGAATCGTTCCTGAGAACCTGACGAGTGCTGCTCAGGCTGGTAGCTAAGTACCCTCTGGGTGTGCTCTTATCTGAGAATGAGGGAGACATTTCCCAGGCACTGCTGTTGACAGCTTCCTGGTGTCTCTGGAAGGGCCTCCTGGGCATGCATTTCTTCCTGCTGGGGCTCCAGCGTACGGTAAAATATCTCTTACAAGTATTGTAAGGGCAGGTAGAGCAGGTCGAGAAAGAGGCACTTGTCTCCCTTTCTCACAATACAAGGACTCGTGGGCACGCCATGAAATTGCAGAGCGGTCGGGTTAGAATGGATAAAAGGACATCCTTCTTCAACCAAAGAGGGATTAACACTTGGAATTCACTGCCACAGGAGGTGGTGGCAGCTACAAGCATGGACGGCTTCAAGAGGGAATTGGATAAACATATGGAGCCGAGGTCCATCAGTGGCTATTAGCCACAAGGTATAGACAGGATCCCTCATGGATCACTGCCTTGTCGTGGTGAGGGGGCTTGCGTGGTTTGATGAGGCTGTGGGCTATGCCGTGGAGGGCCACCCAGGACGGACAGGCCACAGCAGAGAACTCAGACCAAGCGTGATCCCCCTGGAGAAGGAAATGGCAACCCACTCCAGTATCTTTGCCAAGAAAACCCCATGGACAGTAACAAAAGGCTAAAAGATATGATGCCGGAAGATGAGCCCCTCAGGTCGGAAGGTGTCCAATATGCTACTGAGGAAGAGCAGAGGGCAAGTACGAGTAACCCCAGAAAGAGTGAAGCGGCTGGGCCAAAGCCAAAAGGACGCTCAGTTGTGGATGTGTCTGACGGTGAAAGGAAAGTTCGATGCTGCAAAGAACAATACTGCATAGGAACCTGGAATGTAAGGTTTATGAATCAAGGTAAGCTTGACGTGGTCAAAAATGAGATGGCAAGAATGAACATCGACATCTTGGGAATCAGTGAACTAAAGTGGACAGGAATGGGCGAATTTAACTCAGAAGACCATTATATCTACTACTGTGGCCCGGAATCCTGTAGAAAACAAGAGAGTGAGAAAGGCAGTACTGGGATACAATCTCAAAAATGACAGAATGATCTCAGTCCGAATCCAAGGCAAACCATTCAATATCACAGTAATCCAAGTCTATGCCCCAACCACTGCTGCAGAAGAGGCTGAAATGGACCAGTTCTATGAAGACCTACAACAGTTCATAGAACTAATACCAAAAAGTGATGTCCTCATCATCATAGGGGACTGGAATGCTAAAGTAGGAAATCAAAAGGTAACCGGAATAACAGACAAGTTTGGCCTTGGAGAACAAAATGAAGCAGGGCAAAGGCTAACAGAGTTTTGTCAAGAGAACACGCTGGTCATAGCGAACAGCCTTTTCCAACAACCTACACATGGACATCACCAGATGGGCAACACCGAAATCAGATTGACTATATAATTTGCAGTCAAAGATGGAGAAGCTCTATCCAATCAGTAAAAACAAGACCTGGAGCTGACTGTGGCTCAGATCATGAGCTACTCATTGCAAAAATTCAGACTTAAATTGAAGAAAGTTGGGAAAACCACAAGGCCATTCAGATTTGACCTAGATCGCATCCCCGATGAATATACAGTAGAGGTGAAGAATAGGTTTAAGGGACTAGATTTGATAGACAGAGTGCCTGAAGAACTATGGACAGAGGTCCGTGACATTGTAAAGGAGGCAGCAATCACCGCCATCCCAAAGAAAAAGAAATGCAAGAAAGCAAAGTGGCTGCCTGATGAGGCTTTACACATAGCAGAGGAAAGAAGGAAAGCTAAAGGCAACGGTGAAAAGGAAAGATTTGCCCAACTGAATGCAGATTTCCAGAGAACAGCAAGGAGAGATAAGGAGGCTTTCCTGAATGAACAATGCAAAGTAATAGAGGAAAACAATAGATTGGGAAGGACTAGAGATCTCTTCAAGAAAATTGGAGAAATCAAGGGAATGTTCCATGCAAAGCTGGCCATGATAAAGGACAAAAACGGTAGGGACCTAACAGAAGCAGAAGAGATTAGGAAAAGATGGCAAGAATACACAGAAGAACTATACAAGAAGGACCTCAATGTCCTTGACAACCACGATGGTATAATCACTGACTTCGAGCCAGACATCCTGGAAAGCGAAGTTAAATGGGCCTTAGAAAGCATTACTAACAACAAAGCTAGTGGAGGTGATGGTATCCCAGCTGAGTTATTCAAAGTCTTAAAAGAAGATGCTGTTAAAGTGCTGCTCTCAATTTGCCAACAAATTTGGAAAACACAACAGTGGCCACAGGATTGGAAAAGGTCAGTTTACATTCCAATCCCAAAGAAGGGCAATGTCAAGGAATGTTCAAACTATCGCACAATTGCACTCATTTCACACGCTAGCAAGGTCATGCTCAAAATCCTACAAGCTAGGCTTCAACAGTACGTGGATAGAGAATTTCCAGAAGTACAAGCTGGGTTTCGAAGAGGTAGAGGAACTCGAGATCAAATTGCCAACATTCGCTGGATTATGGAGAAAGCAAGAGAGTACCAGAAAAACATCTACTTCTGCTTGATTGACTATGCTAAAGCCTTTGATTGTGTGGATCACAATAAATTATGGCAGGTTCTTAAAGAGATGGGAGTACCGGACCACCTCACATGTCTCCTGAGAAACCTGTATAAGGGTCAAGAAGCAACAGTTAGAACCGGATATGGAACAACTGATTGGTTTAGCATAGGAAAAGGAGTACGACAAGGATGTATATTGTCACCTTGCTTATTTAATTTATATGCAGAGTACATCATGCGAAATGCTGCCTGGATGAATCACAAGCTGGAGTTAAGATTGCTGGGGAAAAGATCAATAACCTCAGATATGCAGACGATACCACTCTGATGGCAGAAAGTGAAGAGGACCTAAAGAGCCTCTTGCTCAGGGTGAAAGAGGAGAACGCAAAAGTGGGCTTGAAGCTCAACATCAAAAAAACTAAGATCATGGCATCTGGGCCCATCACTCCTTGGCAAATAGAAGGGGAAGTCGTAGAAGTAGTGACAGACTTCACGTTCCTAGGATCCCAGATCACTGCAGATGGTGACTGCAGCCATGAAATTAAAAGACACCTGCTCCTTGGGAGGAAAGCGATGGCAAACCTAAACAGTATGATAAAAAGCAGAGACATCACCTTGCCAACAAAAGTCCGCATGGTCAAAGCAATGGTATTCCCCGTAGTAATGTATGGCTGCGAGAGTTGGACTATAAGGAAGGCCGAGCGCCGAAGAATAGATTCTTTTGAACGATGGTGCTGGAGAAGACTCTTGAGAGTCCCTTGGACTGCAAGGAGATCAAATCAGTCAATCCTAAAAGAAATCAACCCTGATTGTTCCTTGGAAGGCCAGATCCTGAAGCTGAAGCTCAAATACTTTGGCCACCAAATGAGAAGGGAGCATTCACTGGAGAAGACCCTGATGCTGGGAAAGACTGAAGGTCAAAGAAGAAGGGGACGGCAAAGGATGAGATTGTTAGACAGTGTCATTGATGCAACGAACATGAAATTGAGCAAACTTCAGCGGACAGCGGAAGACAGGAGGGCCTGGCGTAATCTGGTCCATGGGGTCGCGAAGAGTCGGACTCGACTGTGCGACTGAACAACAACAACAACAACATAGACAGGAACTCTGGGGCAAGGGATGCTCTGTGTTCTTGGTGCTTGGAGGGGGTCAACAGTGGGAGGGCTTCTAGTGTCCTGGCCCCACTGCTGGACCTCCTGATGGCACCTGGTATTATTGGCCACTGTGTGACAGAGTGTTGGACTAGATGGGCCATTGGCAGTGTTCCCTCTAAGCTGAGTTAGTGTGAGCTAGCTCACAGTTTTTCAGCCTCCAGCTCACACAGTTTTGTTTTCGCTCAGGAAGGACGGCTCCAGAGCAAACTAATTTATACAGTAGCCAAATTGCTTGCTCACAACTTTAATGCCAGTAGCTTACAAAGCAAAATTTTTGCTCACAAGACTCCACAGCTTAGAGGGAACATTGGCCATTGGCCTGATCCAACACGGGCTTCTCTTACGTTCTCTTACGTTCTTATTGTGGTGCAAACAGGGTTGTCAGCCTCCAGGTAGGGAGTTCTCCCAGTATTAACAACTGATTTCCAGGCTAACAGATATCAGCTCTCCTGGGGGAAATGGCTGCTTTGTGTTGGGTTAACTGGTATAGTTAGTCCAGTTCCCACTGACTAGTTTAGTGGAGTGCCTTAAGCAACACACGCAGCAGTCTCTTTGTTCCAGGTGCCCAAGCCAAGTTACAAAGTTACACAGAGCCACTCTTCAGTTTGAAGACGAATAATAGTCTCTTTATGCAGGAACTACATTCTAGACAGGAAAGCTTAGGCACAGGGACAGAATACTAGTCCAACTGTCTACGGACGGGTGCAGAGGGTGAGAGGGCCGTCTGCATCATGGTGTCAAGCAATGCCCCCTCTAAGCCGTGGAGTCTTGTGAGCAGAAATTCTACTTTGCGAGCGACTGGCATTAAGGTTGCGAGTGAGCCAATTTGGCTACTGCATAAATTACGTTGCTCTGGAGCCCTCCTTCCTGAGCGAAGACAAAAATGTGTGAGCCAGAGGCTAAAAAACTGTGAGCTAGCTCACACTGACTCAGCTTAGAGGGAACAGTGGTGCCAAAATGGAGGCCGCGTGTCCTCCCTCTTTGCGTGCGCAAGGAGAAGTGTGTTGTGGGAGAGGATGGACAGAAGGAAGGAGGGGCAATTTCCCTGCGAGCTGCATTCTACATTTCAAATGGGACAGTGGAAGAGTCAACACGGGAAGAAAGGTCAGCGTGCCTGTCTGGCTGTCTAGTCTCTCTTGCTGGAGGGGGCGGCAGCAGCAGCAGAAGAAGAGGAAGAAGAAGAAGAAATTGGATTTATACTCTGCCCTTCATTACCCAGAGAAGTCTCAGAGCAGCTTACAATCCCCTTTCCCTTCCCCTCCCCACAACAGACACCCTGTAAGGTAGGCGGGGCTGAGAGAGCCCTTTCAAGAATTGCCCTTGAGAGAACAGCTCTGACAGAACTTATGACTGACCCAAAGTCACACCAGCAGCTGCATGTGGAGGAGTGGGGAATCAAACTCTGTTAACATAAGAAGATAAGAACAGAAGAGAAGCCAATGTTGGGTCAGGCCAACGGCCCATCCAGTCCAACACTCTGTGTCACACTTTGGCCAAAAATTCCAGGTGCCATCAGGAGGTCCAGCAGTGGGGCCGGGACACTAGAAGCCCTCCCACTGCTGCCCCCCCCCCAGGCACCAAGAATACAGAGCATCCCTTGCCCCAGAGTCCCTATCTATACCTTGTGGCTAATAGCCACCAATGGACCTCTGCTCCATCTATTCTCCGAGATTAGAGTCTGCTCTCTTAACCACTACACCAAACTGGCATGGAACAGAGACCAGTCCTTCACTCCCAACTAGGGTTGCCAAGCTCCAGGTGGTAGCTGGAGGTATCCCACGATTATAACGGATCGCCAGGCGACCGAGATCAGTTGCCCTGGAGAGAATGGCCATTTTGGAAGTTGGATGCTCTGGCAGTAGGACCTAAACCCCACCCTCCTGAGACCCCACCCCCCAAAATCTCCAGGGATTTCCCAACCGGGAGCTGGCAACCCCACTTCCAACACTTTTGGAGGGTGGACTCTATGGCATTATGCCCCGCTGAGGGACTTCCCTTCTCCCCCCACCCCCCCAGGCTCCCCCCCCCCCATCTCCACACGTTTCCCAACTCAGAGCCAGCAGAGGGGAGAGGGGTTTGTAAACCCACCCGTGGCTCCACTTCCTCCAGTGAAAATTTCTCTCTCAAGATGACTGCTGAGGGAGAGGGAAGCAGTGAGGACAGAGGCTCCTCCCAGGGAACAGGGCAGAGACGGAGAGCCGCCTTCCCGGGGGTTGCCAGCCTCCAGGCGGTGGCTGGAGATCTCCTGGGATTACGACGGATCTCCAGGCAACAGAGGTGAGATCACCGGGAGAAAAATGGCCACTTTGGAAGGGGGACTCCAGGGCACTATCCCCCGTCGAAGTTCCTCCGCTCCCAAGACCCCGCCCTCCTCAGGCTCCGCCCCCCAAACTCCAGGAGTTTCCTAACCCAGAAGGAGGAGGAGGAGGAGATTGGATTTATACACCACCCTTCACTACCCAAAGGAGTCTCAGAGCGGTTTACAATCCCTTTCCCTTCCCTTCCCCTCCCCACAACCGACACCCTGTGAGGTAGGCAGGGCTGAGAGAGCTCTCTGGAGAACTGCCCTTGAGAGAACAGCCCCTGGAGAAAATGGCCCCTTTGGAAGGAGGACTCTGTGGCATTATACCCCACTGAAGCCCCTCCCCAAATCAAACCACACCCTCCTCAGGCTCCACCATCCAAATATCTATGACAACATACCCCACTGAAGCCCCTCCCCAAATCAAACCACACCCTCCTCAGGCTCCACCACCCAAATATCTATGGTCGAATCTGCATCCGTCTTTCCCACCGGTGTCCCAGCCTTCTGACACCATCTTTAAAAAAGCTGTCCACATTTGGTGTGGTTTCCACATTTCAACAGTGCTAGCATACTTTTGCACATCCGCATATGTTTATCGCCCTTTCGTGGCGGCTCCACTGTCATTGCACCTCCGCACTGCTTTAGAAGAATCTTCTCCAAACAACATTCAAACAAGCATAGAGAAAGAGGGCGTCACAGCAGCACAAAACTGATTTAAAAATGCGAATGCAGATTTGACCTGTGACATTACACCCCACTGAAGCCCCTCCCCTCCTCAACCCCCCCCAGGCTTCACCCTCCAAATCTCCAGGTATTTCCCAAACCAGAGCTGGCAACCCTGATGGCTTCCCTCTCTCAGCTTTCTCAGGCTTGACTCAGGACCTGAGGGGCGAGGGGGAGGAAAGTGAGGGTGGCCAGCTCGGGGTTGGAAGATTCCAGGAGATTTGTGGGGTGGAAACTGGGGGAGGGCAGGCGTTTGGGGAAGGGAGGGACCTCAGACAGCTACAATAATGCCACAGAGTCCTCCCTCTCTCTCGAGCTGCTGTTTCCTCCCCGAGAACTGATCTCTGTCATCTGAAGACCAGTCGCAATTAGGGTTGCCAGCTCTGGGCTGAGGAATGCCTGGAGATTTGGGGGTGGAACATGGAGAAGGTGGAGGCTGGGGTGTGGTGGGGGGACCTCAGCAGAGTACGCTGCCATAAGCCCACCCTCCAAAGGCAGTCATTCTTTCCAGGGGAACTGATGTCTGGAGATCAGTTGTAATTCTGGGAGACCCCCTGGGGCCCACCTGGAGGTTGGCAGCTCTAGTGGCATTACCAGGTCATGCCTGGCAACTAGTGGAAACTGATGGGGTGAGGACATGAGATCAGTTCCCTTGGAGAAAATGGATCAGAGGTCAGTTCCCCTGGAAAAAATGGGTGCTCTGGAAGGTAGACTCTGTGGCCTTGTACCCCACTGAGTTCCCTGTCCTCCCCAGGCTCCAGCCCCAAATCTCCAGGACTTTCCCAGCCTGGATCTGGAAACCCTACTCCGGTCTCTGGTAAAGGTCTCTCGTAGCCTACTCAGATAGGCAGTGGCCCTCCAGGTCTCTGGTAAAAGTATTTCATTGTCTACTCAGTCTAGTAGAGCTCTTTCATATCACCTGTTACCTGGTCCTTTTACCTGGAGATCCCGGGGATTGAACCTGGGACCTTCCGTGTGCCAAGCAGATGCTCTGCCGCTGAGCCATGGCCCCTCCCAAAACATGAAGTTGCTTTCTACTGGGTCAGACCACAGACTCAGTTATCTGACCAGCAGCACCCTTTTCCAAGCAGAAAAGCTGGTTCGCTCTAACCTGTCTTGGTTCCATCAGTCGATGGGCGTGTATGCTTGCAGTCTCTTTCCAGGATTGTAGTTTTCAGCCGACTTTAAAGTACAGTTTCATGGAAACAATACAAGCCACCGTGGTGATTCTTGTTCCGGGACTTAATTAATGACCGATACTGAAATCTGATCTTCTCCGTTACCCGTAGGTCATCCACCATTTGCAAATGCTGCCTGTCCAATTCTCTGTTCTGGTGCATGTATAAAATTCATGGGCCATCCAGGATTTGCTATCAAGCCTTTTCTCAGAGCAACCATGCTGTTTGCCATCCCATGTCCCCTTTCTCCTTGACACTAATTTGGTTATGCCGGATGAACAGCCTCAATAAAGTGTCCTTTCAATACAGTTATTAAACGACTACCCGGTGGGAGATAACTCGATCGGCTCCCTCACCTCCAGCACTGCCGGAGCTTCCATCGAGCCCTCGGAAAGGTCTTCTCAATTACTCCACGACGGAAGGCGATAGAGAAATGGCCTCAATTTATACGTGCCCTGCAGGAGAGTCCCAGATGATATCTGCCCAAAGTACTTGGAGCTAATTGCATTGGGTCCATTAGTATGTTCTGATGTCTTTGCTGAGCAGGGCTATAAAGCCTACTTGCCCGGCCTTGCAGAGCGGGTATGCTGGATGTGGGCAAAGCATTTCCCCAGCCATGAGCACCACCGGCTTGTCGGCCGTGGCGGAAAGCTACCAGATGTTCAACCCCAGAGCCTACTTGCAAAACAACTACATGCCGCCTCGCGCCAACTTTGCCAGTGAGGACTGTGTGGTGCCCTGGAAGCTCCGTTGCCTGGCAGAGGCCTTTGCCACAGGTAGGGGCCCACCTAGGCACGTTTTGCCATTGCAGGCCGGGAGACACGGGCTCTTCAGGTGCCCTTGGAGGGGGGGGGAATCTTTGGATAATTTCACATTTTCTTTTTCTTATATGTATATTCTTTTATTTTTAAAGACATAACAAACATACATGGGGGGAAGTTTTTCTTTCAGTTCCTTCTTTGACAAACTCATGCCCAATTTATCATAGATGTATTTATTTCACCTTATATCATTAAAAATATCACTTGCAAATATATCAAGTTTATATTTTATGTGTCCTTAACATGTTTTAGGTATCTATATTGTTTACTTAGTGTAGTCTTCAAACCACTTTTAAAATCTTGACCATGTATTTTTAAATGTATTTTCTGGTTGTCCTTTCAAAATTAAAGTTAGCTTGTCCATTTCCACTGTTTCCAGAATTTTTTTCAAAATTTCTTCTTTCGAAGGTGTTTCTGTTCTCCAATATTTAGCATAAAGAATTCTGGCAGCTGTAGTCAAATACAGTATAAGATAGGAGTCATTTTTTTTTTTTTTACAATTTTCAGGTAAGATATTCAACGAGAATATTTTCTTGATGGTGTGTAGGGATGCCAGCCTCCAGGTGGGACCTGGGGATCCCCTGGAATTCAGCTCATCTCCAGATTACAGAGATCAGCTCCCCTGGAGAAAATGGCTGCTTTGGGGGGTGCCCCACTGAGGTCCCCGTCCTCCCCAGGCTCCACCCCCAAATCTCCAGGAGTTTCCCCACCTGGAGCTGGCAACCCAATCCACCTATCCCCCATGGGTGGCTGGGGGGGTGGGGGTGGACCTGGCAATCTGATGTTATTCTCAATTTAAAATAAACTGGCCGGCAGTTAAGCTTGCTGAAGAAAAGCACTTTGTGAGACAGCTCGTCTCCTTGAAAAGCCGAAAAGCTTCACAAAGCTCGGCTGCGAGACAAAATCTGAGCTTGCAGGATTCCTGCTCCTTTTATGCATTGATAAAACTTCTGAAGTTGCTGGAGGGGGCAGAACACTTTGATAAGAGGCTATGGAAGCGATTGCAAAGCCATTCACTTGGCAAAAAACAACAACAAGCAAACAAAACTCAGCTGCTTTTGCCAGAGACCTTGGTTCATTTGCCAGTCGATAACATTTTTTGCCTCCAGCCCACGACAATGCCGAACAAAGGCCGGGCCAGCAGGCCATATAACAGCTCCCTTCAGGCGGAATTGCATTTCGTAATTAACTTCTGATTGGCTCCTATGTTAATAAGTAACAAGATAAAGAAGAGCTGGCAAACAAATGTTGTGTAATAACTTTTTATTATGGCCAGCCAACACAATCTGAGATTGAGAACAACCTTAAGAACACTTTCTGGGCAGTGAACCCCACGGAGGAGGCCTGAGAAGCCCTGCTTAGGACTGTACGGTAAAAGTCTGTACGGCAAAGGGTGCTTGCGGGTCTGCATTCTGCTCTGAACATAATACTCTTCTAACTTTGTACATCAACTAAACTTAATCTCCACTGTTTATTAATAGAAGGACGCTCACGTATTTCATTCCGCCGTTGGCTCTTGAAGGGATCTGTGTGTTCTGTCGGATGGCCTCCATGCTTTGCTTCTCCTTCCCAGAAAGCCAAGGCGGAGCCTGGCAGTGGCTCCATTCTGCATCCTCTCAAGAGGACAGCCCAGGCCAGTGTTCCCTCTAAGCTGAGTTAGTGTGAGCCAGCTCACAGTTTTTCAGCCTCCGACTCACACATGTTTGTCTTAGCTCAGGAAGGGATGGCTCCAGGCCAAACTAATTTATGCAGGAGCCAAATGACTCGCTCACAACTTTAGTGACAGTGGCTCACAAGATTCCACAGCTTAGAGGGAGCGTTGCCGCACACCCTGTAGAGGACGCAAACTGGGGGCTTAGAAGACCTTCCCCTCTCTTGTTTCGTATTCAACCTGAAGAATAGCTCTGTAGGACGCAACAGCTGGCCTGGTTTGTTGTGTTCTGGTTGGCTGTTCCATGTAAAAGGTGTTACCAGGTTTTGGTGTCTGGGTTTTGCTTTGGACATGGCTGCTTTTTTCTTTTTTTTTCCTTTTGCAGATTTCAATAGGCTGGGCAGAGTTGGTGGCCAGTGGTCCCAGGGGTGCCCAGCACGGTGCCATTTTGCGGCTGGCTCTGTCTCCTGCAGCAGCCATTTTGCGGCAGGCAGCTATTTTGTGATGGTGCTCAGCGTGCTGAGTCAGCACTCCAAGGGTGCCTTCAGTCTCAAAAAGTTCGGGGACCTCGGAGTTTAGCCTTTTAGGAAGCAGGGGGGGAAGCAGTTTCCTACAAACACGAACAGTGGAACACAATACTCTCTGGCACCAACCAAGACACAAAATACCTTAGCCCAGAGGGAAAATGAGATAGTATTTATGTGGATGCATTCGGATGACGCACTTGCTAAACAGTTGATCAAAGCCAAGTTGGGCAGCTTTAGCTTGGTGGAGGTGGGAGGCAATAAATACAGTCTCATCCATCTCAGATCATCAGCTTCCAACCGGAGAGACCCTTTCAGTGACAGCTAAACTGGAAAAAGAGGAGCTGACCAGACAACCGTTTTACAAATCCTACAGAACGGCAAGTCGCATTGTGTCTTTCCTAGGCTTGCCACATCTCGAGAGATTTTGTCTTTGGGGAAGGGCTCTGGCTCAATGGTGGAGCGTCTGCTTGGCGTACAGAAAGTCGCAGGTTCAATCCCCAGCATCTCCAATTAAAAAGGACCAGGCAGTGAGTGATGTGGTAGACCTCAGCCTGAGACTTTGGAGGGCCACTGACAGTCTGAATAGACGACGCTGACCTTAGTGAGCCACAAGTCTGACTCAGGATAAGGCAGCTTTGCATTTTCATGTGTCTTCCTTGCAAAGTCTCCAGGGGAAGGAGAAAAATTTGAGAGTGAAAGGAGGAAACACTTGGCTCTTTTTGGTTTGGTGCACCATGGAGCATTTCCCATTGGTTGTTCCCATTGTCCCATTGGTTTTGCTCCTGCGTCCCTCTACCCCTCCAAAACCAAAGAGCATGGCCACGCTCCACTCCCCAACACACTCCCCATTCTCCACCACAAGTCAGCCCCAGCCCACCAAATTCCAATAGTTTATCTGCCGGTAACCCAAACTATTTCTGGTAATCTGGTAACCCAAACTATTTCCCGGAAGAGGCAGAACCCCACTTTTCAGACCCAGCAGCTTAGTTCAGTTCCCCTGGGTGGCTTGCTTCCATGCTGGGTTTTTGCTCTGTGCGGGGTCTCAAACGACAGCTTTTTGTTTCAGAGCACCCACCCGACATCATCCCACAAACTTCTTCTGATTGTCCACTTCCATCTCTCACTGATTCCCCCGTTTTCCCGTTCTCTCTGAAAGGGGCTTCAGTACAACCTGTCTGGGAAGAGCACATTCAAAGCAGTTTTGCTTGCCATGGGACAGGAAGGAGTAGATTTTCAAGGTTCCCCAACCACCAACAGTGTTGTCTCCCCTCATTCCCCTTTCCCCAAACCACCAGCAGACTGTTGGATGCCCTTTTTTTTTTTTTACAAATTGGGACATTGCTATAGCATCAGTACCCTAGAGTAGTATAGCTACTACTGATGTGAAAAAGCCTGCTGGTGGGACAGGGATGGGTGAAATAGCAGGCGCAAGGGGAAAGGTAGGGGAAGTCCAGAGAACGCCCCTTTGAGGAGGCACCATTCCTTCCTTCGCCACTGCAAATGCCTGGCGGAAAACATGGAGTGTCCAACAGAGAATCGCCACTGTGTGGAAGCAACCCTGGAAAAGTCTGGGAAGTGGTGTGACTATCAGGCCCTGAGTGATGGGAAGACCCTATAGAGTTGGTGTTGGGTAGACAGTTGGGTCTTTTGTTTTTCTGCAGGACATTCTGTTCACAGGCCTGAAGGCACCGAGATACGATATAGAGCTCTTGTGTCAGTCACAGGGATGTGGGAAGAAGAATGCTGGCAGGCACCAACAGCTTTCCTTCTCCATACAAGAGGGCCGGATCGGTCAGCTGTGCCTACTGGAGCTCTCTCCTCTACACAAACCCTAAAGAAGACCAGACTCTTGATATGCCTCCTTTTTGTTTCGATAGAAGACCTCCAGCAGACTGTGCCCCACAGGGCATGGTCCATCTGTCTATTGGCCATCTGTATTGTTACTTCAAGTAAATCCCTTGCCCACAGGACCACCTTGGGGCAGAAAACTGGGGTGTAGGATTTTGTGGTCCCTTTCCTGGTTATCTGAAGGAATATCATTTAAGAGGTATCAGCTGGACATACTTCTTTTTCCCTCACACACTAGCCCCCCCATATATATTATTGGAGGGCCTTCTGGTATCATTTGAAAATGGCTCTATTTTGAACAGCCAGTTTGGTGTAGTGGTTAAGTGTGCGGACTCTAATCTTGGAGAACCAGGTTTGATTCCCCACTCCTCCTCCACATGCAGCTGCTGGTGTGATCTTGGGCAAGCCATAGTTCTGTCAGAGCTGTTCTCTCAAGGACAGTTCTGGAAAGAGCTCTCTCAGCCCCGCCTACCCCACAGGGTGTCTGCTGTGGGGAGGGGAAGGGAAAGGAGTTTGTAGGCCACTCTGAGACTCCAAGTGAAGGGCGTGGTATAAATCCAACCTCTTCTTTCTGTTATTCCTGCCTGTGGTGTAGTGGCAAGAGCTTCAGACTAATATCTTGGGAACCCAGGTTCGAACCTCCACTCTGCTGTGAAAGCTTGCTGGGTGATTGTGGGCCCGTCACACACTCTCAGCCTAACCTACCTGACAGGGTCGCTGTGAGGATAAAATGGAGGAAAGGAGAAGGATGTAAAGCTGCTTTGGGTTCATGCTAGGGAGAAAGATGAGGCACAAATGAAGCAAAGAAACAAATTAAATTGTTTGTCTGCTGTGTCCTTTACTAATGTATGTGCTGCTTTATCTGTTTCACAGACTTGTTAGGTGTGATTGTTTTTACACAGAAACAGCCTAAAGTTTCCCACATCACATAAACAACACCTGGGGTAATTTCCTAGAAAAAGAGGTGCAGGAGCTCATTTGCATAACTCTTTTGCATATGCCACACCCCCTGACAAAGGGCAGGCATGTTTAAAATGAGCTAAGGCATATGCAAATGAGTTTAAATCCCCCCCCTTCCCTGAGTCTCTCCGCAAAAGAGGAGAGGCTCAGGGGAAAAGGGGCCATGTCTGCCCGCCTTCCCTTCCCCTCCCTGAGAAGATTGGGCAGGGAACCTAGGCATTTAAATCCCCCCTCCCTGAGTTGGGCAGGCCAGGAAAGGCGGGGGGGCTGGGCTCCTTACTGCTGGAGCGCTGTTCTGGGGCGCTCCAGCAGGAAATGACCCTTGAACAACACACGTCTTAAGCAAAGGTTTCTAGTCCTCATGAACATTCTTGCCATGGGCACATCTGAGTGCATTACTCTCTCTCTCTCTCTCTCTCTCTCTCTCTCTCCCCCCCCCCACCTTCCCCCAGGAGAAATCTGTGGTCGTACTCTGGTTGACATCGGCACGGGCCCCACCATCTACCAGCTCCTCAGTGCCTGCGATTTCTTCGAGGAGATCGTGGCCACAGACTACCTGGAAGTGAACCGGGAAGTGATCCGCAGTTGGGTGCGCGGAGAAGAACCCGGTGCCTTTGACTGGTCTCCCTACATCCAGCATGTTTGTAAGATTGAAGGCAAAGGGTAAGAAAGAAAAGGAGCCCACTCCGAGGACAAGGGCTGGGCGTGTTGCTGAGTGCCTCTGAAAAGATCCCCCTTGTTACTAGACTAGCTGGCATGTGCAGGACTGGAAGGGGGGCACCAGGTCTTAGGAAGGAGGGGCACCGTGCCCAGACTTGCGTCAGCCAGCTCAGGAGGAGCCCCCAGCATTCAGTCTGATTATGAGAGACACAATCAGTTAGCAAAGGGTTTGGAATATCTAGCACTGGGAGGATACCAGCATTGCTCTCTCTCTACCTGCTACTAGACAGGACAACTAAAGAGAACCTCCACATCCAGCGGCAGTCAACCTCTGAATACCAGTGCTAGGAGACAACATCAGGGAGACTCATCTGCCCCATCCTGTTGTTGCCTTCTGCCAGTGGGGGAAGACTTTTTTTGTTTCATCCGGCATGCCCCACAGTGATCCCGCCTTACAGTTGCTAATCTCCAGGTGGGACTTAGTAAGGAAAAGCAACCGTTGATAAGATAACGAAATCTTGTTAGGAAAAATATATATCTTCTTTAATCATCCAGTGAGTGACACATCATTAAAGGTGTTTCCTTTGAAGTCAATTGGCCTCATGTTTTCCCGAGGGGACAGTGCTCATTTTGTTGTGCAAGTTAGAAAGGAAGAGGGAGCAGGAAAAAGTTGCAGGAAAAATACGACAGGTGTAAGGCAGGGGCGTCGGGCTCATGTGTCATAAAAGGCAATGCCAGGTAGCAGAGATGTAAACTGTAAAAAGGACACAAACACAAAGGGTTTTTTTTAAACTTAAAGTAAAAACATGTTTCAAACATCAGCACTCCTGCAATATTCTGTTTATTTAACTGTGTCTGATAACTGTAGTAAAACCAGGGCTTTTTTTGTAGAAAAAGCCCAGCAGGAACTCATTAGCATATTAGGCCACACCTCTGACAGCACACTTGTTAGCATATTAGGCCACACCCCCATGTTACCAGAAGTGTGGTCATCCAGCCACACCCACCTTTTGCTTCTTATTCTGTTTGCCTTGTTTGTTGTCAAAAACCAGGTCTTTTTTTGTAGCAGGAACTCCTTTGCATGTTAGGCCACGCACCCCTCATGTAGCCAATCCTAATGAGTTTCTGCTGTCGGGTGTGGCCTATTATGCTAATAAGTTCCTGATGGGCGTGGCCAACTTGGAAGCCAGACGGAACTCCATTCCTGTGCGTTCCTGCCCCAAAATAGCTCTGATTAAAACTAATATTTCTCTGCAAAACTGGACTCCCTTGAGTTTGCAGACCTCTATATTTTAACCCTGGCTGGTTCCAACACCCCCCCCCCCAAATATAAACTACAAATATAAATGGTCTGAACCTAGGACCCAGGGGAAGAACATGAAATGGTTGAGCACTGCAAGCTTCTCCCCACCCCCACCCCCATCTACTCAGAGTGGCAGGGGCTCTCCAGAGTCTCAGGGTTGGGATTTTTTTACAGGGTAATTTGAGGTAATAATTTTGGGTGTCCTCTTCAGCACTTGTTCTGCTATTATTCCATTGGAATTCCACATTAGGAATGTGTGTGTGTGTGTGTTAAAACTAATATTTCTCTGCAAAACTGGAGTCCCTTGACTTTGCAGAACTCTGTATTTTAACCATGTCTGGTCTCAAACCTCCCCCCCACACACACACACCCTTAAAACGTGCCTACCTAAACTGGAAAGGTGGGGGAATGATGGGATTTTACAAAGCCAGTTTTAAACTAAAAAAGCGCAAGGATCACAGCAGAAGGAAAACACACACACACACACACACCCAGCTCCTACCTGTGACAAAAACTACTGGGGGCTTGGAGCCTTGGCTTGGAGCCTTGCTTCCTGCTCTGAGAGAGCCCCACCCTGAGCAATCTGCTGAGAGGCAGGCCCACCCTCTGCTCTTTATACTCCCAGGCAGCTCAAGCTGAGAACTGCGGGGTTGGGCAGGAGAGAAGACAGCTCCACTCCCGGGCCAGATTAAAGGTCTGGGTGGGCCGGTTCTGGCCCACGGGCTGCAGGTTTGACACCCCTGCCATAGAGTCCACCCTCCAAAGCAGTCATTTCCTTCAGGGGAATTGATCTCTGTCGTCTGGAGATGAGTTGTGATTCTAGGGGATCCCCAGGCGCCACCTGGAGGCTGGCATCCCTAGACTGACCTCCAGGCAGATGAAGAGAACAATCATGTCTCTCTTTAATCTTCTCCTAACTGAACATGCCCAGTTGTTTCAACCTTTCCGCCCATGTTTTTCCAGAGACTGGGGGGGACAGCCACGTAGCTTTTCCACATTGCTACTGGAAAGCCCAACACCCACCTCTGTCCTTGCCTTTATTTTGTTCTTGGCTACTGTAGGGAGCCATGGAAGGAGAAAGAGAAGAAGCTGAAGAAGAAACTGAAGAAGGTCCTTCCCATTGACGTCCACCAACCCAACCCGCTGGGTTCTTTGCTCAGCCAACCGGCCGACGCCTTGGTCTCCTCTTTCTGCCTGGAGGCAGTGAGCCCGGACCGGCAGAGCTTCGACCAAGCCCTGCAGAACGTCACCACCCTCCTCAAACCCGGTGGCCACTTCCTCATGATCGGGGCTCTGGAAGAGTCCTTCTACCTGGCTGGAGAAGCCAAGCTACAGGTGGTGCCTGTAAGGGAGGCAGATGTCCAGGAAGCCTTTGCCAAGAATGGCTACTGCGTCCGCAACTTCCGCACCTACATCATGCCGCCGAGCCTGAAGATCGGTGTGGATGACGTGCAGGGCATCTTCTTCATCCATGCGCAGAAATCCACCTGATCCCAGGCTGTCCGGCCTCTTTCTTCCCTTGCCACCCAAAAAATAATAAATCACATTGCAGTATATGTCGGCAGGAAGTCAGCTTGTGTGGTGTTCCTTTCCCCCCCTCCAGTACTAGTGCTCTGATGACCGGCGCAAAACAGCCCTGGCAATTCCCCTGGGTTCTCCCTTCTCACTGCAGACCCCCCCTCCCCCCTGTGGGTTGTTCCTCCGGGTTCCCTCTCCCCCAGGCGCAGCATTTTGTGGAGGTCAGTGGGCTGTGGTGGGGAGGGGGCAAGGCAGGGAAGTTCCATTCCGCCACCAGAAATTTTAGTCCTGGAGCATGATAGGTCTGTACGATTTTGTATCTTCTGTCTTCATGCCCCCCCCCCCACCTTACACGTACCTGCCTAATTGCAAAGGGCTATTCTGGCTGCTTCTCTTCCTCTCATGAAGCTGTGTACCAGGAGTGGTCCGGCCCCTGTGGCCAAAGGCAAACCCTACTGAGAATGCAGCAGCCCTGACAGGGGCAGCTCAGCCTAGCCAGATCTCAGGAGCGAAGCCCTGGTTAGTATTCGGACGAGAGACCACTGCGGAGGTCCAGGGTGCACGTGAAAAGGCAGGCAAAGCACCCCTGTTAGTCTCTTGCCTTGAAAACCGCTTAAGGCAGGGATGTCAAACATGCGGCCTGGGGGCCGGATTAGGCCCCTGGAGGGCTTCCATCAGACCCGCAGTGGAACTGGCCATCTCCTGCTTCCGGTTCTGCTGCTGTTGCTGCTGCTGCTGCACCATAGCTGGCCTCGCCAGACTCTCTCACTCGCTCAGCCATTTCATGTTTTCCCCTCGGTCCTGGACTCAGAACTCTGAGCATGAGATTTCTGTGGTGGATGTCAATACATCAAAAGAAGGTTTGCAGCTTACAGAGCTGATGCTTTAAGCATGTTTGTATTTCAAGTAAAAAAAAATCTTTATGTTTGTGTCCTTTATAAAGTTTATATCTCCGCTACCAGGCATTACATTTTATGACTCCCCTGGCAAGGTCTCCTTTAAATCAGATCCAGCCCTCATAACAAACGAGTTCGACACCCCTGCCTTAAGGGGTCGCCATGTCAGCTGTGACTTGATGGCCAAAAAAACAAAACACCAACCCTCCAGACTTTTAATTTACAAAAAAGGATCAGTTCTGCTAGCTTGAAGAAATTCCGCTTCAGCCAGTCAGAGGGAGGGAGAGGGGGACGCTCTAGCATTTGGCCAAAACCTCTATGGTCACCACAGAGATTTTAGCACGACATGCCTGGGTGATGTCATCGCATCAGGCACATCAGGCGTTTGGGGGTGGGGCTCCCCTGCCGGCCAGCTGGCCAGTGACGGATTGGGCCCCCTGAAAGCAGGGGAACTCCTACCCTCATTGAGCTGGCAAACTCCCCAGAGCACGGCATATAAACCACTGGATGACAGATCATCACCAGAGTGGATGGTTACTTTGCTGTGGCGGTAGTCCCGAATGATGGAGAAGGGTTCTCTTGAGCACGGTGTGATAATGGGGTGTGCATCAGAACAACTTCAGTGTGAGCGCTATTAGGAAGGCTGCATGATTCCGTCTTTCAGGGAGGCTCACATTTACTTCATGCTGACCACACGGGGAAGTCTGTTATAGTGGCTACCAGACTGATATATATTTTTTAAAACATTAAATCATGCTTATGAAAGAATACATATTGGTTAATGTGTGCATTTCATTGTATTTGTTTTTCAAACAGCTACTGTGCTGTTGTTTTTCTTAAGAAGGAAGCCCAAAGAAGGTGCCAACACTCCGGTGTTATAGAGAACCAAGTTGCTGGACCCAGCAACATCAGCCAGACCATCGCAGGTTCATACCCCTGCTCATCCCCTAATGTGATTTATGCCATCACCTGTCAGCAGCAATGCTCCCTCTAAGCTCTGGAGTCCTGTGAGCGAAAATTCTACTTTCTGAGCTACCAGCATTAAAGCTGTGAGCAGGTGATCTGGCTACTGCATAAATTAATTTGCTCTGGAGCCATCCTTCCTGAGCTAAGACAAAAATGTGTGAGCCAGAGGCTAAAAAACTGTGAGCTAGCTCACACTAACTCAGCTTAGAGGGATCACTGGTTAGCAATGCCCTTCCACCCTCTACCTTGGACAAACAGGCCAGTCCCTTTGACAAAGAATTAATGGACAAAAGTCTGACATTAGAAACCACAGCACTGAAAAACCAGTGGGGGAATATTTTAACCTTCCAGGACATTCAGGTGCTGACCTAAGAGTAGCACTTCTCTTACAAAGGGATTTCAAAGGGAGATAAGAGAGACTGCTGAATTGCAACTGATAATGAAGCTCAAGCTAAAGCTTCCTCTTGGACTGAATTGAGACCTAGGTTTCCTGCCTCATTATCAATGCTGATTTCTCCATGCCTGCTACCCCTCTGCATATCGCACCTAATCCAGTGATGGTGCCCTCTATTGTCATTTGCCTGCTGTTGTCATTCGGCATCTGAAATGACTCTGATCTCCAAGATATAAGGAACAGAGGGATTCCCATTCTAGCTGTATCTGGAGAAGTGAGCACTTGCTCACAAAAGCCCATACCCTGCCATGAATTTTGTTAGTTTCTAAGGTGATACTGGACTCTTGCTATTTTCTACCCCATACTATCTAGTCCTTGAAGTTTTCTGTTTTGTTGTTACCACCACTTCTATGGAGCTTCCGAGGCCCAGCCTGGGTAGAACATGAAGACAACCCCTTGGATGACCAAGGGGTAAAAGGAGTAGTGAAGGATGATAGGGAAATGGCTGAGAAGCTGAATGGATTTTTTGCCTCTGTCTTCACCGTGGAAGAGGAGAAGTGCTTGCCCACTCCAGAAGCACCGATTTCGGGAGGGGGTTTGAAAGACCTGAATCAGATTGCGGTGACAAGAGAGGAAGTCCTCCGACTGATGGACAATTTAAAAACTAATAAATCACCAGGCCCGGATGGCATACATCCAAGAGTTCTGAAAGAACTCAAATGTCAACTTGTGGATCTCCTGACAAAAATATGTAATCTTTCTTTAAAATCTGCCTCCATTCCTGAGGACTGGAAGGTAGCTAATGTCACTCCCATCTTTAAAAAGGGCTCCAGGGGAGATCCGGGAAATTACAGGCCAGTCAGTCTGACATCGATACCGGGTAAGTTGGTGGAAACTGTTATTAAGGAAAGAATTAGTAGGCACATTGATGAACAAAAACTACTGAGGCAGACTCAGCATGGGTTCTGTAAGGAAAGATCTTGTCTCACTAACCTGTTAGTGTTTTTTGAGGGAGTGAACAAACATGTGGACAAGGGGGACCCAATAGATATTATTTACCTTGACTTCCGGAAAGCTTTTGATACAGTTCCTCATCAAAGGCTCCTAAGTAAGCTCAATAGTCATGGGATAAAAGAACAAGTCCTCTTGTGGATCAAAAACTGGCTTATAAATAGAAAACAGAGAGTGAGTATAAATGGGAAACTTTCTCAATGGAGGGTGGTAAGCAGTGGGGTACCACAGGGATCAGTACTCGGTCCGATGCTTTTTAACTTGTTTATTAATAATTTGGAATTGGGAGTAAGCAGTGAAGTGGCTAAATTTGCAGATGACACGAAGTTGTTCAGGGTGGTGAAAACCAGGGAGGAGTGTGAGGCACTCCAAAGGGATCTGTTGAGGATGGGTGAGTGGGTGTCAACGTGGCAAATGGGGTTCAATGTGGCCAAGTGCAAAGTGATGCACATTGGAGCCAAAAATCCTAAATATAAATACACGTTGATGGGGTCTGAACTGGCAGAGACGGACCAAGAGAGAGATCTTGGAGTCTAGTGGATAACTCAATGAAAATGTCTAGACAGTGTGTAGCTGCAATAAAGAAGGCCAACGCTATGCTGGGGATTATTAGGAAGGGAACTGAAAACAAATCAGCCAGTATCATAAGGCCCCTGTATAAATCATTGGTGCGACCTCATTTGGAATACTGTGTACAGTTCTGGTCACCACATCTCAAAAAGGATATTATAGCATTGGAAAAAGTGCAGAGAAGGGCAACTAGAATGATTAAAGGGTTGGAACACCTTCCCTATGAAGAAAGGTTAAAACGCTTGGGGCTCTTTAGCTTGGAGAAACGACGGCTGAGGGGTGACATGATCGAGGTTTCTAAGATTATGAATGGGATTGAGCAGGTTGAGAAAGAAGTACTTTTCTCCCTTTCTCACAATACAAGAACTCGTGGGCACTCCATGAAATTGCTGAGCAGTCGGGTTAGAACAGATAAAAGGAAATACTTCTTCACCCAAAGAGTGATTAACATATGGAATTCACTGCCACAGGAGGTGGTGGCAGCTGCAAGCATGGACAGTTTCAAGAGGGAATTGGATAAACATATGGAGCAGAAGTCCATCAGTGGCTATTAGCCACAGGGTATAGATGGGAACTCTCAGTCTGGGGCAGGTGATGCACTCTATTCTTGGTGCTGGAGGGGGCAGCAGTGGGAGGGCTTCTAGTGTCCTGGCCCCACTGCTGGACCTCCTGATGGCTCCTGGTATATTTTGGCCGCTGTGTGACAGAGTGTTGGACTAGATGGGCCATTGGCCTGATTCAACATTGGCTTCTCTTATGTTCTTATGTTAACCCACCTGGCCTGGAAGACTCCTGCAGAAGTTCACCAAAAGCAGAGAGACCCTACAACCTGAAACTGCAATCTACCCCGCACTGCTCTTGCACCGTCTGTGGACTGTCCACTTTCCAGAAATCTTCTCTGGCTAGTATTCAGGTGGAATGTTCTCAAATGACACAAGGTACCAAGAGAATTCAGTTACAGCTAATGCTAAAGTAGGTTTTTGAGGCTGCCGTCAACTCGGTGGAATCTGGACAAGGCTCAGGAGATGTTGGTGGACATGCTTTCAGAGAGTTATCTATTTATTACCTATACTTGACAGGATTTCTATTAGTCCTTTGGGACAGGTTCAGAGACAGAGGGACACTTCTGGATCCAATAACGTGTCCAGAGACCAGGCCTATAGCTTGTGGGGCAAATTTTCTTCTGGCGGGGCTGCCATTATTTGCCATAATGAAGGAGGGGTGGCGCACTCCCCTCCCTTCCTGCAAGATTTAAGGGACCCTCTCGCCCCACCAATCAGCTGAAGGTTCCTTTAAATCTTTCAGGAAGGGAAAGAAAGGGGTGCGTGCCACCCCCTGCTTCTTCTCGAAAGCATTTAAAGGATCCCTTTAAATGCTTTTGGGAAGAAGGGGGCCTTTAAGAAGCGGGGGCCCTTTAAGGAAGAGGGTGGAGCCAATAGCCCCACCGTAGCTATGGGCCAGCCAGAGACCCCAGTGGCAGTAGTGATCAGAGATGGCCAATGACAACTGTTACGATGCCCAGGCCGCTCCTTGGCAAAGAAGGATCCTGCCACCCTCGTCCACACAGTCTTCCAGATTACTACTCCGGTGAAGACTGTCCTTGAAGACCACCTCAGGTGCCTCAGCTGGTTTTAAAATGTCACTGGCCATTCCCTAGAACCAGAAGGGATGCAGAATGTACAGCCAGTGCAGGGCAGGCTCCCCGTTAGCTTTCCAGCTCAATTCACAGTGCCACTCTAAAGAAGAAGAGATTGGATTTATACCCCGCTCTTCAGTCTCAGAGGGGCTTACAAACTGCTTTCCCTTCCCCTCCCCACAACAGACACCCTCTGAGGTAGGCAGGGCTGAGAGAGCTCCGACAGAAACTGCTCCTTTTCAAGAACAGCTGTGCCAGAACTATGGCTTGCCCAAGGTCATCCAGCAGATACAAGTGGAGGAGTGGGGGAATCAAACCTGGTTCTCTCAGATTAGAGTCCGCGCACTTAACCACACCAAACCCTGCATGCCTTCAGGACTGCCTCTGGCCACAACTTCCTACCCCTCCGCCACAGTTGAAAATCTGCCTTCTGATGTGCACTTTGACCACAGATGGAGGCGCATTGTTGTATGCTGCAGTTCTTGGGATCAGGGCCCTGTTGTCCAAAGAAACCAGCAGCACAGAAGCAGCGAGACCCAAATCAGCGAAGGGAGCATTGGCCCACAAAGGACATTCCATCGAGCCTCCCCACCGGCTGACGGGCCCTCCATCCCACACAAAGCCAACTTCTGTGCCCCTGGCAGGCTGCATCGGCTTCCGGCACAGAGGCAGCGCTGGGGAGAGGCGGGAGGGTCTCATCCCAGGAGGGGCACCCCCCCATCCACTGTTTGCCCTCAGGGGATCTCTTGGCCTGTATTCTCCACTCCCATCCAGGGATCTTACCGGTTCAGCTCCCGCCCTCGAATCGATTCAGGTTTCAGAGGCAAGCAGAGATTAAGGGTATTGCGGTAACAGTGACAGGGATTTTCTGGACAGTTGCCAGCCGCTAAACCAGGCCGCCAAGATTTGTGAGCTTCAATTTAATCCCACTTTTATTGGAACTGCACGCCGTGAAGGCGAACCCTCGGTCAGCTGCCGCAGCCAAGCCTTAGAGGGCCTCCGAGGGCTCTTTCTGAAACTAACCTCCCTGTATGTTCCCCGCTGGATAGATCTGGCTTGGCCAGAGGACTGAATCCAGGGAGCTTTTCTGCCCAATTCAGCCCAGCTCTCCTCTGCATTACGGCCCCCATCCCTCATAGGCTCTGTACACAGAGGGGCAAGGATCCCAAGCGTGGGATTGGGATGATCAGAGGGGACCCCTCCTCCCTTTTGTGCCGGCAGAACAGCCGACTGGATCCGATCAGCTCAGTTAAACTTAACCCCACAGCCATGCACAGCAGCCCACCCCGGGCGTGGGTCGATCTTTTCTTTGTCGTCCACCAGAGGCTGATAGTAGGGTTGCCAGGTCTGGGTTGGAAAATACCTGGAGACGACTTTGGGGGTGGCGCCAGGAGAGGGCGGGGTTTGGGGAGGGGAGGGGCCTCAGCATGGTACGATGCCACAGAGCCCACCCTTCAAAGCAGCCATTTTCTCCAGGGGAACTGCTCTCTGTCAGCTGGAGATCAGTTGTAAAAGCGGGAGATCCCCAGGCCCCCCTGGAGGCTGGCAACCCTAGCTGATAGTAAAGAAGTGTAGGAAACACCAGACCAGCTGGGTAGGGGGAGCATGCTGGTGTGCCGGGCCACAAGTCGAACAGGCCAGGGGGAGACGGCAAGCATCGTCTGCATGGTTTATACGCCACCCAGACCACCGCCATGGTTCTCTAACCAAAGGCCGAGCAGGGTGGTTTTATTCACGGTGTGGGGCACAGAAAGGTCCAAGGAGGGCAAGTGCTGCGGCCGTTCTGTTCAAACAACAGAGCTTGGTGGGAAGGGCTGCAGCCGCTACGAGGGACCCAACCGGATGGGGTGCAGGGAGGTCTCGTGTCTGCAGTTTCTAGTGTGTTCCAGAAGCCTCAGTTATCAGGTCTGTGGCGCCCCCCCCCTCTCAGATCAGGGCCACATCACAATGGGAAGGTTTGTAAAAGCTGCTCCTCCCATGCCGTCTCCCTGGCTTTTTGTGCCACTGGGGAAAGATACTGTCACTGGTGGGTGAGGGTTGCCAGCTCCAGGTTGGGATATACCTGGAGATTTGGGGTGGGGGGTGGACCCTGGGGAAGGCAGGCACCTCAGTGGGGCACGGTGCCAGAGAGTCCCCCTTCCAAAGGCATCCATCTTCTTCAGGGGAACCGGTGTCTGCGGTCTGGAGATGAGCTGTAGTTCCAGGGGATCCCCAGGTCCCTCCTGGAGGCTGGCATCCCCACTGGGCAGAGAACCCCCCCATGTCTCATCTGGCTCAGCTCAGAGCTTCCCAAAATGTACACGTGACTCGCAATCCCCACAGGGCAATGCTACTGAGTGCCACATCCTGCAGGGAAATTCTGTTACAGTGTCTGGCTGCTTTTCCAGACTGGAGGACAGGAGGACGCTTTCCTCCAAGGCCCACCCAGAGGAAACGACAACTGAGGGAAGCGGGCCAAGGAGAGCCTACATCAGGGTTGTCAAACATAAGGCCCAGGGGCCAGAACTGGCTTGTTCCGGGCCCTTATGGGGCCCGCAAGCAACTAGCACAAGGGAGGGAACGGGAGACTGCTTTGGGGGGTGGGGCCACTCCGATTCTGGTTTCAGCCCGGTGGAACAACCTCATCTGCAGCCGTCAAGCAGTGTGGGAGCATCAGCCCAGCACTGCACTGCCAGTTCTCCAGTCCGCCCGTGTGGGTTTTCCTCTGCACCCCCTCCCAGCCCAGGTGGCCCTGCAGTGAGGAGCTTACCAGCTGCTGTCCTTTATACAGTTTCTATCTGTGATACCTGGCATGACCTTTTATGGCACACGTGGCCCGGCCCGACAAAGTGACATGTATGTCAGATCTGGCCCTCGTAACAAGTGAGTTCGACACCTCTGGACCAGTGTTCCCTCTAAGCTGAGTTAGTGTGAGCTAGCTCACATCTTTTTAGCCTCTGGCTCACACATTTTTGTCTCGGCTCAGGAAGGAGGGCTCCAGAGCAAACTAATTCATGCAGTAGCCGAATTGCTCGCTCACAACTTTAACACCAGCAGCTCACAGGGTAGAATTTTTGCTCACAAGACTCCACAGCTTAGAGGGAACATTGCTCTGAACTACATCAAAAACAGGGCATTTTATCCTCAGTCCCTGTGTTGCTACTGTGCTTGAGAAGACTCCAGGCGGGTGGGGATCTGAAAACACCACCCCGGCCAAAGAACGGCTACAGTCCAGATTCCTGACCCTAAACCCAATTGCACTCCTTAGTATTTAACTTCAGGACAGCCCCGGCTGCTGTGGAGGCAGATGAATTGGCCCGACTTGGGCGACCATAAGGAAGGCCGAGCACCGAAGAATAGATGCTTTCGAATTACGGTGCTGGAGAAGACTCTTGAGAGTCCCTGGGACTGCAAGGAGATCAGATCAGTCGATCCTAAAAGAAATCTGGAAGGCCAGATGCTGAAGCTCAAATACTTCAGCCACCAAACGAGAGGGGAGCCCCCCTGGAAAAAACCCTGATGCTGGGAAAGACTGAAGGTCAAAGAAGAAGGGGAGGACTGCGGGAGACAGGAGGGCCTGGCCGGATGTGGCCCATGGGGTCATGAAGAGTCAGACTCGACTGGGTGACCCTCCGGTTCCATTGGTGGTGGCAGGAAGCGCTGTCCAGTCGCTGTTGAGTTACGGTGACCTGGAAGGTCTTTCAAGGCCAGAGCCGATCAGAGGTGCCTTTCCCATTGCCTGCCTCCGAGTCACAGTCACAATAGTCCTGGGTGGCCTCCCTTCCAAACACAAGCCAGGGCCCACCCTGCTTAGCTTCGGAGATCCAGCAAGCCTGGGCTATTCGGGTCGGGTTAGGTTCCGTTACAAGAGAAGCAAGCAGTCGCGTCGATAAATGGCCTTGACTCGAGCACTGAGAAAATCCGGAGTGGCGGGCAAACGCGGAAAGGAGCTATGCCATGTCTACTGAAAGGGCTGGTCCTCATGTTCTCCAGCCGATACCTTTTCCTCAGTCTGCCCTTTTTGAGCACATTGGCTAAGGGCTTTGGTCCCTTGTCTACCTTTCATTCTCAGCTCCCACCGAGGGCCCTGGAGTGCCGGGGGGCGTGTGCCATGCATGGAAGCAACCCGGGGGACGCTGAGCAGGGGCCGAGGGCTCGGGACAGTTCAGCCAGGCCTGCTCAGCATCTGCCGCTGGGCTCCTCTCGTGGATTCCAGGCAAATGCGAGTCCGGAAGGGAAAACAGCCTTCGCTGGCCTTTCCCCCTGGACCTCACCCCTCGCTGGATTCCCCTCCCCTGGTCTCTCCCCCCACCCCCAGCCGGCCTCTTACTCCCAAAGAGCAGGTGGGCCACAGGCACGGGGAGGCAACCCTGATCCAGGCTCCACTGTTCCCAGCAGGAGGGCCGGTTTCGTGAGCACGGCTTCCACGGGGCAGCCCTGTGCCCTTTGCCACCCGCACTGCCGATCATGGCTGCTGGGAATGGGAACAGCCCTCCCTGGCCGGCAGAGAGCAAGTGGATTCTGCGGGCTAAACGAGGAACTAAGGGACATATGTTGCTGATGCTCTGCTCCTTCCCACGTGCCGCGTTCAAATCTTGCCCAGAGCCTCAAATTGGTGGCAGCCACATCTGTCGGTGTGGACGATGGTTGTTCCTCCAGAAGAACTGCACATCCTATTCTTGTCCTGTTCTTGAGCCACACTGCAGGGGGGGGGGAGCGTTCTAGTGCACCACGGCCTCGAGTAGTGCCCCCCCAATTCCCATGCCCCACAGGAAAGCAGAGGCAGGTGCTATCCCAGTGGCCCCCTCATCGGAGCCCAAAAGGAGCATTTTGATCATATGCGAATTTTGAACATGGTTTTTTTAAAGGGAGCTGCAGTGGCTCAGAGGTCAAGATGCCGAGCTGCAGACCAGAAGGTCTGTAGCTTGGCAGTTTGAGACCCGAGAGTGCCGCATGATGAAGTGAGCTCCCGTCTCTGGCCCCAGCTCCTGCCAGCCTAGCAGCTTGAAAGCTAGAAATTGCAAGTAGATAAATAGTTACCGCTTCGGTGTGGCTTAGCTTTTAGTCATGCCAGCCACATGACCATGGAAGCGTCTTCAGACAGTGCTGGCTCTTCGGCTTGGAAATGGAGCTGAGCACCGCCTCCTAGAGTTGGATTTGACTGGCTTTCAAGCAAGGGAAACCTTTACCTTTACTTAAGTTTTTAAAAAGTTTTTAGCCTCTTTTTTTTACAAAAAGCAAAAGCAATCCTTAACAGAGTCGCAACTGACTTCAATGGACTTATGGCGTAACTATGGTTGCCAGCCTCCAGGCAGGGCCTGGAAGTCTCCCGCTATTACAATTGTTCTCCGGGTGATAGAGCTCAGTTCCCCTGGAGAAAATCGCTACTTTGGAAGGTGGATGCTATAGCAATATACCCCTCCCCAAACCCCGCCCTTCCTGGACTCCACCCCCCCCAAATCTCCAGGTATTTTCTAACCCAGAGCTGGACCCTTGGCATAACCCTGCTTAGTTCTGCACTGCTAGCCACTGATGAAGGGTTTTGCAGACAGAAGGAGCAGAAAGTGAATGCAGGAAGTGCCCGGTTTTGTTCTTCCTCTATTCCGCGTCCCCCGTGGGTAGCAGAATCCTCCGGAACGGTCAGAAGGCGCTCGCTAAAGTCCCCCCTGCTAAAGTGCAGGACGCTGCGGCGCCCGGAGAGGAGAACACGTGGGAACCCTCGCCCAGCCGCCTTCCATTCCCGGGAGTAAGTCAGAGGAGACATCAAATTGCAATCAATAAACAAAAGGCATTACATTATGAAGCTCAACCAATCAGAATAAATCATGGAAAACATACAGACAAATGTAACCTTGCTTCATTCAATAAATTTCTTTGCAAAACAAATTTCTTAAGAGTCACACGGGGGGGGGGTAGGCTGCACCTGAGGCCCGCTAACCGCTGCTGCCAGGACCTGTCCTGATGGGAGCCTGGGGGCGCCACCGGCTCTCCTAAATTATGAAAACAACTTTACAAAACTCCCCGACGTCCTTTAGCTGAAACAGGACAGGCTTTGAGGACAAGTCCTAACAGGTCACCTTCAGCCGCCATCCGTTTTCCAAGCACCTCGCCAAAAAGGATTGGCAACAGCTTGTGGAATGTGCAGCCCTCTGACGGCAGGGGTCGGGGACGGGGCGGGAGGGAATGGGTTTTTGACAGTAGCAGCCGGGATCAAGGTTAATCCAATAGACACATCTAGCCAGAAAATGGATACCGTATCAAAGCAGGAATGCAAAAACCCCAAGCTGCCAGGAACCCTGGGGGCCTTCAGCTGTCCCCGACGACTGGGTAGAGCCCACCCTGAAAACCAGCCCACCACCCTGACTTTATTTTCCCAAATGAGCAGAGAGAGAGAGAGAGAGAATATCACAAAAGAAAAATTAAAACTGCATCAATTGGATTCTGGCAGCCCCGGGTAGGTCTGCTGATTTTGCCTTCAAGTATTTGGCTTCTGCTCGTTGCAGAGAACTTCACGGGATGCTAAATCACCCCTCTTTGGTCCCCAGTGATCTTTACTGGTTTCCTCTCTGGTTTCTGGGACTTCACCCCCACAACGGCCACATGTTCCCCCTCCCTCCCGGTAGTCTCCAAAGGGTCAGAATTGGGGGATTCCGAGCAAGAGGGTGCTGGATCCTGGGAGGCATCCGGAAGGGCTCCCCTTGGGCCCCCCGTCAGGAGGGGCAGGCACCTCCCAAACACAACGCCCAGGCTGCAGGAGTCCAGTGTCCGCTGGCCATAGGCCGGGCCTGCGGGGGGTCTTCTCAGGGCCTGGACTTGGCCCCCCATGCCTTGCACCCAGCCCGTTATTAATCACATTTGTACCACTTGAAACCTGACCTGGCTTCTTTTCCACCAGCAAGGTGTGATTTCCCCTGCTTGCTCCTGATTTGTAGGTGGCGGGGTGGGGTGGGTAGGAGAGAGCTGCTGATACATGGGGGATCCAACCACACCTATGGATAGAAGGGCTTCCCCTCTTTTCTTGGCAAAGCTCCCGTGCTTTCAGCACCTGCCCAGCATGTGCCAGTTTTCATGACACAGAGGCACACAGATGGGGGGAACTATCCCCCCCCCCACAGCTGAATTTCTGCCAGCCAAGAAACAAAGGTGGCAGTTTCAAGATGAAGAGTGACTTCTGGACTCTCCCACCCCCCGAATATATATTTCCCCTGCTGGTAGCCTGAAAACTCCTAACAGTAAACCTGAGCCTCTAAGGGCAGCGGCTTGGAAACTTCCTATGAACCAAGGAATCCTTTCTCCCTTCTAGCTGCCTGCAAAGGAACCCCATCATGTTCCAGAGGACTCCGTGGCACCATTCTGGTGAGCATAACAGCTCCTGTGAGACGCCACTCACGCATTGACCCACATTGCCACTGACCTAGAACCACACCCTAGACGCCCCTGTAGACTGCGCATGGGAGAAGCAAATGGGGTCAGGGTGAGCAATTCTGATCTTGCTGACGGAGGAACACCTCGGGAACCCTGACCTCAGGGGTCAGCAGAGAGCAGTTTGGAAACTATTACAGTAGAAACACATCACAAAACCAGTGAAGGGTAACGCTGGAGAGGGGGGCAAACACCAGGGAATGTGCAAATTAACCATGACTTGGCAGGCACTGCCACCTAGTGGCTGGCAACGGCGCTACACCCTCACATGGCACTCCCTACGGCCTTGTAAGCTGTTTTTACTCTCCTTTGGTCAGCTTTTTCTCTACCGAAACGTCTGAACCTTTGGCACTCTTTGCTCAAAAGGCACTTGGGGCCCCATTTGACTATCCCCAGCTGTTCTGGCCCCAGGGTCCCATGCTTGTCTTGGTGGATTTTGTGTTTTCTTACGGAGATTGGTTTCAAGGGTGGAGAAACTTGCAAACACTGTGACTCCTGATGTGGAAGGGCAGGCGAAGTTTGCGTCTCCTGTCCTGTCTCCAGCCAGGTACAAGAAAACCAATGGGAGTTTAACGCTTCTTGCCTGAACTACCCGGGCAGCTAAGGACTGTGGCATCTCTATTGATGCTTTAAAACTGAGAGCAGGTGGGCTGAAGGAAAAGACAAGTATCCTGGATCTCGTCTCTGAATCGGCCTTGCATTTCAGCTTGAAAACCCTCCCCAAACAAGGTCTTTCATGGCCGCTGTGATGAAAACTCTCTTTTATGAAGCAAATCCTCACCAGCATCTTCTCCACCCAACTGGGCTTAATTGGACCCACGGCTCATGAATCGGAGGGCCTGCTTATGGATACCAAGTCTCAGCTCTGGGATCGTAACAAACTGAATGCAGCTGAGCATGAGGACTGGCGGACAGAGCGCTCCGATATAAGACGGGGGGTGGGGTGGGGCGGCACCAGGTTCAGGCGAGTCGTGCGAGTGGGGCGGCACACAACGGTTCAAGGTCAGAGGACACCTCGTCCAGAAAGAGTTGAACTCAGCATCTTCCTTTTAACAAAGTGATCACTGCAACTTGGAATTATCCCACACCTTGTTGCAAGGGGGAAGGAGAATCCATGGCACAGCAGCTCCGGATGAGATGGCAGAGGGTAGTCTGTCCAGAAAGCGATACTGCTCTTCCTCTTCCGAAGCTGGAAAAAAGGTCTCTGAATGTTCCAGCCCACCACCGCCTTCTACGGAATGTCTGAAGCCCCTTTGGCTCAGCCTCTTGGACGCCGCAGAGCCGCCTGCTGAGCTAGACCGAACTGAAAGGAAAAGGAATCGAGGGCGGCAAGCCAAGAGGGAGGCCAGACCACTCCTGGCTCTCTCAAAAAAGCAGCACGAAAAAAGCTTTTGGAAGGAAGAACCCCCGACTCAAGTTGCAGGGGAGGGGAGGGGAACGGTGGACCCGGATACATCCAGGGGGTGGGCAAAAGAGCGGCATCACATCACAGCAAACCAAATCCGGATCATGGATGCTTCAAGAGCATAAGGGCAGAAAAGGAGGAAGGGCCGGCGGTCGCCGCTTCTCCGAAGAAAGCAGGCCCGGGTCCTCGGATGCTGGAAACCATCGGTGGGTGTCCTCCAAAGAGGCCGGCACCCTTCCCCAATCTGCGCTTCACCAAAGGCTTTAGTCTATTTTAAGGATGTACGAGTTGGCCTTCAAGAGATAGAGGCTGTCATCCACGAGGAAGCTGGGAGGAGGAGGAGAAGAGAGGATCAGGTTCAACAGCACTGGAGGGATCGGCTGGGCTTGTTCAAAGGCCTTGAATAAATTCTACCCACTGGCCTCATCAGCCTGCGGAACCCACATCTGACCCCAGGACTGGGAGGGGGGGGGAACCCACCTCCAATTCCACCCCACCCACCACCTCCCAAGACTCTGTACGTGAACAACAACAGCAGAGAAACAAACTGCCAAAATGCAACTGGCCAGAAAGGGTGGCTGGGATCCAAGGAGCCGCCTGCCAACCTGAATGGCTCTTCTGTGGGAGGAGGAGGAGGAGGAGGAGGAGGAGGAAGGTGTTCTCTGGCTGGAGGACGGCTTCGGGCTCTGCTCAGCAAAGTGGCAGGGTCCGTTCCAGCAGCTGCACGAACCACCCAGCTTCCAAGTCAACTCTCCCGCCAAAAGGGCTGCGCGCCTCTCATGAAACATGCTACTGGTTAACACGGGGGTGGCTACAGACCAGCGTTGTCTGGTATGCTCTACCCCAGGGGTCTCCAACATGGTCCCTGTGGGCATCATGGTGACTGCCAACACCTTTTCTGGTGCCCAAGTGTGTTCTGAAAGTGGGCGGGGCCATGAGGGGCTTTTGCCCAGCAAGGCTTCTGATTGGCCACTGGAGATCTGATGGGTTGTGCAAATGTTTAAAAACACCACTATGACTGCAGCTGCCACCATACCACGAGGATTTTGACTGGGTGACTGAAGCTGTGGCAGTCGTTGTGCATCTGGCGCTGCCTCTGCTGGCAGCCATTTTGTGGCTGGGCCCACCACACCGTGTGGAATTCCAAACGTGCCCTCGGGGGCAAAAAGGTCAGGGACCGTTGCGCTACCCATTATGGACAGCAATGACTGTTAGCTCCTCAACCAGCCCCCCCCCCCGCCTTTAACCGCAGCATCACAGGCAGGAAGGGGCAGGGAGAGACCTTCCCCCGACACTAAAGTTAAAAGAGTAAAGCCAGGCGGGTTCTCGTCCAGTCAAGAAGAGACTACAGTCATAGGCAGGACGGTGCATTTCAGAATTCTGCGCTGCATCCTGAGATCGTAAAACTGCATACCACGTGCGTGCAGAGAAAGGTTGTAGCCATTCTCCCTCTAAGCCATGGAGCCCCGTGAGCGAAAATTCTACTTTGTGAGCTACTGGCATTAAAGGTGTGAGGGAGCGAATTGGCTACTGCATAGATTAGTTTGCTCTGGAGCCATCCTTCCTGAGCTAAGACAAAAATGTGGGAGCTGGAAGCTAAAAAACGGTGATCTAGCTCACACTAACTCAGCTTAGGGGGAACCCTGGTTATGGGTACATAAACACCAGACCTCAGGAACCCCAATTTTCTTTCCCTCCTGCAAGAAAGTTTCCAGCCCTCCAGACCACAAAACCCCCCAAATATCTGAAGTGTGCATGAATCTTGGGGATATCTGAAGCAGAGACTCACCAAAGCTCGTACTGAAACAAATGCTAAGTCCTTAAGATACTACGGAACTTTTGTTTCTGGAGAGCGAGATATCCAGAGATCCGTCTCTCGCATATATATTTTTTTCCACTCTTCCTCCCAAGGAGTTCAGGGTGGCATGCGTGGTTCTCCTTACGACCTGGTGAGGTAGGTTAGTATGACGGAGGTCGACTGGCCAACGGTGCCCGGTGAGAATCATGACACAGCGGGCATCTGAACTCTCGTCTCTGAGATCCGCTCCGGGGGTCTTCAACCCTCCTGAGCCCGTGGGCACTTTTGGGATTTTGATCAAGGACGGCAGGCACCGCCATGGCTGCCGTGTGCGGGGGGAAGGGGAAGAGTCACGAAACATGGGGAAATCTCAAGGCAACTATCCTCCTGTGAAGGCAGCGGCCATTTGAAAATGTGGAATTCGCTGCCCGAGGATGTCATGATGGCCACAGGAATAAGCAGCTTTCAAAGGGGATGAAACAGATTCATGGAGGATAAATCTATCACTGGCTACTAGCCATGGTGGCTGAGGGGAACCTCCACATTCAGAGGCACTAAGCCTCTGAATCCCAGATCCAGGCAGCGTACTATTATTGTATGGTGTTGTGTGTGGTGTAGCCAGGAGATCCTGGGATTGTCTAGTTGCCTGAAGTACTCTGAGAGCTGTGACTGACCCAAGGTCACCCAGAACATAAGAGAAGCCAATGTTGGATCAGGCCAGTGGCCCATCCAGTCCAACACTCTGTGTCACACAGTGGCCAAAAATACCAGGGGCCATCGGGAGGTCCACCAGTGGGGCCAGGACACTAGAAGCCCTCCCACTGTTGACCCCCCCCCAAGCACCAAGAAGATAGAGCATCACTTGCCCCAGACCCAGAGTTCTTATCTATACCTTGTGGCTAATAGCCACTGATAAGATTTCTGCTCCATATGCTTATCTAACTCCCTGTTGAAGCTGTCCATGCTTGTAGCCGCCATCACCTTCTGTGGCAGTGAATTCCATGTGCTAATCACTCTTTGGGTTAGCTGGGTTCATGCGGAGGAGTGCAGAATCTAACCTGGTTCTCCAGATCAGAGTCTGACGCTCTTAACCACGACACGACACTGACTCTCAGACATTAGCAACATCAGGGGAAGGCCTCGGCCTCGATGCCCTGTTGTGGGCCCTGGTTGGCCACTGAGTGAGACAGGATGTCGGACTGGATGTACTATTGTCTGATCCAACAGGGCTCTTTTGATGTTCTTATGTGGGCCAAATCCTCTGGGGGGAGTCCAGGTTACAGGACTCTTTGTGGAACATAAATCTATCAATCGCTACCAGCCATGGTGACTGAGGGGAACCTCCATATTCAAAGGCACTAATCCTCTGAATCCCAGAGCCAGGAGGCAACGTCAAAGGAAGCTCTTGTGCCCTGTTGTTGGCCCTCCAAAGGAATCACCAGAGGTTGGCCACTGTGTGAGAGAAGGAGGCTGGACTATCGAGTACTGCCCATATAGTGATAGCCTTGAGCAGAAAACAGTATTATAAAATAATAGTGTTACTCTGTTGTTTAATTATTGCCCCCATAAATTTTGCCATGGAGAGGAGGCTGGACTAGATGGACCACTGGTCTGATCCAGCAGGGTTCTTCTTATGTCATTTCTAAACGGATGCCTCGCAGGGTCTACTGAATCACCTGATTTGCAGAGGAAAACGAAAACTGGCTCTTCGCTTGGGGGAAGAAAGAAGTGGGTCCCAGGAAACACCCCGGTGGACCCCACGTCAAGTGCAACACTCTAACTTAGGGGTCCCCAACCTTTTTGCGCCTCTGGGCACATCTGGAATTCTGACACCGGGTAGTGAGCACAGTCACAAAATGGCAGTCAGTCATGAAATACCAGGGAGAGGAGGAGGAGAAGGAGAAGTGGAGGAGGAGGAAGAGATTGGATTTATACCCCACCCTTCACTCGGAGTCTCAGAGTGGCTTACAGACTCCTTTCCCTTCCCCTCCCCACAACAGACACCCTGTGAAGAAGGCGGGGCTGAGAGAGCTCTCTCAAGAACTGTCCTTGAAAGAACAGCTCTGAGAGAACGATGGCTTACCCAAGGTCATCCAGCAGCTGCAAGTGGAGGCGTGGGGAATCAAGCCTGGTTCTTCTAGATTAGAGTCTGCGCACTTAACCACTATGCCAAACTGGTTACCCACTAACTCTAATCGTAACTTCACACAGAAGGTGTGCTTAACAGGAGGCCTTTTCAAATGAGCATATGGATTAGAACTCCCTTCTTGCTCATACACAGCTTATCTTCACCCATACAGTGAAGATCCTGCAGCTGAGGTGGCAGCTGCTGCCAAAGCAACTACTTTTGCTTTTTCTTTTGAATCTGCACAGTCACACAGATCTCCAACGACCAATCAGAAGCCCTGCAAGGCAAAATGACCCGCCAGGCCCCACTCACCTTCTCAAAACACTTGGCAAGCCCCAGGAAAGACGCCAGGGAGGACAGAGCTCTCCACGGTTGATATCCGCGCAAAGCAAAACGGTAAAGTGGTGTGTGGAGCGCCCAGGGTCACTGCACTGGGGATTTGTGTCCTAACTGCTAAACTCTGCTGGCTCTCTGCACACCGCTTTACCATTTTGCTTTGCATGGATATTAACCGTGGAGAGAACTGTCCTCCTTGGAGTCCGCTCGTTCCAAAAGTCACTCATGCTGGTGGTGCCTTCCACGCTTTGCGTGGACGCCGTTTCAGAGGGCGGACGGCAGAAAGAGCGCCCCCGAGGATGAGGAAGCCGGAAGGGCGGATAAATTGTCTCTGACCTGTAGAAAAGGATATTGACCGGGATGGTGCTGATGTGCCAGATGGCATGGGCGTCGAAGACCCAAAACAGCGGTGGGAAGTCCAGCAACTCCAGCAGGGCCAAGGCTTGTAGGAGCAGGACCACTGCCACGCACTTCCAGACGTACGGCAGGCGCTGCTGGTTCCTCATGCACCAGCCCAACCACCAGAAGAGGTTGAGGAGGCCTGTAGCGGGGGGACACGGAGACAAAAAAAAGAGAGAGAGAGAAGAAAACCTTCACGTTTCCCATCATTGTTGGCACAGGAAGTGGGCCATAGGAAGTGGGGGTGGGGCTTACAGCTCCATGCATGGGGTTCTACAGTTGTAAGCACGGTGGATGTAGAAGAAGAGAAGAAGAGATTGGATTTATACTCTGCCCTTCCCTCAGAGTCTCAGAGCGGCTTACAAACTCCTTTCCCTTCCCCTCCCCACAACAGGCACCCTGAGAGGTAGGTGGTGCTGAGAGAGTGTCAGGTTCAAAAGCACGTAGATCCAAGCATTCTTAGGAGTAAGAAGGGCTTTATTGGAATACAGTACTAAAACCCACAGTGAAAAGGTTATTGTCAGGAATGGCGGGACAAGCTGCTCAGGCATGGTTATAGTGTGATGCAAAAGGCGACTAGCAAATGATCTGCAAGCGCGCACGTGGGAAACTCCCGGTGGGAGAGTTACTTAATGGGCGGGAGACGGCTCCCTCCTCCCCTCGGCTTCACAGGACTGGAAAATTCTCATAGACTCAAGAATAGCCCAAAGCCTGCATTCAAGGCCACAGTGATAACACCAAGCAATAGTGGCGAAGCTCCCACGTTACAGCTAGCATACCTACGCAAGCGCAGAAGCAGGGACGAGATAGGGAACACAGAACAATGGACTCAGTATGAAACATGAATTGCGATGTAGGTGGGGCTGAGAGAGCTCTTTCCAGCATTGTCCTTGAGAGAACAGCCCTGACAGAACTATGGCTTGCCCAAGGTCATCCAGCAGCTGCATGTGGAGGAGTGGGGAATCAAACCTGGTTCTTCCAGATTAGAGTCCACATACTTAACCACTACGCCAAACTGGCTCTGTAGTGTTAATACCCACAGTAGGGCCAGGTGGCTTCTCCCACAGCCCCAGATCCCCAAGCACATTTCCCAGGCCACAGTCCCCAACAGAAACAGAACAGCAAGGTGGGAGACCTACTGCTTACTCTCTGTAACGGTAGCTCTCCTGGGCCTCAGGTGGGGATCTTCTGAAACGCCTGCTACATAACTTTTAGTCGGAGGTGCCAGAGATTGAACCCGGGACCCTCTGCGTGCAAAGCAGATGCTCTACCACCAAGCCACGGTCCTGCCGACTTGCACCAGCTCTCTCTCTCTTGCAAGTGAACCTCCATTGCTGGAAAACCTATATTTTATGTGCTCGGCAGTTTAGCCACTCTGCAGTTTGGCCACACCCATAACTATGTTAGGCTGTGTGCTCCTTTACGGGACTGGGGTGAAGCCCAGCCTGGTCCCGACTCCCGAGAGGGTTTCACTACCCGGCTGTTCAGTTCTGTAATCTAGTTTCGGTGGTGCATTTTTCTTGCTCTGTGTGTTCGACCACTCTATTGTACACATTACACTGTTTCGAGTGCGTTATCTAATCTCGTAATCCGGTTTTACCGCACTGTTTGCTGAGTGTGCTGTGCCATTCTTATGCCATTGTTGTCGATTGTGTAATCTACTTTAGCTGCCAGCAAGAGACATAAAATAAACAAATAAAATAAAAGTCCATGGTAACTCATACCGACGGCAACCAGTGCTGGAAGTTCAAACGTTATTATGTCCCGTTGCGGAAGTGCCTGCTGCTACTGGGGCAAGGACGTTTCCTGTGGCTGGACTTTTTGTTAAATATATGTTTATATGTATTTTTATGCAATTTGTAAATGTACATGGTCATAGAATGATGCTTGCAACTGTATGACGCCCCCATGAACACAAACACAATTTCTCTAAGAAGGTTTTATACTGGAGGGGAAGGTGCATACATGCACACATATACATGTATATGTCTGTATGTACGTACGTAACTAAAGATTGTTGTATTCTGACGCACGGTTTTAATATTTGCAACTTGGTTAAAGCTTCTGCATTCTATCTTTAGCTTTTTAATTGACAGCGACAATTCTACACATGGGTTTTTCTTTTCTTTCTTCAGCCTTTCTGGTTACCTAGTCTGCTCTGGACTGGAATTTTCTCCCGGCCTTTTGTTTGTGTTTGCTAAATGCTATGTACACGACAGGCAGGGCCTCACCGATGGCCACGTTTGCAGCCATGTTGTAGCTGTAGTCAAAGCGCACGAGCGTCAGGTAGGAGATGTGGCAGGCCAAGAAGAGGAGCAGGAAGCCCCCGAAGGCGGTGGCAAAAGCCGGGCGTTTCAACCCCAGCGTCCTGGAACAAAAAACAGACAGTGTTTAAGAAAGACACTGTGGGCTGTGGCATGCTGCAAGGGTCAGTCCTGCCCATTTCCCCCCTGCATGTGGGAAAGGGAGCGTGGTGAAGGCCAGTCCCATTACTTCATAAGGATCTGGCCGAGATGAGGCGCTCACTTGCTTCTTCCCCCAAAAGTCTCCTCACCGAAGCAAAGAGACAAGTCGGACCTTCCTCCACTTTACTGGAGGAAGCGGTGCTTCAGAAGAACATGGGAAGCATCACCCTTGGGTCTGCAAGAAGCTCCCATTTTGAAAACAGTGGCCTCCGTAACAGGAAGAAGCTTGGCTTGGAACTGCCTAACATTCTGTGGAACCGCCCAGCACGGCAGCCATTTTGTGGTTGGCCAAGCCAAGCTCTCGAGGCAGCCATTTTGTGGAGGCTCTCACGAACTGCTCTCCAAATTCCAAAAGTGCCCACAGGTTCAGCGAGGCTGGGGACCCCTGGCCTAGACCAATGTCTGCCTCCTTCCATCCCTTTGATTAAGGCCAAGCCAAGGAAACTGGGTGGGGCGGGGTGGGGAGACTCACCGGACGCAACATAAATATACAGAGTGAAGAATGACGGCCGACGCGCAGAAATAGTCCATCTTCTGTGGGAAAAGAAATCCAGCTAGAGAACTGAACCAGTCCTTGCTCCATACTCGATAACTGGCTTAAAAACAAAAGATCAGTTCTTCCTAGTATTGCTGATTGGGGAGGAAGGCCCAGGCCGTAAGGGAAGAAAACTTGTTGGTAGCAGTTATGGAATATACTCTCCGGCATGCATGTAAATCATGGCACGTGGGCTTGGAAGTGGCTGCCAGTTCCGTGTATGTAAAGCACCGTGTAGGACTGCCTGCCAAATCTGACAGTCTGTCCACAGGTTGCCTGCTCTGGGTTGCAGAGTTCCTGGGGGTTTTGGGGGTGGAGCCTAGGGAGGGCGGGGTTTGGGGAGGGGAGGGACTTCAGTATAATGCCATCAAGTCCACCTTCCAAAGCAGCCATTTTCCGATCTCCAACCTGGAGACCAGCTGTGGTTCTCGGAGATCTCCAGGCACCACTGGTAGCCTGGCAACCCGAGGCAATGCACCCATTCTCATGGCAAAAGCACCTTCCCCGCTCGGAACTGTGAACGGAGGCTCAGAATTGTACTGTTGGTTTATTTAGAAAATCTACATGCTGCCTCTCTACGGAACCTGCTCAAGGTGCCTGAACCAAAGAAAACATGGTGAAATCTGGAAACGGGATAAAAGTCATTAAAAAGTAACAACCGAGAAACCATCCAGTCGCTCTGCCATCTTAAGCAATTTTCGTAAAACAGTTTTCAGGCTAGAAATGGGCTGAAATTCCACCCCCCCCCCAAAAAAAGATCTGCCCCTTAATTAAAGCCTTGGGAAAGAAAAATGTTTTGGCCTGGCACCTAGAAGAGAGGGAGCGGAGGCACTAAGGCGAGCCTCCAGCAGGGAGGGCATGCCAAAGATGAAAAAGCCCGGTCTCTGGTCACCATCCACCACACCTCTGCAAGCGTGCGTGTGTGTGTGGGGGGGGGGGGGAGGTACAGAGAACAGGGCTCGTGAAAAGGATCTTCACTTCTCGGCAGTACCCCAAATGCCTGGAACTGCCTCCCAGAACACCCATGGGGTACCATCTCTCTCTCTTCCTGCAAACTGTTCCTGAAAGCCCAGCCCACCTGTTCTATGCAGCCTCTGGCGCATCATCCTCACTCCTCTCATCCTGCTGAAAATCAGCTTGAATATCCATGACTGGACTGAGGGCACACCCTTCCCCTTTCACCCAAGCTCCCTGATTTGATTTGTTACATTTCTAGCCCGCCCTCCCAGCCACGGACGGCTCCTCTCTACCCCCCCCGGTCAAACGGAAGCTCTCGGGCAGGGGCTGCTCTTGCTCTATGAAGTGGCACGCACTCAAGTAATTTGTTACAAAACCAGCTGTTGAGCCTGAAGGACTGCTGACCAGATGCCAACCCAGATGCATGCTGATCTGGAAGCAACCCTCACTGCCTTTCTTATTTTCTTCCTAAAGTACTGGGTGGGGAGGGGAAGACGGGTTCATTTCTTATCAACAGAACTGGGGAGAGGTTTTTCACTACACTACGCGACACATTAAGAACATAACATCAGAAGAGCCCTGCTGGGTCAGACCACAGGCCCATCCAGTCCAGCATCCTGTGTCTCACACAGGAGCCAAACAGTTCCTCTGGAGGTACAACAATAGGGCATCAAGGCCAAGGCATCAAGGCCTGGTGTTTCCTCCTGGCGCTGGGGTTCAGAGGTTTAGTCCCTCTGAATGTGGAGGTTCTCTTTAGTCACTAATGGCTAGTAACCACTGATATCCTCCATGACTCTGTCTAATCCCCTTTAAAAGCTGTCTGTGCCTGTGGTCATCACCCCATTCTCATTTTCATCACTCGCTGTGTAAAGAAGCGTTCCCCAAACCTTCTGGTGCTTCTTAGGTTATGCAAAAGCTTTCATGATCCAATGCCACTCACCTCGGTTAGATTTGTGTCCCGGGTGTGGAACACTGTAGACCAGAACCAGGCATTCAAAGAGACCTGGAGACAGAAGGAGGGACAAAAAAAATATCCTGAACTCATGGGCTGAGACCAGAACTCTGCAGCTGGGCTCTGACATACGGATGCTGCAAAAGTACATGAGAACAAGCAGCTCAGCCAGGCGCCCACCAGTCACATGAATGCTTAGAGCCACAAGCTTAGACAGGGTTCTCGATCCAGAATCAAAAGGCTGCAGAAATCCTCAGAAAAGGAGAAGCGTTTCCAGGAACCTTCCACTTCTTTTGCACGCACCTGGGCTGGAAGCAGCGGCCCCCAACCTTTCTGGGCCTGCGGGCACCTTTGGGAATTCTGACACGGAGGGGTGGGCACGGCCACAAAACGGCTGCTGCAGGAGGCGGAGCCAGCCACAAAATGGCTACCACAGCTTACCTACAGTCACCCAGTGTGCTGTGGCCGCAGCTGCTGCCAAAGCGATGCTTCCAAAAAACCTGCACGGCCAATCAGATCTCCAACAGTCAGTCAGAAGCCTTGATGGGCCAAGGCCCTACCTGGCCCCGCCCACTCCCTAAATGTCTTTATGTAAATGCATCAGAAGGTATTACCACATTTAAAGGAACTCAAAGATGCAGCTAATGCAGCTTTAGATAGGTCATTTGACTTAAGGGGGATGGTTGCCTGATGTATCACTTCTCAAGGGTTTAGTTATTGTAGGACTGATTATTTTAATAGCTGGAATGTGTTTCAGTTGCATTATGAATTGTATGCCTTTATGTTCTACCTGTTGTGCTTCTGCATACTTGCAACCTTGCCATCCACCTCCAGCCCTTTCTTTGCATCAGACGCAATGAGACAGATGGACACAATTTTAGTGGAAGAAGAAGAAGAGATTGGATTTATACCCCAACCTTCACTACCCAGGGGAGTCTCAGAGTGGCTGACAAACCCCTTTCCCTTCCCCTCCCCACAACAAGACACGCTGTGAGGTAGGCAGGGCTGAGAGCGCTCTGACAGAAACTGCTCTTTTTCAAGAACACCTCTGACAGAACTATGGCTTGCCCAAGGTCATGCAGCAGCTGCAGCTGGAGGAGTGGGGAATCAAACCCAGTTCTCCCAGATTAGAGTCCGCGCACTTAACCACTAAACCAAACTGACATAAATGTTCATAAATGTTCACAGTCTCGGGGGTGGGGGTGTGTGTGGCAGGAATTGTCCAATGTGGGAGACTAGGAACACCTAGGTGTATGTTACCTCCACAGTAATACTTTGAACAGTAGCTTGTTCTTTGGTTCAATCCCATAAAGCCTCACAATATAGTTAATTGGTTTCTGACTAGAGCGAATTGATCTCTGCATAGAAAACATGCAATGCCTTGAGGTTCAACGCTGACCTACACATAGTTTATGAACCAAATGTATTAGCCTCAAGGCTGAATATCTAGAGATCACAGTGTTTATATCTCTCCTGCTCTGGCCGGAGCTTCCACCTGACTGATAACCCTGTTGGAGGGAAAAGTTTATGGTGCCGTTAAAGGTGTCAGCAGGTGCCAAGGTGCCTATAGGCACCACACGGGGACCCCTGCCTCAGAGAACTGGGGGGGCCTTCAAGCTTCTTCTCAGCCCTCTTCTTTTATTCTTACTGAGCTGAAAAATGTTACCCCACCATCCGGCTGCTCAGCGTGGCTTACAAAACAAATTGCAACTGCCGAACACGAGCAATGAGAATGAAAGCAACGGCCAAGACCATTCTGAACTGTAAACCTAAAAACCAGCACTTAAAATAAAATCAGTTCTCACTGATCGTTCGATTCCCCTTTTCCAGGAACGAATTCTTCTTAATTTGTGGGAAAGCTGCAAAATCTCCAAAGCAAAACAAGAACTAATTACGCTAATGTTAATCGCAACCAAACGTCTTATTGCATTCTCATTGGAAGTCTGCTTCGATTCCATCGCTGCAAGAATGGCACTTGAAGTTATGGGATTTTCTTCATCCTGGATAAAATTATGTACAATCTGGATAAATTTAGAGATACCCTCAGGCCAATCTAGTCTCCTAGAGAAACAGCAGCCTCTAAGACTCAAGCGTTGGTCTGATCTCTCAAACGATTGCTATGTTTTAAGTAAAAGCCAACTCTCTCTTCTCTGCCCACACTAGATTGTATCTATTCCCTAGTCTGACACACTGTTCCACTGCTGGAGTAAATCTGTGTTGTTCAACAAACCTCTCAGCCCTGAATTTGTATTTCTAGTTTACTGGGTTTAGTGGTTCACGGTCAGTTTTACTGATGGTTTCTCACCTTATTATACCGTTCAATATTTCAGTTCTGTATACTTGAATGATTGTACTCTGTTCTATTGAAAGATTGTAATATTATATGATTACATAAAATATTTAAATTAAAAAAATCAGTTCAGCACAAAAAAACAGTTGCTCACTCAGGGATGCCATCTAACCGCCGACTCCCTGAGTTTCTTGAAAAAGCACGGAGTCTGGGGCGGGTTTAAACTGAACAGATGAAAGCTGAGTCTGGGCTTTGGCAGAGAGATCACAGAATCACAGAGTTGGAGGGGACCTCCAGGGTCATCTAGCCCAACCCCCCTTGATGCAGGAAATTCACAAATACCTCTCCCCCCTACCCCCCAGTGACTCTTGCTCCATGCCCAGAAGATGACAAAAAAACCTCCAGGATCCACAGCCAAACTGGCCTGGAGAAAATTGCTAGCTGTCCCCAAAATGGTGATCACATGGGGCTAAATGTATTTCCATGGAAAATAACTTCCCCACATGTGGAAAACTGGATATCAAGGGAAAGAACTATACCACAGCTCAGTGCTTGAAAGGCTACATTTCTTCAGGGAGATACTAGAACTGATACAATCAAGAAGAAGTAGAGGATACTGGATTTATACCCTTCCCTTCACTACCGGAAGGAATCTCAGAGCGGCTGACAAACTCCTTTCCCTTCCCCTCCTCACAACAGACACCCTGTGAGGTAGGCAGGGCTGAGAGAGCTCTCCTGAGAACTGTCCTTAAGCAAACAGCTCTGAGAGAACTCGTAACTGTTCCAAGGTCACGCCAGCGGCTGCATGTGGAGGAGTGGGGAATCAAACCTGGTTCTTCCAGATTAGAGTCCTGCTGAGATTCTCCTTCCCTCTCACCAAGCCCATGCGTAGCAGAGAGCCCACCCTCATCTTTACATGTTCCACTTCTCCACTTTCCTGCGGTGACATTTTATCTTGGAAGCCAACCTCACTGAAATGCATTTGGTGGATTTTCAAGGAGCCATGCTCAGGATCATGCAGCTAAGCTGAGACACGCAAGGGACAAAAGTGAGCTTAAAAAACACCCGGGGAAAAACCCACCTACCCAAGCAAAGGCGATGCAGGTGTGGTACATGGGAGAAGAAGGCGGGACGGCAGCTTTGTATCTGTTCAGCATGACTAAATTGGCAAGTCCATTAAGGAACGAAGCGAAGGCAGAGGCGGGCTCCTGAAAGAACAGGAAACGAGAGAAGGGCCACTAAGGGAGGAAAAACAGAACAAGAGGGGGAGGAATCATCAACCACAAATGCAAACAGGCATACATTTTTTCCAGAATGATTTCAGGGACTAAAGCTTAGGTACTGCCCTACAGCATTGCCCTACACCAAGGTCCCTAATGGGGAGGGTGACAAGGAAGACTGGCAGAACTGCAGCTGGCTAGCTTTCTGAGTTAAGCATAGGGTTGCCAGCCTCCAGGTGGGGCCTGGGGACCTCCCGCTTTTACAACTGATCTCCAGCTGACAGAGATCAGCCCCCTTGGAGAAAATGGCTGCTTTGAAGGGTGGAATCTATGGCATTGGACTATGCCGAGGCCCCTCCCCTCCCCAAACCCCGCCCTCTCCTGGATCCACCCCCAAAGTCGTCTCCAGGTATTTTCCAACCCAGACCTGGCAACCCTAATTAAGCATGTGGCAAAGTACAGTAGCATTGTACTTCCTTGTTTAGAAAAGCTGCTGGTCCTCGTGGTTGTGGTGGAGGCTGGTTTAAAAGGAGGCCAGGAGCTCTGGTGCTTAGAACAGGTGCAGGAAAAAGGCCCGGCTTCAGTAGAAACGACTGCAAGATATGACTCCTGAACAACCAGCTTTCCTCTCCAGCACAGATGCTGTTACTGTTGTGAGCCCCACCCTTTAAACAGGGGAACTGGAGAGGGAAAGCGAGGAATCCTGCAGCGGAACAGCCTGGAGAAGTGAACACGGTGTGCTGGGAAGGGCCAAATCTTGACCAGGGCCGGGGTGAGGTTCTAAGGGGTGGGCAGGGAGGTTTGCTAAGCTGCTGGCTGAAAAACAGAGTGATCAAAGTGTACACTCTGCTGTCAAGGAATGTAGCGATGGCCACAAGAATAAAAAGCTTGAAAAGCGGATTAGATAGATTCATGGAGGAGAAGTCTATCAATGTCTTCTAGCCACGGTCGCTAAGGGGAACCTCCACAATCAGAGGCACTCAGCCTCTGAATCCCAGAGCCAGGAGGCAAAATCAGGGGAAGGCCTCGGCCTTTGTGCTCTGTGGTTGGGCCTCCAGAGGAACTGGTTGGCCACTGTGTGAGACAGACAGGATGGTGGACTAGATGGACCTTCACTGGTCTGATCCTCCAGGGTTCTTCTTACGTTATCAGGGGAAGGCCTTGGTCTCTATGCCCTGTTGTTGGCCATCATCCAGAGGAACTGGCTGGCCACTGTGTGAGACAAGATGCTGGACAAGATGCACCACTGGTCTGATCCTCCAGGGTTCTTCTGATGTTCTTACGAAGGCCTTGGTCCCTATGCCCTGTTGTTGGCCATCATCCAAAGGAACTCATTGGCCCCTGTGTGAGACAGGATGCTGGACTAGATGGACCACTGGTCTGATCCAGCAGGGCTCTTCTTAAAGGATTTTACTGTGGAGAGTCCTGACTAGGTTCAGGGAAATTGGACAGTGGCCATGGAATTTATAGAGTGCACTGAGGAAAAAAGCTTCCACAAGACCACCAAGGGGTTAAAAAAAACCCACAACAGTAAACGCCTTGGGGACGATTCAAAAGACAACCTTCCATGTGGCAGGGGAAGGTGTTAACTCACGGAGACAGGTATCAACAAAAAAAAACAACAACCCCTGTGCTGCTTAGCTGCTCCACTCATGGATAGTGCTCACCTTTCCATGAAACTGAGGCACTTTGTATCCTTCCTGGACGTAAAGGCCCACAGTAAGCCACATACATTCATATTTACAATCATCTCTGCAAGTCCATCCTAAAACATGTATTGAGAGAGAAAAAAGGGGGAGTCATTTGGATAATACCTAAAGACGTAAAATATCTGGAAATTTTGAAGCATCTTGACAAAACCGAGATATCTTTAGGAAAAATTCAAAATGTGTGCAATACTTACTTTCTTATCAAGTCTAAAGTTATTCTGCTGTTTTAACAACGCACAGTGCATCCTTTATAGTTTAGCTAGCCTATACAATTATACTATTTGGCATGTTTATGAAAAAAATTATAAAAGCCTTAGTTTTCTATAAGAAAGATTGCAAATATGCCCAATACTTAAAAAGAGTGGGGCAAGCTGCTGCACCCAGTACTACACACGTATTTTCATTTCTGCCATCTAAGTGATGGGATGGGAGGAGTTGAAAATCAAAAACATAATTTTTTTGTAGCAATCAAAAAACAGGGTATCGTTTAGACAGAAACTGTCTCAGCTACAATAGACTAGCACCATATTTAGAGATGGAACTCTGAAAACATCAAACTTTTCAGTAGTATATGATCATCATACATCTTAAGGCATATTGACAAAATCAGTCACATTTAAACTAACATATTGCTGGAAATATGTTGTATATATACTCAAGAACTATCATTCTCTAACACTGTAGACTGTCTTGTATAGTAATCACTTTGAGTGAGCAGCCCTGGTCTCACAAAGTATTTCCCTCATTCCAAAACAGAAAACTTTTTTTCAGTTCTCCTTGAAACTTCCAATGTTTCTTTTGGGGAGGGGGAGAAAAAAGAAGATAAAATAAGAAAATAAAAACTCCCTAGGTTTAAAAAAAGGGATTCCACTCCAAAATAATTTCTGGTGTTTTTTCCCCTTCACACCTCTAACATTACCTAGAAACAACATAGCTCATCAAAGTCATTTTGAAATGAATGGCTCAGAATTACTAGGCATATTTTATTTTAAGTAATAAGCTATCCTTTCTTTCTTATGACTTATCTTGTTTTCCCTTTCCTTCTGACAAGTCATTTGGGGATGAACTGAAGAAGAAACTTAAGGCTAGTATTGATTTGTTTTTAAAATATTAAGAACACTGCATGTTTCTGGATAAGTGTTAATCTGTTTGGGACCACGAAAGCTAAAAACACAAACATGTTAACTATTTCAGAAACACCATTTAATATCTCTTGTTGTTTTCCTCAGAATCAAATGTATTTGTGATTTGCCAGCCAAAGTTTTGATGCATCGACACGGGATAAGCGATGAATGGGGTCCCTCCAGGAGTGCAAAAGCCAGAGGCAAGATGCTTAAAGCAAGAGACCTATAAACTTTCCTTGGAAACTTCATTGAACCAGTCTGGTGTAGTAGTTACAGTGTCAAACTCGAATCTGTGAGAACAAGATTCGAATTCCTGTTCTGCCATGGGAGCTCACTAGGTGACTTTAGCCTAGTAGCTCTCTCTTTCAGCCTAATCTACATCACAGGGGTTGTAGTGAGGACAAAAGAGGAGAGGAGAAAGATGCAGTAAGCTCCTTTGGGTTTTCATTCAGAGAAATAAATAAACTGAACAAAGTGGAATTTAGAGTATGTGAAACTGCCTTCTACCCTGTCAGACTGTTGTTCCATCTTAACTCCAATCTGCTCTGGCTGGCGGCAGCCCTCCAAAGCCTTAAAAGTGAAATGGGTATCCCCCAGTACTTTCTACCTGAGATCCTTTAACTGGAGATGCAAGGACTGAAACCACTGGGCACGCACTAGCCAGTGTTCCCTCTAAGCTGAGTTAGTGCGAGCTCTCACCGTTTTTTAGCCTCCAGCTCACACTTTTTTGTCTTAGCTCAGGAAGGATGGCTCCAGAGCAAACTAATTTAGCCAAATCGCTCACTCACGACTTTAATGCCAGAAGCTCACAAGGTAGACTTTTTGCTCACAAGACTGCACAGCTCAAATCTGCGAGAACATTGACTAGGACCCACAGCACACTGAGCTATGGCTCCTTCCTTGCAAAGGAATAAGCACGTGTAGGAACCTAACCAGCTAGGGCTCGAATTAAGGAGAAGGAAGCACTCATGCTCGGTTTCTGAATTAAAAAAACAGATCCTCGTGCTTGCTTGGGAACCCCTTTGCCCTAGAAGCCTTTCTATCCAGCTTTTAAGAAATAAGAAGCAGCAGCAGAAGAAAACATCATCTACTGATTTTGCAAAAGCACTCTCCTTATGCTCAGAAGCTCCCTGTCAGCTGGAGATCAGTTGTAAAAGCCGCACGTCAAAGGCAGTGTATGGGAGGAGCCACAGAGGCGGCGCTAGGGAAACTGGGCGGGGCGCTGCCCCTTACGGGCGTGGCTATGCAAAAGCCGGAGTCTTCGGTGGTCCCCCGGCCTGTGGGCGTGGCCCTCCCTTGGCGGGGCCGTTCGGTACCTGTGAGGCTCATGTAGAGCGGCTGCTGGGAGCGGAAGTGCCGCAGCCCGGCCCCTGAACAGTTACGCTTCTCGCAATGGGCCAAGCAGTCTCGGTAGACGGGCTCCCGGTCTCCTCGCGACCCTTCTGCGGGGGCCGGGCCTGCCCCCGCCGCCCCCAGGAGAAGCAGCAGCGCCGTTCGAGCCGCCATCCCGCCTCCCGGGAGGCTAGAAGCACCGCTTCCGGTCCGCGCCGGAAATAGTCCGTTCTAATAAACTTTCCCCCGCGTAATTTAGTTGCTGCGACCCTACAAAAAAAAGGTTCCGTCCTGGTTCGAAGGGCAAAGGATTGTGGGGAAGGTAGTTTCTTGCTCGGCCGGACTCTTGCGGGGAAACTTTCGACTGGAGAGAAGAAAACGGTGAAAGGAAAGAAGGGAGAGCTTGGCACGGAAGAGCTGCTGGCATCTTCATAGTTGCCATGTGGCTATTCATTTTTTGCTGTCATGGGCCTGGAATAGGCAGGCAGTAGTTCAGAGGGTGCAGCTTTGCCCGTCGTGGAGCTGCTGTGATGAGAGAACCTCATTTCTGCCTCAGCTCTGTACTGCGTAGAAATAGAGCAAAGGAAGCTGTTTTACCCTCCTTGCGTTCCTAGGAAAATGCACCTTCTGACTACAGTGCTGCTGGGTGTGTGTGTGTGTGAAGAGTAGGCTTGCCGGCCTCCAGGCGGTGCCTGGAGATCTCCCGCTATTACAACTGATCTTCAGGCAACACAGATCAGTTCACCTGGAGAAAATGGTTGCTTGGGAAAGTGGAGTTTATGGCATTGAAGTCTCTCCTCTCCTCTCCCCAAACCCTGCCCTCCTCTGGCTTCACCCCCAAAACCTCCAGGTATTTCCCAACTCAGAGCTGGTAACCCTAATGAGGCGTCTCCTTGCATCTGAGGAAATTCTACTATAGGCCTGCAGCTGCAGGAAGCAAAGCACTGGGGGAAAGGGGAATCACTTTTTTTTTTAACTTGGTAAAGGAGCTAAGGTAGTCCATAGGATGGCTTCAGGTCTCATGGCTTTAGCTTTTTCCCTGGGATCTTTAGGGGAAGCTGAGAGTGTTAAGTATGAGACTCAACAACGATTTCAGCTTCAGAAGTGATTTCAGCTTTATTTGAACAGCAAACTGTAAGTCAGGAACACACAACAACAAGGGGAGCACAGCTCCTTCTTTTAAACTCTCCTGGGCTGTCAAAGCCACACCCATAGTCAGATAAGAACCAATAGTAACGCTGGGATAAAGGCCAATCAGGACCGTTCCCTCTTTGCAACAATATCACTCAGTGATTGGGTAATTACACAGGTTTCGCAGAAACTGACCAATAGCAATGGGACATCTGAAGAGCCACATTCAGACTCAAGCTTAACATGTGAATAGATAGGAGCAATTCACATTCAGTACATAACAGAGAGCAATCCTTGAAAGGTAGCTACTAGGCAAGGCAGCAGCAGCAGTGGAAGGTGAAGCTGGCGGAGGATCTTTCACAGGCAGCGGCAGTGTCACATCAGCTAACCCTGGTTAGTACGGCGCAGAAGGCGGCAGTGGTGAAAAACTCCTGACTGTCTTGAAAACCCTATGATGAGACGATCTGAAACGGAAAAAGATTAAGCACTGGAGGAATGAGAGGATGTTTCGGAGGACATCAATTCATAGGGTGGCCATAAATTGTAAGCAGCTTGATGGCACTTAACACACACTCGGGGAAGCAGAAGCATCAGAGATGCCACTTCATTGGCTTTTTCTTCCACCTCCAGTTGTGCATCTCCAACCATTCAGCACCACCGCCAGGCTCTTTCGCCCCCACTAGGCAATTCTAGCCACAATTACACCCCACCTTGTCTGCCAGGCATAAGCTCTTTGCTCCCATGGGCCTCCTGGTGCATCTTAGGGCCTAACAACATGATACATGGTTCTGGGGGCCGGCAAGCAGGAAGTGCACCTGTGACAGTCATCCTTAGGTGCATGGAAACCAGTTCAGACTGGAACTCTGTTGTGCTTCCCCCATGAGCCATTTTCACAACCTTAAGAAGTCTTGGGGAAGTTCTAGGGTTGCCAGTTCCTGGTTGGGGAAAACCTGAAGATTTTAGGGGTGGAGCCTGGGGAGGTGGGGTTTGGGAGGGGAGGGGCCTCGTCAGCAAAGCCAGAGAGCCCACCCTCCAAAGCAGCCATTTTGTTCTGGGAAACTGAGCCCTGTTGTTTGGAGATAGTTGTAATAGTGGGAAGTCTCCAGGCCCCTCTTGAACGACGACTGAGAGGTGACATGATCAAGGTTTATAAGATTATGCCTGGGATAGAGCAGGTAGAGAAAGTACTTTTCTCCCTTTCTCACAATACAAGAGCTTGTGGGCACTCGATGAAAGTGCTGAGCAGTCAGGTTAGAACAGATGAAAGGAAGTACTTCTTCATCCAAAGATGCACACTAGGCGAGGCTACCTTCTCCATGCACTTCCTGAGGTTCCCCAGCTACCATGTGTTATGAAACCAGCTCCACTCACAGCAGAAGAAAAAAAACAGCTGGGCTGGCTGGGGGTTGAGGGCATCAGAAGCAAAACAAGGCTGGAGGAAAATTTTAGCCAGACCCTCTCAGGCACACCCCTCCCTCCACTTGCCAAGTGGAAATGTTGGGAGCTCCTTAGAGGAAGGTGAGAAGGTCAGGCCTGGGAGAGAGATGTCTGGCAGCGCCTTCATGCCATCCTCCTCTGTGTGGCCCAGCGGCCTCTCCCGTTGCTCCTTTCCTGCCAACATTCAGATTCAACTCTTCGGGGGCAGGGCTCGAAGTCTGAGAAACACACCCTTGCTGCTGCCCTGTGCCTGAATGGTGCAACCCCAGAAAACAGTGTGAAGAGCAAACCCACTCCCAGGGCCCCCGAGCCAGAGTTTCAGCGGCGCAAAGGCTTTTGTGCCAGCTTGGCTGGCATGCTCTGAGCTCCCACCTCACAGATCACAAGGAGCCACAGCCAGGGCAGTGTGGAGGCCACCTTGCAGCCAAGTGCGCCTCCCCAAGGCTCGACAGTGGCACGACCGATCAGGAGGCATCCCTGATGGGTGTCCGCCTCATCAGCACGGACCTGAGCTCCGGCGTCTGAGCCATTTGCGGCTCCTTTTCCAAGCCTCCTAGGAAGGCTTGGAGGTGTGCGGAGCTGGCGCGCTTGGAGTGATGAAATGCCGTCCTCCAGCACGGCCCCCACAGTCTGGGGGAGACCCTCCTCTGCTGAATGCCCTCTGAGCATTTGACACCACAAGCCGAAATCCGGAGGTAACCTGCTGGCTCCTTCCCCTGACCTGTGGTGCGCAAAGCAAGCTTGGGCACCCAGCCTCAGGAGAACCCCCTTGAACAGGGCAGGGCCCCAGTGGCGATGCTCCTGGGGCCACTTGGCCCATCCCTCAGCCAGCTGTCTGCGCCCCATCTCCAAGCAGCGGGACATGAAAAGAGGTGCGCGCGGGCGGCCATTTAGATTTAAAATGCACCTTCCAGGAGTCCGGGTGCGGGAGGGGAGGGGCGGCAGGCCAGTGTGGCACCTCCTTCCAAGGCCGGCTACCCTAGGCCACTGCCTAAAAATTCTCTATGACAGGCTGGCCCTGGTGGCAGTCACAAGCATGGATTTTTATGGCTGAAATGGACAAGTTAACAAGAAAACTTCATGGAGTAGAAGATGAAGAATTTTTAGCAGACTGGAAGGATTTTAAAGACTATTTAGAGCTTAACTGGGATGTGAAAAATAGACTACTCTGTTTTGATAGCTATTAATAATAGAAGTGTTGCAACAAAAGAGACTGTAATAGAAAAGTTACCTAATAGTTAAAATAGAAAAAAGGAAAATATTGAAATTTATGATTTGAATACTGAAAATGAATTGAATGTAAGAGAATATTGATTGAAATGTTAATGGGGACGGAGCATCGTTGGGAGCCAGGGGAGGGGGGATAAAAATTTGTAGAAAAGGATATGGCAAGAATTGTTAACCAAATTTGGAACATGTTATTATATCTGGTCAATAAATTTTCTTTAAAAACAAAACAAAAAAACAAGCATGGACGTCTGCAAGAGGTAATTGGATCAACATATGGAGCAGAGGTCCATCAGTGGCTATTAGACACAAGGTATAGATAGGAACTCTCGGTCTGGGGCAAGGGATGCTCTGTATTCTTGGTGCTTGGGGGGGCAACTGTGGGAGGGCTTCTGGTGTCCTTGCCCCACTGCTGGACCTCCTGATGGCACCTGGTATTTTTGGCCACTGTGTGACACAGAGTGTTGGACTAGATGGGCCATTGGCCTGATCTAACATTGGCTTCTCTTATGTTCACCAGTATTTGCCCTGTTGGGGAGATTAGGTGTACTGATGGAGCGTGCCTAAGTTTCCTATCTGGGGCAAATGGGCTGTTTGGAAAACAGTGTGTGTGAAGGGGGTTGGTAGCTCTTAAATTTCCACTTGTGAACTTCCAGTGCATGTCTGGATTGACAGAAACTAGGGCACACCCTGGGGATGCCAGCCTCGTATGTCACTTCAGGTGCTACAGCACTGAGGGTGGATCTCGTGTTCCAAAATATAATTCTGAAATGTTCTGACTCCATCCATATAGCACTTAACAGTCTTTTCATTTATGTAATTTGCTGCTACCTCTGAATTTTACTGTTTTAATGATTTTAATGTCGTGCAATTTTATTGTAATGAGTCTTTGACTCTGTTTGTTGTCACTCGCCCTGAGCCCACTTGGGGAGGGCAGAATAAAAATCTGAAAAATAAATAAGTTCAATTATATGGCGCTTCAGATACCTGCTAGGTGGAACCTACTGCCCAATTACTGACTGCACTGGACAACCCTTAGTTCTCATATTTTTTTAGAAAGGAAAGAGTAATTTCTCTATTCATTCATCTTCTCCTAAATCTGTCATATCTAACCACCCGGTTCTTTTTTCTTAACATAAAAGGCTGTTTTCTCAAGCCTCCCCTCCTCCCCAACTGGAACACATTCCTTCTCCAAAGTCATAGTACAATCTGATTGTATGTCTAGGGCAGGGGGGTCAAACATGCGGCCCGGGGGCCAGATCAGGCCCCTGGAGGGCTTCCATTAGGCTCACAGTGGACCTGGCTGTCTTCTGCATCTTCTTCCAGTTCTGCTCCTGCTGCATCTTTGTAGGTTTGCAGCTTACAGATACGCACCCAAACAGCATACTCAAGAAGACTGCAACAGCACAGACATTTTGATACAATAATTCAGAGCAAGAGGTGTCAGTTATCAGACACTATTAAATAAACAAAATATTGCAAGAGGACTAATGTTTTAAGCGTGTTTTTAAGTTAAAAAACCCCTTTCTGTTTGTGTCCTTTATAAAGTTTATATCTCCGCTACCTGGCATTACATTTAATGACACACACGTAGCCCGGCCCAGCAAGGTCTCATTGATGTCAGATCCGGCCCTCGTAACAAATGAGTTCGACACCCCTGGTCTAGGGTACTCTTAACTCAACTTTTGATCATGCTCCCAGTTGTCCCTTTTCTTTTATATTGCAGGGATTACTTTTGGGGGGAGAGATAAGAGGGCCAGAGCTGTATTCTGTGTAGATGCAGCATGGAATTATATAATGGCAGTGCCGTGCTTTGTTTATTTTTAGTGCCTTTCCTTATCTTACTGTTCTTTTGTCTCAAAGGTCTTGAACTGATTGAGATCCAACCTTCTTTACAGGCAATCAATGCAGGCAGCTAAATATTTAGCAACTGCCATGGTAGTTTTCCAATCCACACATACAAGGAAAAACTTTTTTTTTTAAAGATGGCAAATTCACATAACCTATTAAGAGGGAGGGCAAATACCTTTTGGTCAAATCAGGCCAGATCTCACACTCCAATAAAATAGGTTCTGAGGACTCAAGATGACCAGATCCACATTTACAAGTTCTGTCCAAATACACTGTGCCTGCGAATCAGCCTTCCAGCATGGCTGAGGAAAAATAATTTAATTGAGCAAGCATTAATGCTGTTCTATAATGAGGGACCGTAAGGGGATTTAAGTAGCTTGAAATAGCATAGAATAAGAGAAGGGAATGCCGTGCCCTCAATAAGATACTTGCTCTATCCAAATTCAAGGGCTTTATTTGTTTTATGATGACATCCATATGTTTGTCATCAAATCCTAACCACTGGAGTATATTCTTAACAATCACCTTCTACGGGACATTATTGCCTTTAGGGATGCCAGCCTCCAGATCGGACCTGGGGATCCCTTGAAATTACCACTCATCTCCAGACTACAGGGATCAGCTCTCCCGGAGAAAATGGATGCTTAGGAGGGGGGACTCTACGGTAAGGTTGCCAGATCCTACCGAGCTGCCAGGAGGGGGATCCAGCCTCTTCTCTGGGATCTTCTTTTGCCTTCAAAACCATAGAGTTTGTCCAAAAGCTAGAGCATCACCCTCAACGTGATGATGTCATTTCTGGGTGATATTATCATGTCTGGGATGCTGCCCAGTGATGTCCCTGTTTGGAGGTGGGGGGTTCCCTCGCCGGCCAGTTGGCTCGCAGCAGATCCAAGCCCCTCAAAGCGGGGGAACCCCCACCGGGAACTGGGGGATGTCAACCCTACTCTATGGCATTGTACCCCACTGTCATCCCTCATATCTCAAGGAATTTCCCAGCCTGGATCTGGCAACCTGATGGGCCCATTCCCTGCCGTTGACCAGAGGAGACCTGGTAACCCTTCAAGGAATCCCTATTTTCCATTTTCTCATATTGGCAGAGCTGCCTGGAGTGGGAGGGGCGTGGAAAACGGGGGCAGTTTGAGCCAGGCTTCTCCAAAGGAAGGAGGCCCGCTACACCAGTTCCTGGACGTACTGTTGGCCCTGCCGCATCCTTCTCCAGAAATTCTTTGTATTTTCTTGAAAGTTTTCATTTGAAAAGAAGTTAAAAAATGGCATGAATATAAGATGAAATCGGTGCTCAAAATCCCCAAACAAAAGCCATTTAGTGCGACCAAAATCAGGCAACACTGCAGGCAAAGTTTTCGGGTCCTCTGGATCTCTTCTTCAGGCTGGATGTTGAAACAAACAAGGGGAAGGGAGGGAAAATATCTGGTCAGACCATGATCTTAAGTCCCCTTTGGTCAGTAGTCTGTGCCTGAAAGATTATTCAACCCCCCCCTTCCTGGGAGCCAGTTTGGTGTGTGAGAGCTAGTCTGGTGTAGCGGTTAACAGTTTCCAAAGGGGGTTAGATAGATTCATGGAGGAGAGGTCTATCAGTGGCTACTAGCCATGTGACTAAAGGGAACCTCCATGTTCAGAGGCAGTCAACTGCTGAATCCCAGAGCCAGGAGGCAACATCAGGGGAAGACCTCGACCTCAAGTCCCTGTTGTTTGCCCTCCAGATAAACAGGCTGGCCACTGTGGAAGACAAGATGCTGGAGGAGATGGGACACTGGTCTGATCCAGCAGGGCTCTTCTGAAGTTCTTCCGTTCCTAGCTTTGTAATGCAACCTTAACAAACACTTCACTGGCAAACTGTTAATGCTTTAGTAGTGGCCAGCCTCTGAAGGTTTAGTAGTGGCTAGCCTCTTTGCCTTGCCAGCCTAGCTGCAGGAACAAGTGCCCTCCTGCTCCCAGGGCCAGGAGAAGTTGCATGCGAGAATTCTCTTCTGTGGTGCCACAGCTTCCTACCCACATGGATAGGTCGTTGTAAGAATCTGGATTCCCAAACTCAATGAAGCCACAAGAGTGGGTTTTTTTGTCTCTTTCAGGTAGGAAATGATCCCGATAGTGAGCCATAAACCTCCTCTTTGCAAACAGCTTCAGGGCATGAAAAAAAATAAGCACAGAAGGAGAGAAAAGAACAAGAACAGGGAGGCTCCCCCCCCCCACTTTCTGGCTGCCTGCAGGGCTTGACGGCGGCCTTGAAAGGGCCCATTCTCTAGCTGTCCCTCCACGTTCCAAGAATTTCCTCCCCAGGGTACAGTCTCTCAAGCCAAACACTCCCCCCTCCACTGCCGCCAAGGCCCTCTTTCCGCCCCCTGGCCTTTCATAGCTGAGAGAAAGCAACACCAGTCCAGCCACGGAGCCCTGGTCGCAAGGGGCAGTCCCGGCCGAGGGCAGCAAACTGCCGTTCCACTACGTGAAGTGTGCCTGCACACGAAAAAGCTTATACCCAGAATTAAACTGTTGGTCTTAAAGGTGTCGCTGGACTCAAGCTTTGTTCTCTACCTATATGTTAGGCATGAGGAAGTCTGCTCCAATGTATCTGAAGAAGTGTGCATGCACAAGAAGACTTATCCCCAGAATTAAACTGTGTTGGTCTTGAAAGTGCCACTGGACTCAAACTTTGCTCTGTTGCTTCAGACCAACAGGGCCGCCACCTGAATCTATCTACATGAGGCTTCTGTCGGCTGAAGTTGAGAATTGTAAAAAAATTGAGATGATGAAGGAGGGAGGAGGAGGAGATTGGATTTATACCCCACCTTTCACTACCTGAAGGAGTCTCATTGCAGCTTACAATCTCCTTTCCCTTCCCCTCCCCACAACAGACACCCTGTGACTGGTAGGAGGGGCTGAGACAGCACTCTTGAGGACTGTTCTTGAGAGAACAGCTCTGAATTTGTGACTGACCCCAGGCCACACCAACAGCTACATGTGGAGGAGTGGGGAATCAAACACAGTTCTCAGAGATCAAAGTCCACGCTCTTAACCACTACACCAAACTGGCTTTCACCAAACTTGCCACAATCCTTGCAAGGGTCAATTAATCTTTCTTGGCAAGGATTTAGCAGAGAGTTGTGCATACAAAGAGAATCATCCAGTCTATTCCACCGTGGCTCACAGCACTTTTGACAGGTCATGCCTGAAGACAGATTCGGTTGGGGCAGCCATGTCGGTCTGAAGCAGCAGAACAAAGTTTGAGTCCAGGGGCACTTTGAAGACCAACAACGTTTTATTCACAGTATAAGCGTTCGCGTGGAAGCACACGTACAGACTCAGCCCTGCATCCTAGCAGATGTGCTCTGAAAGCTCCTGGTTGACATTCAGATTCTCAGACTTGGGGGGGAGGGCGCTTATTCATCTCCCCCCTCCCTTTCTACCTTGCTTCTAATCTCTGCTGAGCTCCTAAAAGAGAGTTCTGTCCCTTCCTAGATTCTCCAGTTCAAATGCAAACTAGGTTTGTCACAAAGCCGGAAATGTAGTGATTCAGCCAGCATTGACTAATGTGAAGAATGAAAGCCTCTGATTAGCTGAGGTTTCCTGACTGTCTTTTAGAAGCCCTTTGCTATAGCGTTGGTTGGCACAAGCCATCAAGCGAGTGGGCACTCCTCTGCCCATTGGTGCCAACTTTTTATCAGCAAGGAATAACTAGGGTTGCCAGATCTAGGGTGGGAGAAACTATTGGCGATTTGGGGGTGGAGCCTGGGGAGGACAGGGACTTCAGTGGGGTACCGTGCCGTAAAGCCCACCCTCCAGTTTCCATTTTCTCCAGGGGAACTGATCTCTGTAGTGTGGAGACAAGTTGCAATTCTGGGGGATTCCCTAAGGGCGTAGGTGATCCTTCAGACATGGTGGCCCAAACCACAGAGGGCTTTGAAGGTCAAGACCAGGATCTTGAATTGTGCCCCGGAAAATAATTGGGAGCCAGTGTAGATGGGCCAAGACTGGAGTGATACGGTCCCCAGAATGTGCCTATGGTTTTAATCTTCAGTGCCCCCTTAAACGAGGTGCTGTGGTACCAATTCAGGTATCCCCAGCTATATAGAGTGCTATGAGGGATGACCATTAATGGCAAACTATAAGCACTATTTTAGGGCATTTGTTATGAGGGCTGGATTTGACATACATGTCACCTTGTGGGGCCGGGCCACGTGTGCCATAAAACGTAATGCTAGGTAACGGAGATATAAACTGTATAAAGGACAGCAGCTGGTAAGCCCCAAGTTGTTATACACTTGGAATGGCTCCGCCCACTGCCCCCCCCTGCCGAACAGCTTCCCGTTCCTTCCCTTGCACTAGTTGCTGGCAGGCTGCATGAGAGCCCTGGACAGGCCAGTTCCACCCCCCGGGCCTTATGTTTGACACCCTCAATTCTAGGTTATTTATGACTGAACTGTAGCCCCGACCTGGATGGCCCCGGTTAGCCCAATCCCGTCAGATCTTGTAAACGAAGCAGGATTAGCCCTGGTTAGTATTTGGATGGGAGGGCGACCAAGGAAGTCCAGGGTCACTGTTCAGAGGAAGGCAATGGCAAATCACCTCGGAACTTCTCTTGCCTTGATAATCCAACAGGTTCTCCCTAAACCGGCTGCAACTTGACAGCACTTTCCACGGCCACACGATTGAAGTGTAAAGCAGGAACTGTCTAAGGGAGCAAACCGTGAAAGGCCGGTAGAAAGCTCCGCTTAATGACAGCCGTTCTTCCCTTGAAGAACCCACCTGGATCTGGCCAGCATCGGCAGGGGCCATGGCATCCACCACGTACTGGACTGGGGGTAGGGTTGCCACCTTCCAGGGATTACAATCTCCTGGGATTACAACTGATCTTCAGGCGATAAGTGATCATTTCCCCTGGAGGGAATGGCTGCTGTGGAAGGTGGGCCCTGCGGCATTATAGCCCAGCGAAGACCTTCCCCTCCCCAAACCCCGCCCTCCTCAGGCGCCACCAGTGTTCCCTCTAAGTGGAGTTAGTGTGAGCTAGCTCACAGTTTTTTAGCCTCCGGCTGACACATTTTTATCTTAGCTCAGGCAGGGTGGCTCCAGAGCAAACTAATTCATGCAGTAGCCAAATCAGTCACCCACAACCTTAATGCCAGGAGCTCACAAAGTGGAATTTTTGCTCAGAAGTCTGCAAGGCTTAGAGGGAACATTGGGCTCCCCCCCCCATGGGATTCCAAGCAATTTTGCTCCGTCCAGAATTATGATCGAGGCTCTGTTCATAATGACGTCCTTTCAACACAAGCCCCCATTGAAATGAACGGGAACAGTGTGAGAAAATGGTAATAATCTTGCCCACACTTTTTAATTTTAACCAATTGTTTTTGCGTCCTTAAGATCTGCTCCTTCACGCTTCACCTAATTGGCAGAAACCCCTTTGCGTGCTTTCGGTGGTTACTCGTGAGCGGATCCCTACGGGCATTCCAGTCCGACATAATTGTTGTCTTAAACAAGCCAGCTGCTTCCTTTTCACCTAGCCTGCTTGAGATCCACATACCTCATCCTCTTCCTCCTTTACCTCAGGTTTCTTTTATGGCTAAATGGCTGTTCGTAATTTTTTAAATCCCTGGTTTGGTCCTCGAGTCTGAAATGCCCAGGTGTGGCTGCCTGCAGTTTCTGACCTGATCTTCTGCAGTGAGAAAGACACTCCAGAAAAATGCTGGGAGGTATTTTTGACTGGGATAATGACATCATACCTTGGCAGTGTGCTGGCCGGGAGCCAGGAAGTCCCTGCTTCAGATCTCGCTTCTGCCGCGTGAAGTCACTAGAGGGCCTTAGAGGCCTCAGTCGTCTCCCTACCACATCTGCAGTATGGGGATAAAAACACTTCCTCACCTGCCTCACTGGGTGTTTGAAGAACTTACGATTTTATTTTATGTGCTTCATCTATGCACCTCCTTTCTCCTCACTGGGGACCCAAAGCAATAGAGTTGCACTGTACTAAATGAACAAAGTTTGAGACCAGTGCAGTGTTCCCTCTAAGCTGAGTTAGTGTGAGCTAGCTCACAGTTTTTTAGCCTCCAGCTCACATTTCTGTCTCGGCTCAGGAAGGATGGCTCCAGTCAGAGCACACTGATTTATGCAGTAGCCAAATCGTTTGCTCACAACTTTAATGCCGGCGGCTCACCAAGGAGAATTTTTGCTCACAAGACTCCACGGGTTCTTCAGATACAGCTTTTTGGAACCCAATCTTTCTTTCCCTTAGTCTATTCTAATTTCTAAACACTTCCCCTCTTTTTATCCCTTGCGGACACAGCTTTTATTCTTTGCCCAGTAACTTTTTAAAAAAGCTAATGTATACAATTGTTTGCCTACTGAATTTTTTAAAAGTTTATCTATGCAAATATTTGTCCGGTAATTTTTTTTTTAAAGTTCATGTATTCAATTATTTGCCCAGTATTTTTTTAAAAAAGTTAATGTACACAATTAATTGTCCATTATATATATTTTTAAAAGCTAATGTGTACAATTATTCGCTCGTCTTTAGTCGACTGAGAGTCAGTTCCTGTAGCTGAAATGGGATTTTTAATTTTTTTCGGCCCAAAAAGCATAAAATTCGTTGCCTTCCTTTTCTCCATGGCTCTCAACAGAAGACTCCCCAACTCGGATCGCCCGACGGAGAAGGTGCGCAATTCAGCGGCGGCGAGAACGCGCAGGGAAACTTCTTCTGGGAGAAAAGAAAGTTTCTTCTCGCTTTCCCACGACCGACGCTTCGGCCGCTCCAACGCAGGACTGGTTTTTGCCACTCCCGAGGGAGCTGGAATCCTCGGGGGCGCGCTGGGCGCGCTCCCGGCAGCCGGTGCGAGTGGCGAGGAGAGGTGGTGCCCTTTTATGAAGTCGCTGGAAAGGGCTTGGGAAGTTGGGCTGCGAAGCGAAAGGAGGACGGGGCGGGGGAGAAGGAAGCCGACGGCGCAGGCGGCCGGGGCGCGCTGGGAAAGGCCGTCGGCGAGAGCTGCTCGCCCCCTTCCTTCCTCTCCCCCGGGCAGCCGAGCCATGAGCCGGGATTGGCAATGAGAGCACAATGGGGCCCTTTCCCAGCCCCCACTGGCTTTGCATGGGGCTCCTCTTGGGTGCGCTCCGGCCGGGCGTCTGCACCACGGACGGTAAGAAGGGGGCTGGATCGGTCGGGTCTGGGGCGGGCGGCGGGGGCTTGGGCGGCGGGGCGGCGGGGCGAGACAGCCGGGCCGGGGGCCCTTTTGCAACAGTTCGGGGAAGCAGGAAAGAAAGGACCGGGGCGGGGTGGGGGGAGCCTGGAGGACAACTGCAAAGAGCGAGGGAAGAGAGAGAAACTTTGTCGGACTTGTTGCTTCTCGGAGTTGCCTTCCTGCCTTTGGGAAAACGCAGCCCGTGAACTGATTCGGCGCCTTCGTGTAAATGCGGGGCTGGGGAGGAGGGAGCTGAACCGAGTTATTTTGACGGCCGAGCTCGGCGGCTCTTCTTGCGGGAGGAAATCGCCGTCTGGATAAACCCCGCCGTGGAAACCAGCCAGCTCCCTTCGGTACCGCGGCGGTTTCAGCTTTCCGCACGGAATGGGGGGGGGCGGCGGCGGCGGCGGCGGCGCAGTAATCACCCCCCCCCCGGTGGGGGGAAGAGGAAGGTGGAAACTGAGAGCTGGAAGGGAACCCAAGGGTCATCTAGTCCAACCCCCTGCATGATGCAGGAAATTCACAACTCTCCCCGCCCACTCCCCCAGTGGCCCCTGCGCTATGCTCAGAGGGAAGCGAAAAACCTCCAGGATCGCTGGAGCACTCCAGCCCGGAGGAAAATTCCTTCCTTCCTATGTTCTTACCCCAGGGTGACTGAGGGGAACCTCCACGTTCAGAGGCAGTAATCCACTGAAGCCCAGGGCCAGGAGGCCACATCAGGAGGTGCATTGGCTGCTGTTGTTGGCCCTCCCGAGGACCTGGTTGGCCGCTGTGTGAGACAGGAGGCTGGACTAGATGAACTCCTGTTCTGATCCAGCAGGGCTCTTCTGAGGTTTTTATTAGGGGAAGGCCTCGGTCTCTGTGGCCTGTTGTTGGCCCTCCAGAGGAACTGGTCAGCCAGCTGTGTGAGACAGGATGCTGGACTAGGTGGACCAGTGGTCTGATCCAGCAGGGCTCTTCTTATGTTCCTGACCCTCTAGTGGCGATCAGGGCATTGCCCTGGACAGGTAGGAAAGAGCCACCGGAGCGGAGCAGTGGCTCATCCCTGCCTGCCCTCCCTCTCACCATCTGCCTAAATTCACAGGATCAGCACTGCTGTCAAATGGCCACCCAGCCTCCGCTCAAAGACTTCCAGAGAAGGAGAGCCCGCCACCCACCTCTCCCGTCTTCGTCCCCGCTCTTTGGGGTTCTCCTCCTGAATCAGACTGGCTCTGAGAGTTGCTGACCCCGCCCTTGCAGAACGTGTTCAGGAGTGGATTTGGAGACTGGAGCCAGATACATAATGGCTGCTCCAGAGTTGTATGAATGACTTGGGGTTAAAATTCAGCAGGTGTGGATGGATTTCATGTCCGGGTTAGCCAGGCTTGCCCCCTCGTGCTAGGGGAGAAGAGGCTGGAGTTGATGGGCAGCCCTGTGGCTTCCTGATTCCTTTGCTAGAACGTGCTCACCTGTGACACTTTACACTTGAGAAGCTCTTAATGCGGGGATTCTTAAGAGGGGCCCCTACGGCCCCACCCCTGCCCAGGATGGAAATCTAAAAGGGAAGCAATTCAGAACTCGGGGTGTAAACAGGTAATTCTGGATTCTAGGCAGCCCCATCTCCCCGCTTGCAATGGACTCTGACAACCAAGGGAGAAGAGCTGTGTATTCGGCTCAACCCACCTGGAGAATAAAGCCCCAGATCTTCAGTTTCTTCTCCCAGGCCCTTAAAGAAGTGGACCCAGGGCAGATAGGAATCAAACATAACATTATGGAGTCGGCTGATGGCCATGAGGCATGTGGGCCCTGCTGGACCTGAGAGCTGTCGTATTGTCTGCATGTATCTCATCATAAGTATATCTCTACAACTATTTATTTAACTCATTTCTATCCCGCCTTTCTTCCTAATGGGGCCCCAGAGTCGCTGACATCAGTTCCCTCTCCTCCATTTTATCCTCACAACAACCCTGTGAGGTAGATTCAGGTGGGTATCTGTGTTGGTCTGAAGTGACAGAACAGGGTTTGAGTCCAGGGGCTCCTTTAAGACCAACAGCATTTCGTTCTGGGTATAAGCTTTTGTGTGCATGCACACTTCTTCATATACAAAATGTATCTGAAGCAGTGGGCGTGCACACAAAAGCTTACACCCAGAATTAAACTTTGTTGGTTTTAAAGGTGCCCCTGGACTCAAACTTTGTTCAACAACCCTGTGAGGGAGGTTGGGCTGAGAGCGTGTGACTGGTCCAAGGTCACCCCAGTGAGCTTCCATGGCATGAGACCCGGGTCTCCCAGATCCTAAAGTTGTTTTGTCTGATTGCTTATTTTCATACGCTGATTTTTGAGGCTTGGAGGGGGGGGCATTCTCTGATGATGTTGCGCACTTGGTGGGTGGTGGTGGAGTTGATGTTAAGAACCACTGTCTCAGCAGCGAAGGCTAAATGGCTCTGTGCTAAATGATCCTGATCCTGAAATGATCCTGACCCTTCTAGTTCACACCAACATCCAGTATTCTTCAAAGGAATCCCAGCCAGCCGTCGGTCACAGACTGGGAATTAGTTAGTGGGCCACAACTTCACCAGCGTCTGCTTTCTGCCCATCTCTGGTCTCTGCACGGTGCTTCCGCCCACTTTTGTGTCTTCTGTCTTCACCCCCCGCCTTAAACGTACCTGTCTATTGCAGTGGGTTATTCGGGGTGCTTCTCCCCCTCTTCTGAAACTGCACCAGGAGTGGGCTGGCCCCTGTGGCCAAAAGACAAGCACAGCCCTGACCTGCATAGCCCAGACTTGCCCGATCTCATCAGATCTCGGAAGCTAAGCGGGGCCGGCCCTGGCTAGTCTTTGGATGGGAGACCATTGGTGAAGTCCAGGGTCGTGACACAGAGGCGGGCAATGGAAAACCACCTCTGAGTGTCCCTTTCCTTGAAAACCCTGCAGGGTCGCTGTAAGTCAGCTGTGACTCGAGGACACTTTCTATCACCACCACCGTGAATACGCACGTGAAGCTCCCTGATCCTGAGTCGGACCCTCCGTCTATCTAAGTTGGCTGTGCTGACTGGTGGAGGCTCTCCAAGGTCCCAGGCAGAGTCTTTCACGTCAGCTGCTACCTGATCCTGTAATATGCAGTTGCCGGGATTGGAACCTGGGACCTTCTGCAGACAAAGCAGAGGTTCTGCCACTGAGCTCTGAGCCCTCTCCTGAAGATGCTGGCAGACACTAGTCGGAGGACAGAAATGTGGGTTGTACTTGGCCCGAATGTCCAGGGAGCAAGCGTAGCATTGGAGCGGCTGCCAGTGGCTCCAGCGTTCACCTAGCTGGTACCTGACTGGCAGCTGCACATTCAGGAGATGGTGTGGGAGCAAGTTATGCCTGTTGCCTTCTTTCACGCTGCCAGTCCCAGTGGCTCTGCTGGCACCACAGGGGTTCACCTTGGACAGAGAATCTGCCCTAAAGATCCACCGTGCTGCTATTTTCCCCATGTACTGGGAGTTCCCTACCCTTGAATTATACCACTTTCGCCAGATTCTTATATCAGTGATACCAAATTGTTCTAGTGCTTACAGATAGGTGAGACTATTTGTTTTTCTTCTACTGTGGTTTATTCAAATGATTTCGTTTTGATCTTGCTTCTGTAAGGAACTGGAATGTGGACAGGACTTTCCCCTCCCCATGATGAACATATGAAGATCTGGAATGGTCATGCAAATAGTTCTTGTGTCATCATCATACCTAAACAGACTTTCTTAAAGGGACGGCATGACAGATGAAGTAGCCAGGTCCCCAGTGCTCAGATTAGGATAACTAACCCCCCCCCCAGTTATTTGGGGAGTAGGGGGGGTTGCCAGATACAGGCTATGAAATTTCTGGGGATTTGGGGCTGGAGCCTGGGGAGGACAGGGACCTCAGTGAAGTACAGTGCTGCTGAGTCCACCTTCCAAAGCATCCATTTTCTCCAGGGGAACTGATCTCTGTAGTCTGGAGTTGAGCTGTAATTCCGGCAGATCTTCAGGTCCCACCTGGAGGGTGACATCACTAGCTCAGAACAAGGAAACATGGTGATGAAGTTGATAATAACATTTAATGACAATTATATATACCCATAAAAACTTTAGATGTTTTAACATACTCAAGACAAAGTCCAATATCATCCAATTTTGTATATTAATAAAAAACTTCGGAAATTCTAACATGTTCAAGACAAAATCCAATACCCTCAATGAGCACCCGGTTATCACTAGCTCAGACCCAGAGACTCTGGAGTGGGTTAGACCTATGAAGCAGTGCTTTTTAGGTCAAGGGGTGGGTCCTGATAGGATAGACTCTGTGGGAGGCTCAGGGCTGGATTTTGACGGAACACGGGAGTGAATGCAGGAAATGGTTCGGTTCTTGGTTCTGTCTTCTCACTCCGAAGTTCCCATTTTGGCAACCTCGAGAAGGAGCCTAAAACTACAAAATGCCAGTCAGTCTCCAAAACTGTGGACTGGATGGATTCCTCTGAACGTCCCTTGATCGACAAGGAATTGGCTTTCCAGGCCTCCCCATGCAACAGAGGAGTCTGGAAGAGCCCAGGCTGGGTCACCAAACTGTTGCTGGTGTTAGTGGTTAAGTGTGCGGACTCTTAATCTGGGAGAACCGGGTTTGGTTCCCCAGTCCTCCACTTGCAGCTGCTGGATGACCTTGGGCATGCCATAGTTCTGACAAGAGCTGTCTTTGAAAGGGCAGTTCTTGAAAGAACTCTCTTAGCCCCACCTACCTCACAGGGAGTCTGTTGTGGGGAGGGGAAGGGAAAGGAGTCTGTAAGCCACTCTGGGACTCCAAATGAAGGGCGGGGTATAAATCCAATCTCTTTTTCTTCTTCTTAATGGTCCTTTTCTGGGCCCTTGGAGTTCAGCATCTCTAGTGTTTGTTTATTTCCCAAATGTATACCCCATCTTTCTGGACCTCTTTAGGGCCACCAAAGTGGCTAACAGGTAAAATAAGTAATTATAAAAACACATCTTAAAAAAACATTATGCTAAAAAAAACCAACCATATCCCTAAAACCAAAGCTAAAATAGAAATACAGAAATGTGAAGAGCACAGTTAAAGCATAGGGCAGGAATGAGGAACTGCTGAGGGAACGCTGGATGAAACGAAGAAGTATTCACCTATTGGAAGAAGAGAGCAATCGAAGGGGACAGATGAGTCTTCTAGGGGGGAAAGTTCCAGAATTTCCATGCCATGACTGGAAAGGTTGTCTCCTGGGTTTGTACCCAACTAATCTCGGAAGGCAGAGGCATCTGAAGTAGGTCAAGCAGGCATGACCTTAACAGCCAGCGGGGGGGGAACATGTTGGTGACAGCATGATGTCACTTCCAGGGAGGAGATGCCACACCTCCCCCACAATTGCCAGTGAAACCATAGAGTTTCTGGCAATTCCTAGAAAAGACTGGTGTCATTTGTTGCCAGTTTGGTATAGTGGTTAAGGACAAGATGGTTAGACAGTGTGTATCGATGCAACGATCTGGGAGAACCGGGTTTGATTCCCCACTCCTCCACTTGCAGCTGCTGGATGACCTTGGGCAAGCCATAGTTCTGTCAGAACTTTCCTTGAAAGAGCAGTTCTCTCAGAGCTCTCTCAGCCCTACCTACCTCATAGGGTGTCTGTTGTGCAGAGGGGAAGGGAAAAGGCGTTTGTAAGCTGCTCTGAGACTCCGAGTGAAGGGTGGGGTATAAATCCAGTCTCCTCCTCCTCCTCTTCTTCTGTCCGAAGATTTGTTAGTAAGTGTGTGAGCCTTCCTGATCTATTCAGCTGGGCTGTTCCACCCAAGTGAGGAGCCAGAAACAGAGACCAGGTGAATATGTGGATCAGGCCACTGAGCCATTCTTGTCTTCTCTGACCGGCAGCAGCTTGCCAAGATGACGAGCAGAGGAGGGTTTTCCTCTCTGCCTGTTATGTGAAATCTTTTTGCTGGAGATGCCAGGGATTGAACCTGGGATCTTTTGAAGACAAAGCAGGTGCCTATTCCTCTGAACCACAGCCCCAGCTTCCCTTGGTGTACGAAATGTAGACCCTCCTAGACAGCCAAACACCTAATTGTTGTAGTGCATTCCCTGGTAACGTTGAGTGGAGTACCATAAAGAGCTGCAGTCGAGGCTTCCTTTGTACAGTCTCTGAAAACTGGCTATGGGAATGCAGCTTTTGTTTAGAAGGAGCACGCCTCACCCCCTTTCCATTTCTGCAGCCTGTCATTCAGGGCGGAGGCAGTGTTTATGTGTGGAAACTTGCCAGGATTATTTCCTGGGGAGTCAGGGCCAAAATGCCCTGACCTGGGTAGTTCAGGCTAGTTTGATCTCATCCTATCTTGGACACTGAGCGGAGTCAGCCCTGGCTAGTATTTGGACAAAGGACGAGATGGTCAGACAGTATGTATCGAGGCAATGAATATGAAATTAAGCAGACTCTGGAGGGCGACGGAAGACAGGAGGGCCTGGCGCAATGTGGTCCGTGGGGTCACGAGGAGTCTGACTCAACTGTGCAACCAAACAACAACAACAACATTTGGACAGAAGACCTCGAAGGAGTACCAGGGTCGTGATGCAGAGGCAGGCAGTGGCAAACCCCCTCTGAACATCTCTTGCCTTGGAAACCCTCCGGGGGTCGCCATAAGTCAGCCATGACTTGATGGCAGAAAAGGACCAAAATGCAGGGAGAAAAGAAGAAGGAGAAGAAGAAGATTGGATTTATACCCTGCTGAGACAGGCGGGGCTGAGAGAGCTCTGACAGAAACTGCTCTTTTTCAAGAACAGCTCTGACAGAACTATGGCTTGCCCAAGGTCATCCAGCAGGTGCAAGCGGAGGACTGGGGAATCAAACCCGGTTCTCCCAGATTGGAGTCCGTGCACTTAACCACTGCACCAAACTGGCTATCGTTATGATTATTATTTGTTTACTTGGTTTGTTCCCTGCCTTCCTCCTCCTTTTTTATCCTCACAGCAACCCTATGAAGTAGGTTAGTCTGAGAGAGTGTGGCTGTCCCAGGGTCACCCAACGAGCTTCCATGGCATGAGTGGGGATCTGAACCCGTGTCCCCCAGATACTAGTCTGACCCTCTTAGCCACTCCCCTGCACTGGCTCTCAAAGGACACGTCTGTTTATCAGGGGCCAACATTTCATTACCTCAGCTACAAAGGCTAGGGGTTAGTTTGTACATTTTTAAAAACCCCGTGTCCTGAAGTCTTCTGAGGAGTGTACTGTTAGAGGATGTACATGGGGTACGATGGGGAATCACAAGCTTAAACCGTCCTCTAATAAAAGAACTGCAAAGAGTCTGCATGTTATCCTTTCCCTCAGTGTGGTTCTTCTCAATACACGCAGAGTTCCAGCTTGCTGAAGAGGGGGAGAATTCAAACACACAGTCTTCTCTTGCTTTCCACCCTTGCAGAGCTTCTCACTCTGGAAAGACCAAACCAGGGGTCCCCAACATGGCGCCCGTGGGCGCCATGATGCCTGCCGAGTGCTTTAGGAAGTGGGTGGAGCTAAGCGGGGCTTTTGCCCAACAGGGCTTTTGATTGGCAGATTAAAAGGCATCCCATTAAACAGTTTCTGCCTGAAATGCTGAAGGGGTACTATTAGAGTTGTATGTAAACTTCCTCCCTGACATTTTGTGGTTGGCGCCACCTCCTGTGGCACCCACTTGGTGACTGTGCCCACCGCCTAGTTTCTGAATTCCCAAGGCGCCCCAAGGGTCAAAAAGATGTAATTAATTTTCTTTGGCAAAATCTGTGGGGACCCATAGCAGTTTACCTTCCCCTCCCTTCCATTTTCTCCTGAACAACAGCCCTGTGAGGTAGGTTAGGCTGAAAGTTTGTGACTGGTCCACGGTTATCCAGCCGGCTTCCCTGGCAGAGTTGGGATTCGAACCTCTAGCCCAATACCACATTGGTGTGACTGTTACTATTATTCATTTTTTCCCAATCTAGACTGGGGCATTTTCATTTTGGGGGGGGTTGAGTTGGTAAGATCTGAATGTACATCCCTAGTGAGTAGGATTGGGGTGAAGAACTGAATTATCATCCACGTTGTTTGGGGTTTGAATTTTGGCCATTTTTGAATACTAAGTCCTCCCCTTGCTCTGGCAAACCAGCCTTAATCTATTTTCCCTCACTCTTTTAGGTATTTAAAGGTGGACTCATGTTTGTCCAACATAAGTCATCGTTTGTTGTTCTAGGCAAGGAAGCGGAATGTGTGGGGTTTCCTGGAATGTTGCAAGAGAGCATGACAAGGTGTTCTGAATTACGTATTCAGGGTTATTCCTCTTCGTCAGAGCCGGCTCCCTTCCCTTTGCCATGTTTCATTCTTTGGCTCTGTGTGTAGCAAGGCAAGGGCTGCCGTGCTGGTAAATAGTGTCATTTTTATCTTTGCTCCTTGTTCCAAGGAGAGAGGGGCTAGGCCTGGAGGCTCCCTGGGGTATATTTATTTAAAAATGCATTCCCCACTTCTACAACACACGGAGTAGATTTTAGAAACAGTAATATAGAAAAATAGTGTGAAGGTATAAAGTCCCGCCCTGGGTGGCTCCGGCTACCCTGGTCTCATCAGATCTTGGAAGCCAAGCAGGGTCAGCCCTGGTTAGTACTTGGATGGGAGACCAGCAAGGAAATCCCGGGTCACTGTTCAGAGGCAGGCCATGGCAAACCACCTCCGAATGTCTCTTGCCTTGAAAACCCTTCAAGGTCACCATAAGTCGGCTGTGACTTGACAACACTTTCTGCCAATCCTGTGAAATCATAAAAACAGCAGCCGCTGAAACAACTGCCATGAAATCATAAGCTGCACAAGTTACATTCTTCTTCTTCTTTATATTCCTAGCATGAGCAAGGAAGCAGTTTCTTGTTCTGAAGTCCTGGTGTAGGACACACTGAGAGCCAGTGTAGGGGTTAGACTAGGATCTGGGAGGTCCCAGGTTCGAATCTTCACTCGTGCCGTAGAAGCTTGCTGGGTGACCTTGGGCCAGTCACTCACTCCAGGCCTAACCTACCTCACAGGGTGATCGTGAGGATCAAATAGAGGAGAGGCAAATGAAGTAGAACTAGAGTTGCCAACCGCCAGGTGGGGTCTGGAGTTCTCCCAAAGTTACCAGTGATCTCCAGACTACAGAGATCAGTTTCCATGGAGGAAATGGTAGTTTTGGAGGGTGGTCTCTGTCACATCCCAGGCCCCCTTGAGTTCCCTCTCATCCCCAAACTCTGCCCTCGTTAGGCACCCTATGGGAGAATCTTTAGGTCCCCTCTGGGGAGAAAGGCAAGATATAATTAAATTTGTGTACCACACATGCCTGTTAACAAATGTGGTCTGCTAACAATTCTCAAGCACATGGAGGCCCAGTTCGGGTTGGGATCACCAGGAAAAGTAATATAAGCCTTCCCCCCCCAATGCTGTTTTCCGGAACTGAAATGGCCCTGTGGGCCTGCTGTTTGCCCTCAGCACATGCAGGTTTCCCCAGTGCAACAAATAGTCCCCAACTGTTGTTTCCGATTGGAGGGAAAAGCCTGTGGCAGTGTTCCCTCTATGAGTGTTCCCTCTATGCTTTACAGAACAGTTGAAACAGTTTAAAACAGCATAGATTGAAAAACAGGTCACACCATTCATATATGTAGATTTCAAGCTGGTGTTATTTGGTCTCCAGAACCTTCAGGGCCATGTAGAGATGGTAGGAGCTGGGGTGGTAGTTCAGCAGGGTGGCAGTTCAGCAGCAGATTAGATTTGCCCTTTCACATAACTCCATGGTGGCACCTGGGGATTCCTGCATTTCTTGGCTCTGTGACACCCCCCCCCCCCGCAGCCCTGCCTAAAAGACCTGCCTGGTGAGGATTCATCTGAGACCCTTCTAGCCCCCAATAAAAGTCCGTATGGTCAAAGCGATGGTATTCCCAGTAGTAATGTATGGCTGCAAGAGTGCTGAAGAATAGATGCTTTTGAATTATGGTGCTGGAGAAGACTCTTGAGAGTCCCTTGGACTGCAAGGAGATCAAATCGGTCAGTCCTAAAAGAAATCAAGCCTGACTGTTCCCTCGAAGGCCAGATATTGAAGTTGAAGCTCAAATACTGTGGCTGCTAAATGAGAAGGAGGGAGCCCTCACTGGAGAAGACCCTGATGCTGGGAAAGATTGAAGGTAAAAGAAGGAGGGGACGGCAAAGGATGAGACGGTCAGATAGTGTTATCGATCCAATGGACATGAAATTAAGCAAACTCCGGAGGACGGCAGAAGACAGGAGGGCCTGGCGTGATGTGGTCCATGGGGTTGTGAAGAGTTGGACTTGACCGTGCGACTGAACAACAACAACAAACCAGCCCATGAAAACTTCTGCTAGAATGAACATTTTGTTAGCCTTCAAGGTGCTGCAAGATTTCCTGTTTTCCTGCCTTGCTGGTTTTTCTCATCTCAGATGCAGAAGAGCAGTTTGTACTTAGTTCGGCACAGGAATATGAGAAGTGCTTCCTGAGATTATCTTGTCCTTCACTTATTTATGTGGGCTTGGGTATTTGAAGGCTTGGGAAGGGTGTATAAATATTTGTAGGGTGATGGAGAGCCAGCTGACATTCTGACCTAATGCTCATAAAGGGGACACCGAAGAGGAGGCAAATTATTAATGTCGCCAGCTCCAGGTTGGGAAATACGTGGAGATTTTGGGAGTGGAGCCTAATGAGGGCGGGGTTTGGGGAGGGGAGTGGCTTTGGTGGGGTATGATGCCATATAGAATCCACCCTCCAAAGTGGCCATTTTCACCTGGTGAATTCCAGGAAGTCTCCAGCCACCATCTGGAGGTTGGCAAACCTACAAATTGTGGAGACAGTCTCTGTGTTGTTTAAGAGTTCTGTGTGACTTTGAAAGCATGTGTACCCCACTGTCAGGTTTATTATTATTATTATCATTATCATTATCATTTATTACTTTAGATTTGTATCCTGCCTAGCCGGGGCAAACTGGCTTAAATAACCCAAGGTACCATAAGGTGTCACAGTGACCTGTTTTGTCCAGTGCCAAAAGGGCTTAAAGTGAAGTGTCTAACTAAGAGCATGTGCATTCATATGTGTAGCTGGGGAACTTTTGGCAAAACATTAGGAAGAACTTTCTGACAGTCAGAGCGGTTTCTCAGTGGAACAGGCTTCCTCGGGAAGTGGTGGGCTCTCCCTCTTTGGAGGTTTTCAAGCAGAGGCTAGGTGGCCATCCGACAGCAGTGCAGATTCTGTGAACTTGTGCGGATCATGGGGGGGGGCAGAAAGGGTTGCCTCAGTGCTTAGTTCTTGTGGTCCTTTCTTACACGCCCAGGGAAATGCTGATTGCCACTTTGAAGAAGAAGAGATTGGAGTTATACTCCGCCCTTCACCACCCAAAGGAGCCTCAGAGCAGCTTACAATCTCCTTTCCCTTCCCCTCCCCACAACAGATACCAATGGGGTAGGTGGGGCTGAGAGAGCTCTTTCAAGAACTGCCATTGAGAGAACAGCTCTGTGAGAACTTGTGACTGACCCAAGGTCACACCAGCAGCTGCATGTGGATGAATGGGGAATCAATCCTGGTTCTCCCAGATTGGAGTCCACATTCCTAACCAAACTGGCTCTCTTTGGGGTCAGGAAGGAATTTTCTTCTAGGCCAGATTGGCTCAGGGATCCTGGAGGTTTTTTGCCTTCCTCTGGCCATAGAGCAGGGAGAGTTTGGGCAGGGAGGTAGCTGTGAATTGCCTGCATTTTGCAGGGGATTGGACTAGATGACCCTTGGAGGTCCCTTCCGTCTCTATGATTCTGTGAGCTCCTGGTCTGCAACGATACTGGTCCGTTTTGCCAGGTTGTTGGGAAGACTGCTGAGTTACTATATGCAGGTTAAAGAAAAGCAGCTGTTTCCTCAGGCTTCCAATGTCCCAACATTTTCAACAGTCCCAACCCTGATTTCCAAAATGCCGCTCCATGCAGCCCCCCAGGATAACTTTGTTCACTGGAGGGGGGGAGGGTTTCCCTGGGTTCTCCTCTACCCTTCGACACTGACCAGTCAATGCTACCCCAGTCAAACCAGAGGCGCCGTTTCAGATTTCAGGGTGGTGGGGAGGAAAGCGGCCAGCAGCCATTTGGCACGTGGGACCAGGGTGTAGGGCTGGGCACGAGGAGGCCATTCTGGAGTCAGATCATACTTAACACATGATGTAAGGATTGGGTTACTTTGACCGTTATCGCATCCCGCGTCCTTGGGGATTATAAACCCCGAGCTAGTTCTCAACTCTCACATACCCACGCATAGTAAGCATACGAGGGCTCAAAGGCAAGGTATAGAGTTTGCTAAATAAATCAGCATTGTGGTTAAAGCGGTGATTTGGCACGTCCATAGGGGCATCCACAGGTTATTCTGTCTCGTCACCGCCACTATGATGCTTTCGGCACATGCTGAAGTCAGTCTTCAGAAGCTAAGTAATTGTGTGATATGTGGGCACCCTCTGGTGAAAAGTGGGAGATTAAATATGGAAAGCCAGGATCCCCCCCTCTTTCTAGGTTCACGGGTCCCCCTGTGATGATCCTACTCTCCTGCCATTTTGAGTGGCCAAAGACTGAACTGGATCTTTTTTGTATTCTCCAGAATTATCGACCCAGCCCAAACTGGAAGTATTTATTTTACAAAGGAAATTAGTTTCAGACAGATACAACTGGCTTCCCTTGAGAAGGAGGAGGAAGAGGAGAAGAAGGAGAAGAAGAAGAAGAAGAAGAAGAGATTGGATTTATACCCCGCCCTTCACTACCCAAAGGAGTCTCAGAGCAGTTTACAGTCTCCTTCCCCTTCCCCTTCCCACAACAGACACTCTGTGAGGTTGGTGGGGCTGAGAGAGCTCTGACAGAAACTGCTCTTTTTCAAGAACAGTTGTGCCAGAACTATGGCTTGCCCAAGGTCATCCAGCTGGTGCAAGTGGAGGAGTGGGGAATCAAACCCGGTTCTCCCAGATTAGAGTCCGCGCACTTAACCACTACACCAGACTACACCAACACCAACACCACCCCGATTTAGGAGTGAAGGAGCTGATAATTCTGTTAGAGAGCCATATGTATTTCCATGGTTAAAAATTATTTATACCTTAGAGGCTCCTTCTGGGTACAAATTGGGGGCCATTTTGAAAAGCAACAGAACACCCCCACCCCGTAAATAGCAGTGAGAAGAATGAGAGAAAGTGAAGCCTTGAACATCTTCAGCTTCAAGCTTACTTAGAGGTAAATCCCTCTTGAGTTTAGTGGCTCTGACTCCTAAGTCAGTGTGCACAAGATCGCAGCCTTCTCTTGATTAGGAGGGATATAGCCACGGGGCGTGCAAATTCCATTGTTCCCAGGGTGACCTTCAAAGAACCAGGAACACTTGGGTCTCTCCGACACCCCCCCCCAGCTTTGCTTCCATTGCAGCTGCTGTTAAATATTAAACTTTTTAATGGTCTTACACCAGTGAAAAATATGCCTTCTACGTTCCCACCCCCGGCCTGCATTAATGGAAGAATGTCCAGGTTGCCTGTAATGGACGTTGCCACACTCTTGTGCCCCTAGAGATTCTTCCAGTGGTTCAGTCCTGTCAAGGGGAGGAAGAGGAGGTGGGCTGCTCTCACTCCCCACAAACAGTTGCCCCCCGTAGCCTAATAGCAGCAGCCAGAAACATGCATCACACTGTCAAAGAGCTCCCTAAAATCCCCTGTGATGCCCTGGAAGATCCTGGGGTTCACATTTTTTTTAAAAAAAACAAAATTTTATTGGGATGCGCTCAACATTTTCAACAACGTTACCAATACAATTTGAAAAAATTTCCATCCCATCCCCCCACCCCCCTAATAGGCTTCCAACACTGCTAATAACAAAAAAGTATATATTAGACAGTAATCAAGTTTAGACTTATATGAATCGACAAACCAGGTAACACATTTCAAATATATAAAACACCTAACTAATTTCAACATATTTTCAAATAACAGTATAATACAATTCAGAATTCATTTCACTTCTCATTCAGTATCCATACAAATCTAAATTGTACATTTTCCCCTTCATTCTGTATTCAGTTTCCAAATACAATTTCAAACCTTCCCAATCTTTTATATACTGTTCTGCCATTTGTCCATTTAGTTTTTTTGTCATTTTGTCCATTTCCGCTAAAAACAGCAATTTTCTAAACCAGTCATGTCTATCCGGCACCTTCTCCGTTTTCCATTGCTGAGCGAAGGCCATTCTCGCCGACGTAATCATGTACTATAATAATGTCCTTTTTTCCTGTGGAATTCTTTCCATTGTCAAACCTAAGAGAAGAAGTTCCGGTCTTCTCCCAATTGGGATTTTTAATATTTTCTGCATCACACAGTGTATATTAGACCAGTATACTTTTACTTTATCACATGACCACCACATATGGTAAAAAGAACCCTCTGTTTTTTTACATTTCCAACACTTATTATTCAAGTTCTTATCCATACTAATATTAGCAATCTTTTTTGGTGTCATATACCACCTGTACATCATCTTGTAGCAATTTTCTTTTACATTAACACAGGTAGACATTTTAAAGGATCTTTTCCACAAAAACTCCCATGTTTCCATAGAAATTTCTTTGTTCATGTTTATGGCCCATTTTATCATTTGCTCTTTAACAGTTTCATCCAAAGTATATGCAGTCAACAAAGTTTTATACATCTTTGAGATCATTTTTCGCTCTCTTTTCAACCATATATTTTCAAACTCATCATTCTTAGCTCTAAAACCAACCTCTTTACAATCTTTTTTGTAAATATCCCTTATTTGACAATATTGTAACCATCCATACTCAAATTCTAGTTCATTATTTGGTTTTAAAACATATTTTCCCCCTCTTTTTGCAACAGTTCTTGGTATTTCAACCAATCATTACCTTTATGTTCTGGAAAAGGATGTATAACTGCTGCTGGAACAATCCACAAAGGCCTCTCGTCGGAAACTGTATCCTTGTACCTGGTCCATGCATCAAACAATGTTCTCCTTACATAATGATGCTTAAACATTGAATCAACTTTATTTTTCCCATACCAAAGATAGGCATGCCAGCCAAATCTGCAATCGTGCCCCTCAAGAGCTAAAAGTTTTCTATTTTCCAAATTAACCCAGTCAGATAACCAAGACATACATACAGCTTCATGATACAAACGCAAATTCGGGACTTGGAAGCCACCTCTGTCTTTAGTATCGTACATTATCTTCATTTTAATTCTTGGCTTCTTTCCTGCCCAGATAAATTTAAAGATTTCTCTTTGCCATTTCACCAACACTTTCGCATCTTTCACAATTGGTATTGTCTGGAACAAAAACATTAACCTGGGCAGTACATTCATTTTGACAATGGCAATTCTTCCAAGAAGAGATAATCTAAGTTTTCCCCATTTTTCTAAATCACTCTTTATCGAAACCCACAGTTTTTCATAATTATTCTTAAACAAGTCTATATTTTTCATTGTAATTTCAACTCCCAAATACTTAACCTTTTTAACCACTTCACATTCTGTCACGTTTTGTAACATTTGTTGCTTTGTACCTATCATATTTTTACACAATATCTTGGACTTATTCTTATTTACATAGAACCCTGCGAGATCGCCAAACTCTTTTACTTTTTCAAATACCTTTGGCATATTATTAACAGGATCTTCAACAATAAACATAATATCATCCGCAAATGCTCGTAGTTTATATGAAAAACCTCTAATATTCAAACCTTTTATGTTATCGTCATCTCTAACCATTTGCAGCAAAATCTCCAAAATCCAGATAAATAGCAATGGTGACAGGGGGCAACCCTGTCTGGTACCTTTTCTGACCCGGAACACTTCTGTTGGTTCTGCATTCACAATCACCGTAGCTTTTTGTTCTTTATATATTGATTGAATCATTCTTGTAAATTCTGCGCCCATCTGGGATTTCTCAAACACTTTAAACATAAATTCCCAATTCAAATTATCAAATGCCTTTTCTGCATCCAAAAATAAAAAGCCAACTTCTTTTTCCGGGTGTTTATCGTAATACTCAATTGCGTCTAAAACAACCCTCATATTGTCTTTTATTTGTCTATTTGGTAAGAATCCGGCTTGATCTTCAGCAATAGTATCTTTCAAGAACCCTTTAAGGCGCTCTGCTAATATTTTTGCAAAAATCTTATAATCGTTGTTTAACAGTGAGATAGGTCGATAATTCTTTACATTTGTTAAATCTTGCGTTTCTTTCGGAATTAAGGTGATCGCAGCTTCATTCCAGGAATCTGGAATCTTCCCAGTTCTTCTAATTTCGTTTAAAAGAATCTCTAACACCGGAACCAGGTCTTCATGAAGTTTTTTATAAAATTTAGCTGAAAAACCGTCCGGACCTGGAACTTTGGAAATCTTTGCCTCTCCTATTGCTTTACTGATTTCTTCTTTAGTTATTACAGCATTTAATATTGCTTTCATTTCTGGGCTTGGTTGTATCAAATTAACCTTAGATAAATAGTCTTGCATCTTTTGCAGATCCACTTGTTTTGCTTGAAAAAGAGTCGCATAATATTTATAAAATTCCCTCCGGATCCCTCCTGGGTCTGAAATTTCTTTATTTCCATCTTTCAATTTGGTGATTGTTTTATTCTGTCTTCTTTTCTTCAATTGCCATGCCAAATATTTACCAGGTTTATTTGCACCTTCAAAGGACTTCTGTTGCAATTTTTTCAAGTTCCAATATACTTCTTTGTTTAACCTCGCCTCATATTGTTCCCTTAAAATCCTCAATTCTCTCAAAATCTTCTTTTTGCCAGGCCTTTTCTTAAGCTCCATTTCTTTTTTCCGAATATTTTCCGTAATCTCTTTATCTATTTTCAGTTGTTGGTTCTTTTCATTATTATTGATTGCAATCAGATGTCCTCTCATCACAGCTTTATAGGCCTCACATACCGTTTGCGTCTGTACATCCTTGTTTAAATTCAGTTGAAAATATGTTTGGGTTTCTGTCCTTATTTTGTCCACAATATTTTGTTTGTCCAGCAAATCCTCATTGAGTCTCCATCGGAATTTCTTTCTTTTAACATACGTTGACCATTTTACTGGACTATAGTCAGAGAGAGTTCTAGGTAACATCTCGATTTTGCGTGTCTGCAAGATCAAATTCTCAGTCATCCACATCATGTCTATCCTTGAGAAAGATTCATGTCTTGATGAGTAAAAGGAATACTCTCTATCCTTGGGATTTTTAACTCTCCAAGAATCTTCCAGATGTTCGTGTTTAACCAATTGAAAAAAGACTTTCGGAAGTTTGCCCATGCCTTCGTTTCCTTTTTGGGATTTTCTATCAATAACATTATTAACAGTACCATTAAAGTCACCCATTAATATCATTTGCTCATAAGTTAGCTGTCATAGCTGTTCCCACAAATCCTGGAAAAAATTTTTCCTTCGCACCATTTGGAGCATAAAGGTTAACAATTAAAGTCTTTTTGCTCTGCAGCACGGCTTCTACCGCCAAAAGCTTCCCTTCATTATCTTTAAAAACTTCTTTTGGTTCCAATTCCTTTTTAATATATATAACAACTCCTTTTTTTCTTTTGGGAGGAGAGGGAATAAAACTCCTCTCCTAATCTTTTTTGAATCAAAAATTTAGCATCAGTTTTTTTAATATGTGTTTCTTGCAAACAGACAATATCACATTTTTGTTTTTCCAACCAAAGTCTAACATTTTTTCTTTTTTGAGGTGAATTAAGTCCATTGACATTCCATGATATAATTTGACTCTCCATGTTGTTTTTATACTTATTTATCAGAGTCTTTAAAGTTATCATTGATGAATCTGGTCATTTGCTCTACTGACTTGATGGTGACTCTCTTCTGCTTGAATGTAAAACTGACACCTTTTGGAATTTCCCATCTGTATCTTATACCCTCTGTTTTCAGTTCGTCAATCAAGTCTTTAAAGAGTCGTCTATCCTGAAGAATTGCTCTGGGTAGTTCCTTTAATATCATGATTTTCTTGTTGTCAATTGTGAAATCTTCCTGAAATTGTTGCTTAAATAGATCCTCCTTCAGTTTTTTGGATATAAACTGGACGATCACATCTCTGGGTAATTTTTTCCTTTGCGCAATCGCAGAGTTGACTCTGTACACCACATCAATCTGTGCCGCCACCTTCTCCTCTTCCATTTTTAAAAAATGGAACAGCATCCACCATAACAGAATGGATGTTCTCACTTTTGTCTTCAGGGATCCCCCTGAATCTCATATGGTTAAGCATTGCATTGTATTGGACCATCACATTAACTTTTTCTGTTTCTATAGCAACCTCAGCAACATTGGATACCACTCTCTTCACTCTTTCATCCATCTCATCTGCTCTTTTAGTCAGCGTCTGTATCTCTTTTGTAATCCCAGATAGGTCCTTTTTCAAGTCTGATACTTCTGTTACTAAAGTTTTTTCCATCTTTTGTAACGCGTCCATCACTCGTTTCTCCATAGCTTCCATCAGGCCCTGTAGCTTCTTTTCTTCTTTAGCAGCCATTTTTGGGGAGGACCAGGAGTTCGCCCTCTGTCGTTGCCGCAGATCGTAAGCTGTTGTTTAAAATTCACCTAAAACTTACATCAAATTAAAGTCCTTCTTATGCCCACCTAAATCGCTCTAATTTCACTTTTTTCTATTAGGTTTTTTGGTTAAAATCGAAGTATAATTTTTCTGACCTTCTCAAAATGGCGGGCGCAATTTCTCTATGGTAGATGATTCTTCCGGTTACTCACTTCCTGTCTGGCAATCTTAGTTGTCTCCCTTGCCTCTGGTTTCCTCCCTTCTTCCAGCCTCCTTGGACTTCTCTAGGAAATATTACTTGTCTGGTCTGAGGTCACTTCCTGTTCTGGCGATTTCTGCTGCAGCTAGAGTACTTTCCCACACTAGTTCTCGCGGGGCTTGCTGTTAGTTTCTATTTTAAAGTCAATATTCCAACCGCAGGAATGTTCAACAAACCGGCTTTTTGGCCTTTTTAGCTGTGTAACTGCTCTTTTTCGGAGTCGGCGTTAGTACAAAAGATACAGCACGATCATGCGCTTCATCGGATGTTGTTTACTCTCGGCCAAAACGCGTCTCCGGTGAGCAATTTTAAAAAGTTACCTTCAAAGTCCGTGTCTTGTTATAGCAGTGTTTCCTTGATATCAGTTTCCATAGAATGTCTTGGAGGTCTGGGTCATGCGTTCTTATGTTGAGAATTCAACTCTGTGGGGTCTTGTAGAGAATTTCCGAAGTGCCTTCTAGGGGGGAGGGGATCAAGGTTGGTCGCGACGCTCTTTAAAGCCCCACTATCAGCCGATCTCAACTCCCTCTCGGGCCAAGGCTCACTGCCAGTCACCCCCTGCCTGGGGGGATCTGCGGTGGGCTATATGAAGCCCACCCTGTCGTCAAGACCCTCCGTATGCTCTGGGAGCTCTGAGAGCAAGCCAGAACACGTCAGGACGCCATGAATCCCAGACCGGAAACCCCCTGGGGTTCACATTTAAGGTCGGGCATTGTCATACAGGCAGGATTCCTCTCCTCCCACAATTTTCAGTCCATTATAAAAAAACTACCCATTGGTTCAGTTTTGTTAGAATTAGTTATCTTTTAAAATATATTTATTGAAAACTTCAGAATGTACACTTGTGTATCTAATAGCCAAGTTGCCCCCTCTGTGTGGATATCTAAATCTGCACATCAGGGGCACTTGGGGGCAGAGAGTTTTTCCTGCACACTCAGAGCAGTCTCCAGGAGTGCAGAAAAATCTAAAAAGTTGAAAAAAATATACGGGGGATATTTAATTCTCCCCCAAAGTAAAAGCGTTCCCAGTGCATGCGCAGAGAATGCTCTGGTTGTTGGGGGGGAGGCTCAGCGGGCCCGGTGGTTTGGAGCCATGCGGTCCTCGCCACCAGTGCGAGGGGGAGCAGGAGAAGGCTCAGCAGGCCCGTGCAGCTTGCCGCCAGTGCGGTGGGGTAGGGGAGAAAGATTGGCGGGTCCGGCGGCTGGGAGCTGCGTGGGCCTTGCTGTCTGTGCCGGGGAGGGGGTTGGGGGGGGAGAAGGATTGATGGCCTTGGACCTTGCCGCCAGTGTGGGGGGGCAGGGGAGAAGGCTCACCTGTAGCTGTTTCCTCCTCCTCCACATGGAGCTCTTTCTCCCCCCCCCCCGCGAGTATCGTGGGTCCCCGCTTCTTGTAACATATAATTGCTTTCCAACAGCATTCGTATAACATGTAAAAGAAAAGTTGCACGTTATGATTATACCTGCACATTCCATTATTTAAACAACAGAAGAGAAGAGAACATTTAACTTTAACTGAAGGAACTTTAACATTAGAATTAATGATTAAAGCTTTGTTTGTTGTTGTTGTTGTTCAGTCGCACAGTCGAGTCCGACTCTTCGCGACCCCATGGACCAGATTACGCCAGGCCCTCCTGTCTTCCGCTGTCCGCTGAAGTTTGCTCAATTTCATGTTCGTTGCATCGATGACACTGTCTAACCATCTCATCCTTTGCCGTCCCCTTCTTCTTTGACCTTCAATCTTTCCCAGCATCAGGGTCTTCTCCAGTGAATGCTCCCTTCTCATTTGGTGGCCAAAGTATTCGAGCTTCAGCTTCAGGATCTGGCCTTCCAGGGAACAGTCAGGGTTGATTTCTTTTAGGATTGACTGATTTGATCTCCTTGCAGTCCAAGGGACTCTCAAGAGTCTTCTCCAGCACCATAGTTCAAAAGAATCTATTCTTCGGCGCTCGGCCTTCCTTATAGTCCAACTCTCACAGCCATACATTACTATGGGGAATACCATTGCTTTGACCATGCGGACTTTTGTTGGCAGGGTGATGTCTCTACTTTTTATCATGCTGTTTAGGTTTGCCATCGCTTTCCTCCCAAGGAGCAGGCGTCTTTTAATTTCATGGCTGCAGTCACCATCTGCAGTGATCTGGGATCCTAGGAACGTGAAGTCTGTCACTACTTCTACGACTTCCCCTTCTATTTGCCAAGGAGTGATGGGGCCAGATGCCATGATCTTAGTTTTTTTGATGTTGAGCTTCAAGCCCACTTTTGCACTCTCCTCTTTGACCCTGAGCAAGAGGCTCTTTAGGTCCTCTTCACTTTCTGCCATCAGAGTGGTATCGTCTGCATATCTGAGGTTATTGATCTTTTCCCCAGCAATCTTAACTCCAGCTTGTGATTCATCCAGGCCAGCATTTCGCATGATGTACTCTGCATATAAATTAAATAAGCAAGGTGACAATATACATCCTTGTCGTACTCCTTTTCCTATGCTAAACCAATCAGTTGTTCCATATCCGGTTCTAACTGTTGCTTCTTGACCCTTATACAGGTTTCTCAGGAGACATATGAGGTGGTCTGGTACTCCCATCTCTTTAAGAACCTGCCATAATTTATTGTGATCCACACAATCAAAGGCTTTAGCATAGTCAATGAAGCAGAAGTAGATGTTTTTCTGGTATTCTCTTGCTTTCTCCATAATCCAGCGAATGTTGGCAATTTGATCTCTAGTTCCTCTACCTCTTCGAAACCCAGCTTGTACTTCTGGCAGTTCTCTATCCACGTACTGTTGGAGCCTAGCTTGTAGGATTTTGAGCATGACCTTGCTAGCGTGTGAAATGAGTGCAATTGTGCGATAGTTTGAACATTCCTTGACGTTGCCCTTCTTTGGGATTGGAATGTAAACTGACCTTTTCCAATCCTGTGGCCACTGTTGTGTTTTCAAAATTTGTTGGCAAATTGAGTGCAGCACTTTAACAGCATCTTCTTTTAAGACTTTGAATAACTCAGCTGGTATAACATCAACTCCACTAGCTTTGTTGTTAGTAATGCTTTCTAAGGCCCATTTAACTTCGCTTTCCAGGATGTCTGGCTCAAGGTCAGTGATTATACCATCGTGGTTGTCAAGGACATCGAGGTCCTTCTTGTATAGTTCTTCTGTGTATTCTTGCCATCTTTTCCTAATCTCTTCTGCTTCTGTTAGGTCCCTACCGTTTTTGTCCTTTAAAAACGCTTTGTTTATACCCTTCCTTTCTCCCCAGTGGGGACTCAAAGCCACTGGCATCCTCCTCCTGTCTTCCTTTACTACAAACTTGCAAGGTAGGGTAGGCTGAGAGTATGTAACTGGCCTGAGGTCATCCAGAAAGCTTCCATGGCAGAGCGGGGGATTCGAACCTGGGTCGAACAGATCCTAGTCTGACATTCTCTAAGTCTAACCACTACACCAGAGTGTATCTCTATTCCTTTGATTCTTCACTTTGGATTTTGTTCCTGCTGGTTTCAATGGTGAAAGGCATTTCCAGCTTTAACTCTCCCCGTCATTCAATTGGGACAGGATGCTCGCGTAGAGGGACTCCCTGGGGTTGCCAGCATGCCTGGAGAAAAGTGCCCTGTCCCTTTAACAGCGGCTTAATGGGATATTCTTCATGGGGTGATCTTATTTAGCTTGCAACACCTCAACTGCCCATTTCCACATGTTAAAGGGGCAGAACTTTTTTTTTCTTCAGGCCTGTTGGCAACAGTGTTCTTATTTAAAATTATACCATGGCTGTCTGTTTTTTTAAAAAAACAGGCAAACAGCACCATCACAGGTGGTCATCTGTGTTGGTCTGAAGCAGTAGAACAAATTTAGAGTCCCCTGGACTCTAAATTTGTTCTAGTGCTGTCACAATGTGTCTAATTTGGAATTTAGTTTAATTAATAAAAAGTTTGCCAGTTTTCCCCTACTAATAGCAAGAGCATAGGAGGTGATAATAACAGTTGGGCCAAGGAAATTTTATTTGCAGTGGATTGAGGGGAAGGGGCTACTACAGAGTCTCCTAAAGTGGCTTTGAATGCATTTTAGAGCCACAAGGAGCTCTTGCTGTCTGGTGTGACCTTAAGTCTAGAACCTTTGACCTTTCTCATAATCTATTCTAGATAATATTCGAGACCCATGGAGGGGGGATTCCCTCACACACCCCCGACTTTCTAGCTGGGCCCAGCCCGGCTCCCAGTGACTGCCGGAGGTAGATGTGTCCTCTGTGCTTGCACAGAGCATTCTATCTTACTTTGGGGGGAATTACCCCCCCCCCGGTATTTTTTTCAGATTTAAGATTTTTCTGCCAACTTGGCGAGGTCACCCAAGTTTGCAGAAGAATCTGTTTGGGGTGAGTGTAGCTTCGATCTGTGGATGTAGGTATTTGAAAATGGGGCCACACTTAGATATATAGACTAGAGAGCCACCCCTCTTTTATGATCCCAGACCTTTCCTTTTTCAACTCCTCCCACTTTCTCACCTTCCTGTCCTTCTTCACCTTTCTTAAAGCAAAGAGAATTATTTTCTTTCTTTCTATTGTATCTGAGGAAGTGTATCACAAAAGCTCACTGTGGAACAAATGTTGTTGGTCTTTAAAGTTGTTATGTTGTTGTGTAGTTTTTATCTGGGACTAGCCCTTGTATTCTATAGGTTTTAGCACTTCTTACTAATGGGCATTACTCCATAATGATATGCTTTACACATCAAATTGCATATTGTTATGGAGTAATGCCCATTAGTAAGAAGTGCTAAAACCTATATAAAGAATACCCTGTATACTTGAACAACAAGAAACAATCACTCACTGCATGGTAGCAAAAGAAAGTTAATCACTTCTGATGAATTTTTTTCTTGAAACAAAGTTGAAGCCGGACTCTTCGTAAATAATCTTCAGACCTAATTCTGGACCTGTATAGATTGTCCTTGTTAGCAACTTTTCGTATGTTTTCGTGTATCACATATTTTTGTATTATTTCTTGTACTTTTCCAATATAATTAATTGCATCTGATAGCGATTTCCCCAGTTTGTATTTTCTGTGTTGACCCACTGGGAGGTCTTTGCGGTGTTTGTTTTGTAGTAGCCATTGATAGACATCCTCCATGAATCTATCTAATCCCCTCTTCAAGCTGTTTATTCCTGTGGCCATCGCTACATCCTCTGGCAGTGAATTCCACATCTGAATCACTCCCTGTGTCAAGTCGTATTTCCTTTTGTCTGTCCTGAACCTACTGCCCATCAGTTTCATGGGATGCCCTTGAATTCTAGTCTTTTGGGAGAGGGAGAAAAGTGAATGCCTTTCCTTCAACACAAAGCCCCAACTATGTTCTGGGAGTCTTGACCTGGGTGTCCCAGGCTAGCCTGATCCCATCAGAAGCTAAGGAGGGTCGGCCCTGGTCAGTATTTGAATGGGAGACCACCAAGGAAGTCCAGGGTCTTGATGCAGAGGTAGGTGATGGCAAACTGAACGTCTCTTGCTTTGATAACTCTATGGAGTTGTCACAAGTTGGCTGTGAGTTGACAGTTCTTTCCACCGCCACCAAGTTTTGAGATTGGAGCAAAAGTGTTTCAAGGCACAGTGCTGAACCTCTTGAGACAGGTTTCTGCCGTGCTGTGTTGTTTTGATAATGAAATACTGTCAGAACGTGGAGTTGGACAGGCACTCGTTTTCCAATGCATAGTATTTTTCTCGTGGAGGAGTATATCTGTGCCACACAACGCATGTTTATGGATGGGGATCTAGTTTGTGCCGCGTGAATGAGGTCTTTGTGTGTGCACTTAGGAATGTTGTCCACCTGAGGTTGTTGAAAATTCTGATGCCTGCGCAGGATCAGAGGATGGAATTTGGGGGCCAGTCTAGCAGTGGGACCACATTGTGAAGTGGGCTGGAGAGAAATCCCCACAGCAGTTGTGGTAGCGCACTGACCCGTTGCTCTGTCTCACCTACCCTGCCTGCCTTAGCTGACCCTAGCTCAGTAAACTCTGTACACGCTGAGGACCCACAGAGGATTCCCCCCCCCCCACATGCAGTGGTCTTGAAATGGTGAGCTCAGCAATTTGCTGCCACTGTATGTTCCTATTCACTACATTATGTGTATGCACTAAATGCAAACAGTGATGTCAGTAGACCCAGAGTTAGCTGTGTTAGTCTGTTGCTGCAAAATAGTAAAAAGCCCAGTAGCACCTTTAAGACTAACAAACTTTATTGTAGCATAAGCTTTCGAGAAACACAGCTCTCTTCGTCGGATGCATCTGACGAAGAGAGCTGTGTTTCTCAGAAGCTTACGTTACAATAAAGTTTGTTAGTCTTAAAGATGCTACTGGGCTTTTTTACAATAATGTGAATGTTTCCTTATTTTAAAAAATTCCTGGTTTGCTTGGAATTCCAGCAACCCTGGCCTACTTTTCTTTTAAACAGCATTCAGGGAACTGTCTTGGACTGGGGTGTCAAACATGCGGCCTGGGGGCCGGATGAGGCCCCCGCAGGGCTTCTATCAGGCCCACAAGAGACTGGCTGTCTCCTGCTTCTTCCTCCAGTTCTGCTGCTGCCGCTGCTGCTGCTGTGTCATAGCTTGCTTTTCCAGACTCTCTCAATCACTCAGGAGAGATAGATAGGCAAGCTTCTGCTCCCTGCACTGGGCTGAGGTTCCTCCCCCTCCCAGATTGCTACAGCACAGACATTCTGATGCAATAATTCAGAGCAAGAAGTGTCAGTTATCAGAGACTGTTAAATAAGCAAAATATTGCAAGAATGCTAATGTTTTGATCATGTTTTTATTTTAAGTAAAAAAACCCCTTTGTGTTTGTGTCCTTTATCAAGTTTATATCTCCTCTCCCTTGGCATTACTTTTTATGACACAGACAAAGTCCAATTTATGGCAGATCTGGCCCTCCATAACAAATGAGTTTGACACCCCTGGTCTAGGAACTCTATTTCAGATTATTCAGTGCTGCCCGATTTCCAGCATCTCAGGCTCATGGGGTAGGGCCTGAGAACGTCACCACGAACAGGAGAGCTAATGGTATTGATTCCAACAGAAGCCTTCCAAGCACTTATTGGGAATTGTAATACTGACGATCGTACGTATTCCCAATCATGCAGCTTTGAAGAGCTGTCCTGCGGCCATGAGAATGAGCTCCAAAACTTCACACCCAAAGCTCAGGGCCTGGCAAGTCCTGCTTCCACCAGACCCCAAGCCTGTCCGCAGCCCCTCGTCCTACAGGAAGCATGTAGGCTTCCATGTACCCTATTATCCCCCCTCCGTCCTGCCTCTTGGCAGGTCTTCTCTGTTGTTTCCCAAATCTCCGGTTGTATCAGAAAATGAAAACCCGAAGAACGATGAGGAAATTAAAAGGTGATTTGAGAGTGGCTTGCATTTGGGCCAAGCATGTGAGTGTTCCTAATGTACCCTTGGTTTTGACTTTGTCTCCTTGCAAATACTCATGTTTATTTGACTGTGGGTTCAGGGAAGGAGCCTGAAGAATAAGAAACTCAGTTTTATCTTACAGTCTTTTTTTTACAGTGTGGTGTCCAGTGCTCCCTCCCTCGCACAAATTGATTTCCTTGTTAAACAACGATGATGAAAATATTCCTGTGGCAGAGTTCTTGCAGGCTGCTCTTTATTCGTAGTACAGTATTGTAATACAACTTGTATCCAGGAGATATGAAACAGAGACTTATTTTACATTGATTTTAGACTATTTTAGAATGGTTTTCTCTTTTTAAAGTCAATGCCAATAAAGGTAATTGAATTGAATTGTGTGGAGTCTTGTGAGCAAAAATTCTACTTTGTGAGCTACAGGCATTAAAGTTGTGAGCAAGCAATTTGGCTACTGCATAAATTAGTTTGCTCTGGAGCCATCCTCCCTGAGCTAAGACAAAAATCTGTGAGCTGGAGGCTAAAAAACTGTGAGCTAGCTCACACTAACTCAGCTTAGAGGGAACACTGATGGTGCTGTGGTTAAAAGTGTGGGACTGGTATCTGAGAGAGCTGGGTTTGAATCTTCACGTGCCATGGAAGCTCGCTGGGTGACCTTCAGCCAGTTGCCCTCTTTCAGCCTAACTTAACTCACGGGGCTGTTGGAAGGATAAAATGGAGGAGAGGAGAAGAATGTGGGCTGCCCGGGGGGTTCCCATGAGGGACAAAGTCAGGGAACAGATGAATTAAATGATGTAATGCTCTCTGTGTATTTGAAGGGTTTCACACATTATTTTGGTAGTTTTGCAACAACCCTGTATGATAGGCTGGTATTATTATTGTTATGCTGCTGCATCCCCCCTACACACACAGATGGGTATTGCGTTATCATGAAGAGGAGGAGACTGGATTTATCCCCCGCCCTTCACTCAGAGTCTCAGAACACCTTACAGTCTCCTTTCCCTTCCCCTCCCCACAACAGACACCCCGTGAGGTAGGTGGGGCTGAGAGAGCTCTGACAGAAACTGCTCTTTCAAGGACAGCTCTGAGAGAACAATGGCTTGCCCAAGGTCATCTAGCAGCTGCAAGTGGAGGAGCGGGGAATCAAACCCGGTTCTCCCAGATTGGAGTCCATGCTCTTAACCACTACAGCAAATTGGCTCTCAAGACAACAGTCCTTAAGACAACAGTCCTTCCCGAGTGGATGTTTTTCGTGCATGCAGAGGCACTAGTTCAGATACGCTGGCACCACCTGGTATCTTTGGAAGTCCCTGATTTGGGGACCTAAACCTGGGACCTTAAGTAAAACACACACACACACCACAAATGGCGCCTGCAAGATTCACTCCCTGCCTGCCTCCATTGGCTCTGGTCGATGTGCTTTCAGAAAGTGGGCAGGGCCACTGTTGCCTAGCAGGGCTTCTGGCTGGCTCTGCAGATAAAAAGGCATCCTGTTAAAGAGGAACGTTGAAGAGTGACTTCTCACATATAACCGTGCTCCCTGACGTTTTATGGCTGGCTTCGCCTCCTGCGGCAGCCATTTTGTAATTGTGTCCACTGCCCTGTGTCTGAATTCCGGTGCCCACGGGCTCAAAGATGCTGGGGGCCCTGGTTTACTCTGACCAGCAGCTGCGTGCCTGGATCTCAGTAGAGCAGGGGTGTCAAACATGCGGCCCGGGGGCTGGATCAGGGCCCCGAAGGGCTTCCATCAGGCCTGCAGTGGAGCTGGCCATCTCCTGCTTCTGGTTCTGCCGCTGCTGCGGCATCATAGCTTGCCTCGCCAGACTCTCTTAATCACTCGGCCACTTCATGTTTTAACCTGGGTCCTGGACTCAGAACTCTGGGCATGAGATTTCTGCGGTGAATGTCAACACATCAAAAGTAGGTTTGCAGCTGACAGAGCTAATGTTTTAAGCATGTTCTTATTTTAAGTGGGAAAAACATCTTTGTGTTTGTGTCCTTTATAAAGTTTATATCTCCAGTACCTGGCATTACATTTTATGACACACGTGGCCCGGCCCAACAAGGTCTCATTTATGTCAGATCCGGCCCTCATAACAAATGAGTTCGACACCCCTGCAGAGGAGGGCTTTCACATCTCTCGCTAGTGCTACCTTTTAAGGAGGGATGCTAGAGATTGAATCTGGGATCTTCTGCATGCACAGAAGGTGTTCTGCCACTGAGCTGCGGCCCTCCTTAAATGAAGCTGCCATGTTGACTGGGACCTTTGATCCATCAAGATCAAAATTGTTCACTCAGTCCACCAGAGACTTTTCTTGGTCTCTGTTAGAGGTCTTCCACGTCACCTCTGCTTGACCCTTTTAACTGGACTTGCCAGGGTTTCACACTTGAGACCTTCGGTGTGCAAAGCAATGGCCCCTCCCCTAAGGTGGTGTCGGTGGAGGCTGGCATTTGATTGGCATTTTCCTTAACATCTGAAGACTGTGTATGGAGCTCACCATGGGCATGAAACCCCTGGTTGCATCTGGCATGACTGAGGGAGGTGAAGAAGCTGGGAGATAAATTAATGGGGGGATGGGTGTGTGTGGAAAATATTTTTGGCGCATGGGGGTGTGGAGTTTGGTTGTTGCATTAAAACCAGTCAGGCCAAGGTCACTCCAGCCCCTGAGAGCAATCATAGCTGCCACCTTCTCCCTCTGAGGTGGAGGACATCTCTATGGGTTATTCCCACCGTGCCTTTAGGGAGGCAGGAAATAGTTTTTTCCTCTTCCTGTTGGCGCCCTCGGAATAGCCCACCCCCCAGTTTAGTTCCTGCCTCACTAGGGAGCAGCAGCATAGGCTCAGCTAAGCTTTAGCTCCTTCCTTTTCTATTGCAATTCTTGCCCTTTTTCTTCTCCTATTTTTCCTCCTGCCTTGCCTTTTCGTTTCTTTTCTTTTTTCTTCTTGCTTCCTTGTGGAAGCGAAGTCAGAAGATCTCATACCTTCGCTTCGAGGAGAGCGATCCTGCGATGCCCGAATGGCAGGAAAGGAAGCTCCCATAGCCTTCTCTTCGGGGAAGACAAGGACGCTCCACGTGAAGCAGAGCAGACGGTTGCAAGACGCACCACAGGGGCCGACCTGCCTTCGCGGTTAGATTGCGTTCCCCCAATGGCCGCAGCGGGCACGGCGGCGGCACGGAGCGCCCAGAAGCAGCATCAAAAGCCCTTGGATGAAGAGCCTGCCATTCCAGCGACGCGTCCTCGGCACACCGGCGGCCATTTTGAGGGCCTGGTCTTCAGCTCCGGTACTTCCTAGCAGCCACTCCTGGGCTCCTTGGGGGCAGAAGAGCAATGTTCCCCTGCAGACCAGCCCGATCTGGAGGACGGCCTGGGACTTCCCCTGCAAAGTGGTAAAGTACCCATTGAGGGGCTCTTGTTCAGCCCATTGATCTTATGGCCCTTATCAGACAGGCCATTCAGCAGGAGGTGTCTTCCTTGCAGACTAAAACAGGGCAATCGCTTCAAGGGCCCCAGCCTTCTCCCGTGGATCACTCTCCCTCCTCCTGGCCCACTAAGGCAGCTCAGAAGGCTCTCCCCCTCCACTTGGGGAGGGCGAGGGAGGAGCAACGGGGGGAAGATCAGTCCACCTCCTCTTCCATAGGAGACAGGGAAGAAGGGGAATTTCTGTCTTGAGGAGGAAGAGGAGATCAAACTTCCAGAACAGTCCAGCAGGTTCTTTAAGGCAGAGGATTATCAGTATTTTTTAACCAAGGCCGTCAAGGCCTCGGCGATTAAGGACCTTCTTCCTTCAGAGTACCAAAGGGCTTCTAGAGCCAAGTTCAAATCTAAGTGCAAAGGGAATTCAGAGTTCTTTGCACCCGAGGAATACACTGAAAAGGTTTTTCCTTTCCAGAGGCCTTTGAGCGTCAGCTGAGAGCAGATTGGGATAGACCTGTTACCAATAGGCAGTATCCGGCGCTAGTTAAGAAGCTCTATGCGTTACGTAACTATGCAAATGAGTTATTACAGGTATCTCCAATGGATGGTCCTGTGGCGGCGATTCAGTCTTCAGGACTTCTGTCTGAGGATGGTCAGGGTAACATCAGAGATCCCACTGACAAGAAGGCAGAGGTGACCCTCAGGAGGATCCATGAAGCAGTCGCCATGATGGTTTGGGCAGCCTTCATGGCATCTATTGCGTCTTGATCCAGTTGATTCCAGAAGATAGTCGGGGTCTGCTGGTACTTCCCAGATTCGCAAGGCTAGTTCCTTCGTGGCAGATGCCACGCTAGACATCCTCGCCTTTGCATCTTGTGCCCTGGCGTCCACAGCAGTGGTTCAGAGGCTCCTATAGCTACGGGCGTGGTCAGCAGACGCTCTCTCCAAGTCCATCGTCACTGCCTATCCATTCCAGGGTGATCGGCTCTTTGGGGAAGCCCTCGATAGAATCCTGGGTGAGACGCGTGACAAAAGGAAGGCCATGAGGTGGTGCAGATGTAAGAAGGTGGATCCCCTAGCACCTTCGATAGCTTCAATTCTATCCTTCTTGCAGAAGGGTTTGGATTCTGGCTTGAAGCCAGCCACCTTGTGCAGACAAACTGTAGCTCTGGCCACTGTGTTACCCTTTTTGGGTGGATTCAAATTAACTAAACATTCCCACGTACAACTCTTCCTGCAGGGGGCTACGGTGAAGTCTCCGCCTCAGGTGCACCATTTTCCAACATGAAGATTGAATACTGTCCTTCTGGCACTCACGAAGCCTCCATTTGAACCTCTAAGAGATGTCGGCTTGCGGTGGTTGCAGATGAAGACTTTGTTTCTTGTCGCCATCACTTCAGCACGCAGGGTTTCGGAGCTCGGGGCCCTGTCAATCAAGTCCTCTTTGTGCATCTTTCACAAAGACAGGGTTGTTCTACGTCCGGACCCTACCTTTCAGCCAAAGATCTCCTCTGCCTTCCACAGATCACAGGAGATATGTCTTCCTACCTTTTGTCCTCAGCCAAAACACCCCAGGGAGCTCGAGTGGCATACCCTAGATGTCAGAAGAGCTCTCAAGATCTACATCTTGAGGACAGAACCCTGGCGAAGGACAGAAGCCATGTTCATCAATATTTCTCTTCCAAGGAAGGGGGATAGGACGTCTAAGGCTGCAATCAGTAAAGTTCTTCGCTCCTGCATCATGGAGGCGTACAAGGCAATGGGCCAGGAGGCCCCTACCGGCATTACTGCACATTCTCTTTGGAGTGCGGCCACCAATGTGGCTTTCTCCAACAGAACTTCTCTCGAGGAGGTTTGCAGAGTGGCTTCCTGGTCGTCCATCTCAACGTTTGTACGTCACTATAAGATTCACATTGCGGCATCTGCGGATGCAGCTTTTGGAAGAAGAGTCCTTCAGCATGTTGTAATACTTGAGGAAGATGATGACCCACCCAGAAGAGGGACACTGCTCGGGGAGGTCCCATAGAGATGTCCTCCACCTCAGAGGGAGAACGGCCATTGGCACTTACCGTGAAGGATCCTTCTCCTCTGAGATTAGGAGGACATCTCGGCCTTCCCTTCTTTATCATCTCCTCTATCTATTTCTGTGCTGATTTCTTCTTCCTCTTTTTTATGTTTATCTATACTGTTAACAAGTTATAGTTCTTGTTATAGTTGTGTTTTTTCAGTACTGTTTTTTACATAGGGCAAGGCCGTTGAGTTGGCCTGACAGCACTGCTTTCGGAGTCCCACAACTGAGGGATGGACTATGCCGAGGGTGCCAACAGGAAGAGGAAAAAACTATTTCCTGCCTCCCTAAAGGCATGGCCCACAAAGAGCATATTACAGTAGTCTAGTCTGAAAGTTATCATAGCATGGATCGGCATGGCTAGCCTGACTGTGCCCAAGGTAGGGGATAATTTCTAGGCTAGGCTCAAATGGAAAAAGGTGATCTGAGCTGCTTTTCTTACCTGTTTCTTTAATGACAGGTGTGGATCCAGTGAGACTCCAAAACTTTTAAGGAAACATCAATCCAATGTATGGTGGCCAGTTCTAGGGTGTAGCTTCTTCTCTTGTTGAGGGTATAACTATCCTTGCTAGTTGTGCAGTTCCTCCCTTACTATTTATTTAAAATCTTTATATCAGGGGTCACCATGCTGCCCCCCCAGCACCTTTTCTGATGCCTGCCAAGTATTTCTAAAAACTAAACATGGCTGGATAAGGATTTTGCCCAGCAAGGTTTCTGGCTGAGCACTGAAGATCTGATCAGCTCTGCCAATCTTTTAATATGTTGCTTCGGAAGCATCCGCCACCACAACACAAGGATCTTTACCGTGTGACTGAGAGTAAGCTGCAGCAGTCATTTTTGTAGCTGGCTCCACCTCGTGGCAGCCATTTTGTCGCCGTGCCCACTACACTGTGTCAGAATTTTCAAGGTGTGCTCAGGCTGAAAAAGGTCGGGGAACCTCTGATTTATATGTTCACCTTTCTTCTGAGCATACCACGAGTTCCGTGCGGAATCAGTGTGCTCATCTCCTTCCCTGTGTCAGATTATATTTGTTTCCAGATGCCTAAATGGCTCGTCCAGTTACAAACGTGTCTGGGGAAGGGTGCTTCCATTAGGCTTGTTGAAGATGTGGGGGCTGCCTCCAGGACGGAGTCCTGCCAACTCTAAAGAAGCTGTTGGAGGTGGGCCGAAGTTAATTTTAAAATGCCCTCCCCCAGGCGGTAGAGAAGAGCTGTCCCCTTCCATTTTTCTGGGTGGCCCAGGCCTGAGTCCTTCTGTGGACCGTTGCTGGGAGACGGCTGGCCGACAAGCCAGGAATTCCAGCAGGCGGGAGTTGACTTTATTGCTGGCCCTTTGAATGGATCCTCCCGGAGGAGGAGAGTCATGGCTGGGGGCTCAATGCTGGCGAAGCCAGGCCAGCCTTCAGGGAGGGAAGTGGTTGCTAAGGCCTAGCGGCCAGGCAGCCCCCTGACACATCTTTCATAGCCAAAGTATGTGCCTCTTTTTACGCAGAGGAACTCTTTTGCCAGAACGTCTTCTTCTCTCTGCCAGCAATGCCTGTAGGGTGCTAAGCAGTGTCCCTCTCCAAATGTTGTTTTTTTAGAAAAAATGGCTCTAATGTGAAAGAGGAAGGGTAATGGATGTTGGTGAGAGACTTATTATAAGCTGGAGGTCTTTGGGGAATTGGAGGAATTTGGAAACCCACTCTTTCCTTCTCCCAGGTACCGTAAAGCTCTTAGGGGCTACTATCTGCCCCCCCTCCCCACACACACACATGTTTTCCCCTTTTAAAACTGACCTTGCCTCTTGGAGCATTTTGAGTCCAATTTTTGCGTCCTCCTCTTGATTAAGGTGCCGCTGGACTCGAGCATTGTCCTGCCGCTTCAGACCAACACAGCTAACCCACCTGACTCCTCTTGATTAAGTTACAAATCCTGCTTCCAAATGAAAGTGAGCCCTGCCATGGCCCCACCAGCAAGCGATGCAGGACTGGTATCTATGCCCTTCTTGTGCCTCTTGCTGCTGCTGCCCCCCTCCCCGTCTTTCCTCCCCGTTAGGCTGGTGCAAATGCATGCCTGCTATGCGATTTTTGCCAGGAGCCCCTGCAGTCTGGAACAGCCCCTCTGCTCCAGTTTCCCTACAAATCTGTGCTGTAGAAAGAATAGCTTGGCAGGGAATGGGCAGGAGGAGGCTCTGTAAAGGGCTAAAAGGGTTGGTGGGGATGGGGAAGAGGCAGCCACTGTGTGCCGTTTTGGTTCTCCGATTTCCAGGTGGTTGGTGGAGTTGTCATGGAATTTTAACTGATCTCCAGACGGAAGAGGTCACTTCCCTTGGAGGAAACCTGCTGCTCCAGAGGGCGGATTGTGTGGCATCACTTCTCTGCTGAGCTCCCACCCCTCTCCAAGGTCTGCCTTTCCCGGGCTTTGCCACCAAATCTCCAGAAATTTCCCTGCCCAAAGTTGGCAACTCTGTCCCCTGTAATGACAGGAAGGGTGAGCATCTAGGCAGATGTTCTAACCACAGCCACCCTGCAGTTCCTTCCCCCTTTAAACGGGAGAGACTGAAGTCTATATTTTCTCCGAAGTAAGGAGGGGGGGATTAGACAAGTCATTCACATATTGGGTGCAGTGTCGTCTGGATATTGCCCTTCACTGCATGCGCTTCCTGTTGCCCATGGGGGTGGGGGAAATCCCTGTGTGGAAGCACCAGCCAAAGTCCTACTTTTGTCTATACTTGGAAATTTCTCTGAGAATGTAGAAAGCCCTGTTTTGACTGTGGGAGGCCTGATTTTACTGCTTTCGTGATGCCCGCTCCCTTCACTGTTCAATGTAGAGTTCAATGTAGAGTTCAACATAGAGTTAGAGGCCACACCACAAACACATTCCTTTCTGGCTTTCTTCCATATTTCGAAATGGATCTGTGTTTGTTTTTGACATCTGCCATCCTGGTGCCTGGCTGGGTCCATAAAACATCTGACCTGCATTTGGAAAAGATGCTGTTTCCTTAAAATGGTGATTTCGCTAACTCATTGATGGTACCCGTGGTCATTGTCCTTGAAGCTGGTTTTTATTTATTTATTTATTTATATCCTGCCTTTCACTCCAATGGGGACCCAGGGTATCTGATATATATAAAAGCCTAACATATAGGCACTTCCCAGCTCTCCCACTGGCTATGCTGTGCGCTCTATCAGCCATTGGCCCATCAACCACCATTCAACAGTGCCATTGGCTGGGTGCTGGGTTCTCTCCTCTTGCCCGCCCACTGCCAGCCTGGCCACTATTCCCTGACAGAATAAACTGCCAAAACGGCTGTCTCTCCTGACAAAGACGCTTCACCTCCTCCTTCTGCTAGGCTCACTTTCGCTTCAGTGGCTGTTGTTAAGCAACCAAGCTTGGTTCTGTCGGTAAAAGGTGGAGGGAAGAGGTCCTTTCCAGGCCTCTTTTGGCTTTTGAGAGAAAACTCGTTGAGGCCCGCTGGGGTTGCCAGCTCCAGGTTGGGAAATTCCTGGAGATTTTGTGGTGGAGTCTATGGAAGGCAGAGTTTGGGGAGGGGAGAGGCCTCAGCTGAATAGAGTGCCATAGAGGTAACCCTCCAGAGCAGTTATTTTTTCCAGGGGGAGAGAGATCTGTTGTCTGGAGTTCAGTTATGATACCCAGCGATTTTCAGGCTCCACCTGGAGGTTGGCTGTCTGGGGCCTGGCAGCACTCTCTAGGTGACTTGTAGACACCTGACTGGCAAGACAACTAGGCCTGGCTGCTTGTTCCTGTTCACCTTCAATAGCCCTGTTTTTTTAAATATTTAAATTAAATATTAAGAAGAAGAAGAGATTGGATTTATACCCCACCCTTTATTACCTGAAGGAGTCTCAGAGTGGCTTACAATCCCCTCCCCTTCCCCTCCCCACAACAGACACCCTGTGAGGTAGGTGGGGCTGAGAGAGCTCTCTTGAGAACAGCCCTTGAGAGAACAGCTCTGAAAGAACTTGTGACTGACCCAAGGTCACACCAGCAGCTGCATATGGAGGCGTGGGGAATCACACCTGGTTCTCCTAGATTAGAGTCCACACTCTTAACTAGTACTCCAAACTGGTTCTCAACTAGGACAGCCAGTGTGGCGTAGCAGTTAGCACTTCAGAGCAGGGTCTGCCAGACCCAGGTTCTTGCTGTGGAAGCTGAGTGGGTGATTTCAGGCCAGTCACAGACTTTCAGCCTAAACTACCTCATAGGGTTGTTGTGCAGATCAAAAGGGGAAGAGGAGAATGATGTAAGCTGCTTTGGTCCCCACTGTGGAGAAAGACTACTGTTCCTCCTGGGGAACCATTGCTGCCAGTCTCCAGGTGACGGCTGGATATCACTCAGAATTACAACTGCTCTTGAGATGGCAGAGATCAGTTCCTTTGGAGAAAACGGTGGACTCTGTCTCATTATACCCTGCTGAGGTTGCCACAGAAAATTGATGCTGAGTGCCCAAGGCTGGGGCATCCACCCAGAGTCTCTTTCTAGAGCTCGTTGTATTTATTTCCACAACGGGCCTTATCCCTAGTCTTACATAATTCTTCTCTCCTTCATTTTATCCTCCCAACAGCAACCCTGTGAGGTAGGTTAGGCTGAGTAGGTATGACTTTCCCAAAGTCACCTAGCAAGCTTCCATGGCACGAGTGAGGATTCAAACCTGGACACTTCAGCCACTACACAACGCTGGCTCTTTAATCCATTCTTTAAGGGGGTAGGAAGCAGTGTACACTTTGGCACAGGAATGACGGGGCTGGCTTTCGTTTGCTTACAGTGCTGCAAGGATCTGATTTGCTAAGCTGTGTGGTGGATTGGAATGTTGCATGCCAGAGATTTGAGAGCCAAGTTTCATTGGCTATTGTTGATCTTAATTAATTGAGAGAGCAAGTGCACATGTCTTTCGGTTTTCTCCTGCCAAATACATACATTATCCATATGGTGCTTGCATCTGTAAATAGTGGCATGAACTTCCAGTATGGAAATTGTGACTTTCAGAACTTCTTGAATACCTTGGGCTTGCCACACTCTAGGTGGGACCTGGAGATCTCCCACTATTAGGATTGATTTCCAGGCCATAGAGATAAGTTCCCCCAGAGAGAATAGCTGATTTGGAAGGTGGAGTCTGTGGCACCCCAAATCTCCAGGCATTTCCCAACCCAGAGTTGGCAATCCTGTGGATACCCCACAGTGCCCCTTTCCCCCAAAGTACGCATCCTGCATTTGATCTGATTCAGAAACAAGCTGAACAAAGGGTCTTTTGCTTGTGCCAGGAGGGAATTGCCCGCTCTGCATCTACTTGGCAATTTCTCTCTTTTCAAACACTGCACCTGCACATCTAGATTTCCCCGTGGAAATGGGGCAGGGTGATTTGGGACTGTTGCTCTCAATTCTGTCTGGTGCAAGCGACGTTGGGCTGGGCCAGGATCTGTTAGAGGTGTGTTGTGTTGGCTCCACCGGCATTTCTTCAGAGAGCCACTTTTCCTTTCAAAAACACGCCTGGCTTGAAAAAGCAGTTCTGCCTTCAGACCTCGCCAACTGCCTGGGGGTGACCTAATGACACCCGGCGATGCAGTAACGAGAAGGGCTGAGCAGCCTCTCTGGGCGCAGGCGTTCCTCGCGGCAGCCAAAAAAAACTACCATGTTCCTTGCCTGATTCTAAATGGAGACAGTCTAGCCTAGTAGGAGGAGCCCAGCCGGCACAACCCACGTTTTGTTTAGAATTCAGGGGTGTCAAACATAAGGCCTGGGGGCTGGAACTGGCCCGTCCAGGGCTCTTATGCAGCCCTCAAGCAACTAGCGCCGGGGGGGAGGAACAGGAGACTGCTGGGGGGCAGAGCCATTTTGATTGGGCAGAGCCATTCTGATTGTGGCTTCAGCATGGTGGAACAACCTCGTCTGCAGCAGTCAAGTAGCGTGGGAGCATCTGCCCAGGGCTGCACCATTGGCTCTCGAGTCCACCCATATGCGTTTTCCTTTGGACACCCCCCCACCCATCGGGCTTTGCAGTGAGTATACAACGACTCAGAGCTTACCAGCCACTCGCCTCTATGCAGTTTATGTCTCCAGGACCTGGCATTACGTTTTAGGGCACACATGGCCCAGCCCGCAAAGTGACATTTATGTCAGATCCAGCCCTCGTAACAAATGAGTTCAACTCCTTTGGTTTGGATGGTTGGATGTCCACCTCTGCCCTTTCTCCTCTAAGGGATAAGGCATCTGGGGGGCTAAGATTCCCAGATGTTTAGCAGCTGGATAATTTTGGCGGCAGCAGTTTTGTACAGAAGTAGGGGAAAGTTGGAAAGCTGAGAATTCCCTCTTCCATACACTGATTTAACCAATAAGAGAGTTCAGTCCCCTTCTGCCCCCTGGCTATGCTCTCTCTCCTCCACGCCTCTTAAAAATTGCCGGGAAAATGATGGTACATTGGTGCAGCTTCAATTAGGTATGGATGTAACCCACCAACTGTAGAGCAGTGATCCAATCTCTTGCTGGTATAGACTTGCCAACCTCCAGGATGCTGCCTGATAGAACTTATAGAATCATAGAGCTGGAAGGGACCTCTGGAGTCATCTAGTCCAACCCCCCGCACAATGCAGAAAATTCACATCCCCAGTGACCGCTTGAGAGAGATGTTCTCCATGAACTTGAGAGATATGTTCTCCTAGATAAAGTTATTATGCTTGCTGCAAGGGTTCTGATGGAATCCTAGAAAAATGCTGCTATTTTAAGAGTTTTATAGTCACAAAGAGAATTTATTGCACCTTATTTCTTGTATGTGTATCACCGTCCTTGAAAAAGATAGTATTTGATACAGGTAAATTATTAGAGTCCTATGGGTCTAATGATTGTGAAGCTGACAAGGTGCTGTTTGAATGTCTGAGCACAGTGTAAACCTGCACTTTGATGTATTGTTTTGGTGAATCTATGTTTGGTAATACTTGACACTAATATTTATATAATAGTGTAGAATAATTTAAAAAATAAAAATAAAAAGCACAAAACACATCTACCTTAAGCATGCATCTATTATACACAGCGTTATATAAAACTGTGGCCCTCAGTTTTTGTACAACCTCCAGGAGAGGTCTGGAGATCTAGAATTACAGCTTATCTCCAAACGACAGGAGTTCAGTTCCCCCAGAGAAAATGACCACTTTGAAGGGTGGACTCTTTGGCTTTGTATCCCACTGAAGTCCCTTCCTTCTCTAGACTCCACCCTCCCCAGGCTCCACCTCCCAAATCTCCAGGAATTTCTCATCCTGGATTTGGCAACCTTAGGTGCGATGGCTAAAATGCAGGCGAAGAGGAAGAGAAGTGCTTGGTTCATATTTAAAGGAGAAAGCCATTGTGGCCTTATGCAAGCCATTATTCTGCTAGCCTGCCTCCCTTTTGACTACTGCTATTTAATGGTATTCATAATAATAATGTTGTAATGATTCCATGTTTTGGTGTGTGTGTTCCTTTAAATGTTTAGTTTGAATATAGTAATATGAGAAGAGTGATAGAGGGTGTCAAGTGTGATTTGATTGGTGCTGAGTGAGAGTGCGGAAGGAGGTGCGTGTGTGTTTGAGAATTCTGTATGGGAAGCTTGGAGAACATAGTCTGTGTGACTATGGAATACTGAGTCTAATTCTGTGTGAATAAGACCAACAGTTTAGTCTGTGTGACTAAGAGAGTTGAGTCCATTCTGTGTGAATAAAACAAAGAGGCTAGCCTGTGTGGCAATATATATGAGAGTATACTGAGTGTATAAGCCTATCAGAGTGGAGTTTGGAGTTTGAGAAACTGTTTGTGACACCAAGCTTTGCCAGTTATATTTACAAGTTCCTTTCATCAGCTGTTCAAAATAACCAGAAACCTATTCTGTTCTTTATTAAATAAATCAATTTTTGTTTGAACTTATCCCAGAAATCAGTACAGTACTTCCTCAGGGCCACATTGTCCTCTGACGTGCCAGACCCTAGGTCATACTACCAAAAGAGAGAACTGGAATTTTTAATTCCTGGTGGCAGCAGAAAACTACCAAGTTTTTATACACAGAGAATGTTTAAAGGTAAACCCATTTCCCCTATAAGCAAGGATGCCACAAATGAATTATCATAGTCTACGTTCCAAGGCTGTTGTAATTTTTTAGTATATTAAATATGCCCTTTACAAATGGAAAACTCAATTTCTGCAGTTGGATTAATGCAAAAGTAGTTGTTTCGTTTATTTTTTTAAAAAGGGACAGAACACCAGTTGCACAGAGAAGGAATCTGGGACACTCCTTGTTCTAAGGCCAGCTCCCAACCGAAGGCCAGTTGAGTCTTGGGCAAATAATGCTGATTGGTCACAAGATCTCTTCTGTATGTAAAAACAAGCCACATGGTTTTAGGGTTAAAGCAATGTTAAAGTTTTTAAAGAGATTTGCTGTTTGAGTGGTGCTCTATCACAGGCCTCTATGGCTTGAGAGCCATCAAAGGGACAGTCCCTGTGGTTTTGCCTAAGGTTGCCAGGTCCCAGGTGAGGAGTGGATGGTTGCCAGCTCCAGGTTGGGAAACTCCTGGAGATTTGGGGGGGTGTCAGGGATCTCGAAGGGGTACAATGCCATAGAGCCCACCCTCAAAAGTATCCATTTTCTCCAGGGGAACTGATCTCTGTAGTGTGGAGATAAGCTGTAATTCGGGGGGAGCCCCAGGCCCCACCTGGAGGCTGGCATCCCTAGCAGGAAGGAAAACGAGATTTATCACCCCGGCGGATGGGTTGTGTTTGGCTTGATGGCTTACAATCGGGTATGCCTGACTCTGTTTTGATGTCCCCGAATTTTTTACAAATTTACAAAGATGTCTGCTTTGTTGGTAGCAGGCCTAGGGTTGCCAGCTCTGGGTTGGGAAATACCTGGAGATTTTGTGGCTGGAGCTGAGGGAGGGCAGGATTTGGGGAGGGGAGGGACCTCAGTGGGGTATAATGCCATAGAGTCCAACTTCCAAAGCGGCCATTTTCTCCAGGGGAACTGATCTCTGTCGCCTGGAGATTAGATGCGATAGCAGGAGCTCTCCAGTCACCACCTGGAGTTTGGCAACCCTAGCCAGGCCTCTTCTTTGAGGCTTGCCTGAAATGTTCAGGTTCTGCTTCTCTGCAGTAAAATCGTTTGAAGTGGCGGTGGAGGCAAGAGTATTCCTAACTACCAGCCCTTGGAAGGCGGCAATGTGGTGAGTGGATATTCGCCGAGGCCGGGGGCCCTCAACCTGTTTCAGCCTGTGGATGCCTTTGGAATTCTGACAGGGCATCGTAGGGGCAGCCACAAAATGGCTGCTGCAGGAAGCGGAGCCAGCCACAAAATGGCTGCCACAGCTCAACTTCAGTCACACAGTGAAGATCCTTGTGCTCTGGGGCAGCTGCTGTCAAAGCAATGTTTTAAAAAATCTGCCCAGTCAATCAAACCTGCAGTGGCCAGTCTAGGGTTGCCAAGTCCTGTGCTCCCCAGGGGCAGGGCAGCAGTGGGAGGGCTTCTAGTGTCCTGGCCCCACTGCTGCACCTCCTGAGGGCACCTGGTATTTTTGGCCACTGTGTGACAGAGCGTTGGACTAGATGGGCAACTGGCCTGATTCAACATTGGCTTCTCTTATGTTCTTATCCCTGACATGATGACGTCACATTGGGGATGTCTGCCCGCCCACCCACCTGCCTGATCTCCGTCAGCTCCCTGCACTTAAAGGGGCTCCCTTTAATTGCAGGGAGTTGGAAGGCTTTGCATGCCCCATCTCCACGCAGAGATTGGACTTGCGGGGCCCTTTCCCGCCGGCTCCCTGCCCTTAAAGGAAGCTCCTTTAAGTGCAGGAAGCTGTAAGGCCTTGCACGCCCTATCTCCTCACAGAGATTGGGTGTGTGGCCCGCAGCCACCCCTCTCCCTCTCTCTCTCAGAGAGAGAAGGGAGAGGGGTGGCTGTGGGTGTTGGGGCTTAGGGGCAGAGCTTCCCCCGCCATCAGGTAGAACCCCCCCAAAAGCAGGGGTTTGGCAGGGGGTTTGGCAACCCTAGGCCAATCGGAAGCATCCCACCTGGCCCCACCCACTTTCTCAAAACACTTGGTGGGCACCAGGAAAGGTCTCAGCAGGCACTTTGGTGCCCAGGGGCACTATGTTGGGGACCCCTGGACTAGGATCTGGGAGGCCAAAGTTTGCATCTCTGCTCTGCTGTGAAAGCTTGCTGGGTGCCCTTGGGCCATTCACTCACTCTCAACTTCATCTGCTTCACAGGGTTGTTGTGAGGAGAAAACTGAGGAGAGGAGAAAATTGATAGGAGAACTGAGTAAGCCTCTTTGGGTCTCTGTTGGAGAAAGGCGAGATATAAATGAAGTTAATAAGTAATAAATAAATGAATTTGTCCCTTTTTTGCTCATCCGTGGATACCTTCTCAAGCGCTTGTGAAAGTTCAGTTCTCATGGCAAGTTCACCCTTCCATGGTCCTCCCTCTTGCTCATGGCTGGCGGCACTACCTAATATATATACATATATCTATCTATCTGCAGCATTTATTTGTTTGTTTATTTATTTATATATATCCTGTCTCTCACCCTCATGGGAACCGAAGCAGCTTACACCATTCTCTTCTCCTCTGTTTTATCCTCACAACAACCCCGTGAGGTAGTTTAGGCTAAGAGCCTGTGACTGGCCCAAGGTCACGCAGCAAGCTCCCATGGCATGAGTGGGGACTTGAACCTGGATTTCCCAGATCCTGGCCTGACATTTTAACCACTGCACAGCACTGGCTCTTTGTTCCACACCGGTTTAAATGCAAAATATCCATTGTACTAGAAAAAAAATAATTTCCCTAACTATGGTAACTTGTATTAAGAGTTCAAACTGAACCTCACAAGCTTGAGAATGTGACTCTGGCAGGCTTAGGGACCTGCAGATTGCATTAGTGTTCATGCGCACATCTTTACATTCCTGGGCAGTAGGGTCAAGATGGATCCATCCCCCCACTTCAGAGGGAGGGGTTGAAACTCCATGGAACTCCCATGCATGTGTGGGCATACAGTGTTTTTTAAAGAAAGGCAGTCTCTAGACTCTACCCCCAAAAGGCAGAATAAGGATAATAGTTATTAATGGAAAGTAGGGATGACCCTGGTAAAAGACGGTCCGTTGGGCATCGCTGTCCTTTTAGGACATATTGGACATAGCCCTAAAATGATTTTCAGATATTTATTTCAGCTGCCAGAAGCTGACTGCAAATCTGAGTCCGGCTGCCGTGCTCTTGTTTGTTTTTGACCTAGTTATTAGTCCCACGCCCTGCCAGTTGCTTCACTCCACCTGAGTGTTGGAACCGACTCGAACTGCCCTTTTGCCTGCCAACTGTAATGTCTCAGTTTCCCGCTGACTGAACTTTTATCAGATCAGGGAGGCAGGCCGTGTCTGTGGGAATGGTCCCTGGGCTGCAAATGGGCTCCGGGAGTTCCATTGCCCGAGACTGGTTCTGCTTCTCTGCCGGCTGCTTGCCCGTGCAGGAAAGTGAGTTGCGTAAAAGGCTTCGCGTGGGAAGGGAAAAAAGGGAGTAAACAAGGGGGAGAAAGAACCCATCCCAACCAGACAAACAAGCTCACACCTCACCTGCCCTGCATTTTATAACTGGCCTGTTATTTCTCAGGTGAAGCATTATTCCTGGAAGTACTGGAGTAAGGTGCAGAGTGCATGTTTTGTACACACTATGGCCCAGGGTTGGATCCGTAGTTAAGGGACAGCCAATAGCAGAGCTGTGGCACACCTTTCCTTATCTTGGAGCCCTGGAGAGAGTTGTTTTCCCACGTGGAGAAAATCACATTTTACTTATAGCATCTCCGAGTTTCGTTTTTCAGCATTTCCAGGATTGCTTCAGGGTGACGTCCTATTCCAGTAATTAATTTTTTTTTAGCAAAAATTAAAATCGGTTTAAAAGTAAGCCATATGATCATAAAGCACGCAGTAGACATGAAATAGGAAAATCTAGTTGATGATGCAAGAGAGTTCTAAAGCTCTGCAGTGAAGAAAGCCTGGCTCCATAACCTCACAAGTTCGACAGTCAAATGTAAATGAAGACCTTTGCTGCTGATCTTGACAGTGGTGTGTGCGCGAGAGAAGTCTCCGGAAATACTTCTAGTCCAGAACCAACTACTAGGGCCTGCATGTACTGTGGTCTTCAATTGTTGGGCCTGGTTTTAGAGTATTGGAGAGGAGCAGCCAATGAAGTTAATGGGCAGTAGGTTCAGGATGGACAAAAGGAAATAGTACTTGGCACAGAGAATGATTAAAATGGGGAATTCGCTGCCAGGGGATGTAGTGATGGCCACAGGAATAAACAGCATTAAAAAGGGATTAGATGGATTCATGGAGGATAAGTCTGTCAGTGGCTACTAGTCATGGTGACTGAGGGGAACCTCCACATTCAGAGGCACTCTGCCTCTGCATCCCAGCGCCAGGAGGCAACATCAGGGGAAGGCCTCAGCCTCTCTGCCCTGTTGTTGGCCCTGCAGAGGAACTGGTTGGCCACTGTGTGAGACAGGATGCTGGACTAGATGGACCCTCACTGGTCTGATCCAGCAGGGCTCTCCTTATATTATGGCCGTGGTTCAGTGGCAGAGCATCTGCTTGGCATGCAGAAGGTTGTAGGTTCAGTCTCTGGCATATTCAGTAAATAAGACCAGGCACTAGCTGATGTGAAAGACCCCCGCCTGAGACCCTGGAGAGCTGCTGCCAGTCTGAGTAGACAATACTGACCTTAATGGACCAGTGGTCTGATTCATGTGTGTGTTCATGTTGGGGACCCAGGTTCAGATTTCCCCACTGCCGTGAAGCTTGCTGGGTGACCTTGGGCTAGTCTCTCTCACACACTGCTTAATCTACTTTACGAGATTATAGTAGGGATAAAATTGAGAAGAGTGAGCCATGTGTGTTACCTGAGTATTTCAGAGGAAAGATGGGGTAAAAACTTCCTGGATAATTAGAGAGGTCAGGCCCAAGACTTTTGGTGTTTGCTTAAAGCACTCGCAGAGCCTTCAGTCCAATCTGCCTGGAAGTTCTCTCACATGAGCCCCATGGAAACACAGCCTCGTGTTTGTTTCACTCAGTTAAGAGCCCTGGGGTTATGCTGAACCCAACTTTATTGCTGGAGAAGCATAAGGACCTAAGTAACAGCGGTTCTCAACCTGTGGGTCGTGACCCCTTTGGGGGTCAAACGACCCTTTCACAGGGGTCGCCTAAGACCATCGGAAAACACATATTGTTTTTGTGATTAATCACTATGCTTTAATTATGTTCAGTTTGTAGCAATGAAAATACAGCCTGCATATCAGATATTTACATTACGATTCATAACAGTAGCAAAATTAGAGTTATGAAGTAGCAATGAAAATAATTTCATGGTTGGGGGTCACCACAACATGAGGAACTGTATTAAAGGGTCGCGGCATTAGGAAGGTTGAGAACCACTGACCTAAGAGAAGCCACGATGGATCAGGCCAGTGACCCATCCAGTCCAGCATTCGGTGTCGGACAGTGGCCAAAACCCAGGGGCCATCAGGAGGTCCACCAGCGGGGCCAGGACTCCAGAAGCCCCCCCCATAGCCCCCCACTAATCCAGAGGAAACTAATCAGGACTGGAAGGTTCTGTTTGGTTGCTTCCACACTGCAAGACCCTGTGTTGAAGGGCAACTTCCAGATGACGTCATTCCCAGTCGGTGTGCAACTCCTTTGGATCCCATCTCTCCCATCTTTATTCCGGAGAAAATATAAACATCTTTGCCTCCAGTATGAAAAGGAAATGGTAGGGTGGCTTCAGATGGATGGTCTCCTCCAGCTCTTACAGAGAAGCCGTGGAGCTCAGTTTTGCTTACCAAACGACACACAGCAACTAATCATTCCCCCAAGCTTTCTATTTTTAAATAGGGTTGTCAATTCTGAGTAGGGAAATCCTTGGAGTTTGGGAGGTACAGCCAGGGTAAATGCCACAGAATGCTCCCTCCAGGGCAGCCATTTTCTCTGGGGATTTGATTTCAGCACCAGGCCCCACCGGGATGGAAGCGGAAAGGAAGCAAAACAACCGTGATGTATTATGCCAGAAAAAAGTTCTTCACAAACTTATAAGTTGTTTTTCCAGTATTCAGTTTACTAGGAGCAACTCAAACACTACCAACACCACAACAGACCACACATATAACCTCATTTCGTGTATAAACTTTATCAAAGTGGGTGGCGTTGAAATTCCTGTATCTAATTACAAAAATAAAATTACTATTATTAAGAACATAAGAGAAGCCGATGTTGAATCAGGCCAACGGCCCATCCAGTCCAACACTGTCACACAGTGGCCAAAAATATCAGGTGCCATCAGGAGGTCCAGCAGTGGGGCCAGGACACTAGAAGACCTCCCATTGCTGCCCCCCCAAGCACCAAGAATACAGAGCCTCACTTGCCCCAGCCTTTTTGCTATTAGTATTAGCAAAAGAGTAACGCAAGGCTGTACATTGCTCCTAGTAAATTGAATATTGGAAAAAGAACTTATAAGTCTGTGAAGAACTTTTCCCACCTGGAGGTTGACAAAAGTAACTTTAAGTTGCATTGTATTAGGGTTGTCAGCTCAGGGTTGGGAAATCCCTGGAGATTTTGGGAGTGGAACCTGGGGATGGTGGGGTTTGGGGAGGACAGGGGCCTCAGTGGGGTACAATGCCGTAGAGTCCACTTTCCAAAGTAGCCATTTTCTCCAGGGGAACTGATCTCTGTTGTCAGGAGATCAGTTGTAATAGTGGGAGAGTTCAGAAAGAGGAAAACTAAGTTGTCCCCCCCCAAAAAAAGCATTTTTTGATGGTTCGTGCTCTTCAGCAAGGGGATATAGGAAGGATTTTATAAGAGGGCTCCTCAGTTAGTGTTTATCTGCACAAGAGTTGAATAAAGGGATCAGCCTAGACCTAAGAGCTTGAAGCAGAGCCCGGCTGCAGTTGAATGGAGTCACTTCATCCCTCACGTATCCCCCTTACCCCTTGGGTAATCTCTAGCCAGTTCGGTGTAGTGGTTAAGTGCGTGGACTCTTATCTGGCAGAACCGGGTTTGATTCCCCACTCCTCCACTTGCACCTGCTGATGTGACCTTGGGTCAGTCACAAGTTCTGGCACAGCTGTTCTCTCAAGGACAGTTTCTGTCAGAAGTTCTCTCAGCCTCACCTACCTCACAGGGGTGTCTGTTGTGGGGAGGGGAAGGGAAAGGAGTTTGTAAGCCGCTCTGAGACGCCTTTGGGCAGTGAAGGGCGGGGTATAAATCCAATCTCTTCTTCTTCTTCTTCTTCTTCTAGCTGTTCAACAGGTGTGATGTGCTACTTATTTATTTTATTAGCGTATACCCCATCTTTCTTCCCAGTGGGGACCCAGAATGGCATACATCATTCTCTCCTCCGTTTTTATCCTCACAAGAACCCAGTGAGGTAGGTTAGGCTGAGAGAGCGTGACTGGCCCAAGTTCACCCAGCGAGCTTCCATGGTACAAGTCAGAATTTGAACCTGAGTCTTCCAGATACTAGGAATAAATGCTGAAAACGCATTGAGGTTTTTCTTTCCCAAAGTAGCTTTAACCATTCCTTTTAAAATATCACAGCTTGCCTTTGGAGGGCCATTTCCGTGCCTTAGTTATGGGGAATCATCCCAATCTGTACATCGATTGTTTCATTTGGCACAGGATTCTGAGGTTGCTTCCACACCCCCGATTTCAAATCTGTTTGTTCCAGAGCAAAGCCCATCGCCCTGTTTTCCAAGAACCGGTCATTTGACCAGTCCGTGCCTTGTAAACCTCGAGTTCTCTAAACCCTCAGCATTTGAACGGTCAGGCCAAGGATCTGTGATTTCTTTGTGCTGGAACTCATTGGGGTAATACAGGAAGCCGGCCGGAAACAATTGAAACTGGCTGTGGAGTTAAAAGGAGCGTGTGGCATTTCCTATAGTGACTGAGTCTTCTCCCTTGTCTTTGGTGTCCAAAATCTGGGGGAGGATTCTGTCGAAGCAGTGGGCCGTACGTGGCGACATCAACGCCAGTCGGTTTAAGTTTTCAAAAAATGGGGGAGAAGCACAGGAAGACGTGTATGGGGGAGGGTGTCTAAAAGGGAAGAGAGCGTTTCCGGCTTGGATTGGATGGATTCCAAGCTCCAAGCAGGAGTCGCGTGCTAGCTGGCTGGATTTTTATTGAAACGATTTTGCTGTTTTTAATATCATCTCTGTAACTTTTCTTAAACATAAAAATTCCTGGCACTTGATGCTTTAATGCTGGTCTTGGACTGTAATAAATCCTTCAGTTAGAAAATGGAAAGATGGTCCTTCAGGGATCTCCTGGACACACACAAATTCAATAATAGCTTTCCCTGGCACAGGGGTTCCCGTCTGAGGGGAAGTAGTCAAGAAGTAATATAAAGTAGTTTAAATAAATTTTGTGATGAGAGGAATTGTCGCCGCTTGAGTACGCACTTGACGTTTTGATAGGACCCCCTGCCAGAATTCTGTGGGAAAAAGTAGTTTTTGAAAAGGACATATGTGGTTTTCTTGTCTAATTAATTCTGGAAAGGGCAAAAGGTATACAGAATGATAAAGCCAGCTGCCCGATATCCGGGTAACAAAGAGGAGCAAGTCATTACCGAGCAAGTCACTGTAAATCCAGCAATGCCTTGGCTGAGGTGGAGGACAGGTCCGTGACCTTGGGCTAGCTATCGTTGCTCAGCCTAATCTACCTCCAAGGGTTGTTGTGAGGCCAAAATGGAAGTAGGGGAGCCATGTACGTTGAGCTCCTCTGAAGAAGGTATACTAGAGTCCAGTTATCATGTGGTACCTCTTCTGTGGGTCCCTCAGGGTGCAATCCTACCCCCATGCTCTTCAATTTTTACGTAATGCCCTTAGGCCAAATCATTTGTAGTTTGGGGGGCAGTTGTCATCAATATGTGGACGATACACCGCTATGTATATCCTTATATACTACACCAGTTTGGTGTAGTGGTTAAGTGCACAGACTCTAATCTGGGAGAACCAGGTTTGATTCCCCACTCCTCCACTTGCAGCTGCTGGATGACCTTGGGCAAGCCATAGTTCTGTCAGATCTGTCCTTGAAAAAGAGCAGTTTCTGTCAGAGCTCTCTCAGCCCCACCTGCCTCACAGGGTGTCTGTTGTGGGGAGGGGAAGGGAAAGGAGTTTGTAAGCTGCTCTGAGACTCCGAGTGAAAGGCGGGGTATAAATCCAATCTCTTCTCTTCTTATTATTATTCAGACCTCTCAGTGATGCAGAAGAGGTTCTAAATTGCTGCCTGGCTGCTGTGGTTAAATGACTGAGTGAACAAATTGAAACTAAATCCTGGAAAGGCAGAAGGAATGCTGGTTGGGAAGATGGAGGTCTTGAAGGACATTAGGCTCTTCACTTTTGATGGGCTTCAGCTGACCTTTGCCGGCTTAGTTAGGACGCAATGTTATTGCTGGAGAAGCATAAGAACATAAGAGAAGCCACATTGGATCAGGCCAGTGGCCCATCTAGTCCAATACTCTATGTCAGACAGTGGCCAAAACCCAGATGCCATCAGGAGGTCCACCAGTGGGGCCAGAACTCCAGAAACCCTCCCACTGTTGCCTCCCCAAGCACCAAGAATACAGAGCAACACTGCCCCAGATCCTAACCCTAACCTAAGTTAGCGGAGGTGCCAAAAAAGGCTTTCTTCCAACTCAGCTTTGCTCAAAAAATGGCCTTTTACCTTGATATGGCTCTCCTGACCGCCTGGATCTGTGCCATGGATTTCATTAGGGTCTGTGATCTATACTACTGTGCTGTAGTTTGTAAGCTGGATCCGACTATATAATATTGCATTAGTCAGTCAGTCATTTATTTCGGCAACAAGCCATAGAAAATATTGCATTATTTAAAATGTCATGTGGGCCCTTATGCTTTGCTTCAGTTCTTTTTTTTTAGACTTCTGGTTGGTTCAGCAACCCAAAGAGACTTGGGAATGTTCAGTCTGGAGAAGAAGCGGTTGAGGGGGTGCATGGTTGCTCTCTTTAAGTATTTTAAGGGCTGTCGCTTAGAGGAGGGCAGGGAGCTGTTCCTGTTGGTGGCAGAGGAGAGGACTCACAATAATGGGTTTAAATTAAGGGAGAGAAGGAACTGGCTGGATATTAGGAAAAACAATTTTGCTGTAAGAGCTGTGCAACCATGGAATCAGCTGCCTCGGGAGGTGGTGAGCTCCCCCTCCCTGGCAGTCTCTAAGCAGCGGCTGGACGAACACTTGTCAGGGATGCTCTAGGCCAGGGGTCCTCAAACTTTTTAAACAGGGGGCCAGTTCACTGTCCCTCAGACCGTTGGAGGGCCGGACTGTAGTAAAAACAAAAACTATGAACAAATTCCTATGCACTGCATATATCTTATTTTGAAGTGCTCACCAGCGTAGCCCAAGTAGTGACCATGGGACTCACCTCTTCAGGGGGTAATAATGCACCCAACTTCCTCCAAGCTGCCTATGCGCTGTGATGCCTCCGTCTCCCGCGCTCTCTCTCCTGCTCTCCACGCTCCCGCTTCCAACCTTCACTGCCCACAAGTCACCGCGCAGGCGGCCCTCCCAAATGCCCTGGCTTCCTCTGAATCTTGGGAGATGGGAGTTGTAGTCCAGCTGCGCTGTTCAGTTCCTCTCACCGCCTGAAGCTAGATTGCGGCCAGACAACAATTCCCATGATCCAACGCTTCAGCCGGCCAGCCAATCGGTGGCCGCTGCCGCCCCCTCTCCCTCTTCCACCAATGACCTTCCTTCTCATGTAAAAAAAAATGACAGACAAGCAGCGGCGGCATAAACACCCAGTGGGCCGTATAAATGTCCTTGGCGGGCCGCATGTGGCCCGCGGGCCATAGTTTGAGGACCCCTGCTCTAGGCTGATCCTGCACTGAGCAGGGGGTTGGACTAGGTGTCCTGTATGACCCCTTCCAACTCTGTGATTCTATGATCGTATAATTCTACGAAATCCTATTTCACTGTCTGTTGAATGTCCCACCCTGTTGACGGGTATTGACTCACTCTGTGTATTCCCCCTTGAGTTCCAGTGAGGAAGGCAGAATATTAGTAACATAAAACAAATAAAGATAATGTGGGAATAGAATGGGAGAAATGGACAGTAGGTAGAGAACTAACTGCTAACAGTTGATTTTTCTCCCCATATGTGTGCATCTGGATGGTGTGTGACCTGGGACCTGGAGGGAATTAGGTCCCTTTCATACCAACTCTTTAAGCCATTTTGGCTTCTGAAGGCAAACAGGTTTTTTAAAGGTTTTACATGCCTCAAGGATAAAACAGTGCCCTCCTGCAGTTAATGAAGCTTTAATCCTGGTTTTCCAAAAGGCGTTGTGCTCCAATATGTTGTGTGGGAGGGGGGCTTGGTTACTCTTTAACTGTATGGAACTTCAGTGTGTTGGGGGAAAGGGAAGCTGTGGTGCCTCCCAGCATCCCTGGCTGGAAATCTCCAGCCTTCTCTGTGGCCTTCCAGACTTTGTCAGGTGTTTACTGCACTTTTTCAAGCCTATCAGAGTCGTTACAGGCTAGAAACTGAAAGAAAAGAAAGCAAACTGGAGACTCCCAGGGTGCCGAATTCTTTTCCCCATCCCAAATTGTCTGTCTTTTGTGTGTGTGGATATGTGGAAGAGAAGACACACAGTCCTGATTATATATATATATATATATATATTTGGATTAGTGGTATATGTATGTAATATCTACCTTCCTGCCAACCTAGCAGTTCGAAAGCAAGAAATTGCAAGTAGATAAATAGGTACCACTTTGGTGGGAAGGTAACAGCGTTCCGTGCGCCTTGGCATCTCGTCATGCCAGCCACATGACCATGGAAACATCTTCAGACAGCGCTGGCTCTTTGGCTTGGAAATAGAGTTGAGCACCGCCCCCTAGAGTTGGATTTGACTGGCTTTCAAGCAAGGGAAACCTTTACCTTTACCTAATATCTACCTTATATCCAGATTTTAACCCCATATCAAAGTCCCAACATGGAGCCCGTTGCAAGGAGCTTAGGGTAGTCCTGAGGAAAAGGAAGTAAGCAGGCCTGCCTCCTCCCACACCGTTTTGATTCAGATCATGTTGCTTTGGGGAACATGTGGGCTTGTGTGGGCAGCCAACGCTCCTTTTGAGTGCAGCCTCACTGGCATTTGTTCTCCTCCTTCTCAGTATGCACAGGAACAGACATGAAGCTGCAGCAGCCATCCAGCCCGGTCAACCATTATGCTACTCTCCGACGGCTGTATGAGAACTGCCACGTTGTGCAAGGCAACTTGGAGATCACCTACCTGCCGGCTGATGTGGACACCTCCTTTCTTGTGGTGGGTGTGATGTGGGAAACGCAAGCATTTTTTTATGTTTGTGTGTGATAACGGGAGAGGAAGGAACTGGAGAAAGTGGGTGCAGGTTTACCTTTGTGGTTATCCCCACCTTTCCTGTTCAGAGATGGAAAGCAGATGCTCGGAGAGTTGTGAAAAATGACAGGTGCTGGGATTGCACCATCATGGCTTCCCACTTCATTTCCACCCACAGGGGAACCCGATAACATCCCCTGTGCTAGCCCTACCCACTTAGTAGCACCCTGTGCCATCTCTAGTTTCGTGGGCATGGTTACCTTGGCAGGCCTTGACCGCACTGGGCAGGATGCCCTGCCTGCCTTATGGGATGTGGTAAAACAGTGGTGCCACAAGAAAATAAAAATCAGCGGTAGCCCTGGGCTGGTGAAGTCCACATTTGGATGCACGCCTGGCCTTGATCTGATGCAGCAGCTGTGGGCAAGCCATTATCCTTCCACCTCGCGTTTCCTTCCGTAAACCAACAGTGACTGATCTTACACTGCGGTCCTGTTCCCTGAGATCTGTGTGGGTTTACTCAGCAGGCCTAATGACGTTCTCCTGGGACTATTTCGGGCTGTGAAAACGGCACTGCAGGGAAGGCCGATGCCCCCTTCTCCTTGTCCCCCTTGGTTCCACTGCAGGAATTGAGGAGAACCCACAACAAAGTGAAGAGGTTACATCTGACAGAGGGTGGGGGGACCCAGACCCAACCTGTGTACTTTGTAACATGTAAGGTCACCTGACAGTCGCATGTCACCACGCTTCTCATTTTTAGCGCCGCACATGGCTGTTTGGGGGCAGAGAACTCACCCGGCTTTCAGTGTCTTGAGCGACCAGTTCCTTGCCCTTGATTCTTCTCTCTCTCTTTCTTTGTCTCAGAACATCCGAGAGGTCCAGGGGTACGTGCTGATTGCCAAGAACCACGTGCGTCACTTACAGCTGAAGAGCCTTCTCATCATTCGGGGGACGCAGTTATACGAGGACAAATATGCTCTGGCTGTCCTCGGAAATGCTGATCCCACTGGGAATGTGGGGCTGCAGGAACTGGGCATGCTGAAATTGACAGGTCTGAAAGGAGAGTGTTTTCTTGGGGGGGGTTGAGGCCTGGGCTGGCGGGTGTTGAGGCACTGTGCATGCACACAAAAGCTTATGCCCAGAATTAAACCGTGGTCTAAATGAGAGCCAGTTTGGTTAAGTGCGCGGACTCTAATCTGGGAGAACCAGGTTTGATTCCCAACTCCTCCACTTGCACCTTCTGGATGACCTTGGGCAAACCATAGTTCTGGCACAGCTGTTCTTGAAAATGAGCAGTTTCTGCCAGAGCTCTCTCAGCCCTGTCTACCTCACAGGGTGTCTGTTGTGGGGAGGGGGAGGGAAAGGCATTTGTAAGCTGCTCTGAGACTCCTTTGAGTAGTGAAGGGCAGGGTATAAAGCCAATCTCTTCTTCTTCTTTAAATGCCTTTTCCAAGGCATGCCGCCATCGTGGCATGACTCACGAGTTAATTAAGAAGGCATTTAAGTTCACTTGCAAGTTGCATTGCAGCAGCAGCATGGCTTGCAAAAGCCATTTAAAGGGAACCTTTTAAATGGCTTTTGCAAGCTGTGCAGTGCGCGAGTGACATCCAAGTAGCAAAGTCATCTGGAAGTGGTGACCCAGAAGCGTCATGAACCACGAACCGGTTCGTTAAACTGGAAGGTTCATGGAGGTTCATGGTTCGTGAGACCCCATGAACCTTCACGAACCTCCATTTTCCTGGTTCGTGCCTATCCCTATTCGAGATCACTGCCCCTTCGGCACACTGAACAGGAAATACTGTAGACAGGGCATTACTGCTGTGGTACTCCCCATGTTTACAGCATGCACTGTCAGTCACGGCTGACCCAAGTCATTGCACTGGGCCACCTATTTCATTTCTTTGTGGCTGGGAACCAAGCCAGCAGGTTGATCCAGCAAAGACTGCTGAATTTCCCAAATCAAACTGGGAACCCAGTTACTGGAGCATTCCCAACTGTGCTCATTCTCACATTCTGCAACCAAACCCCACCCCAAATCCCGAAGCTGTCTCTCGTTTGTGGCGGCTGAGTCAGTAGGCTTGGACACAGACCCCAAGAATGACAGATCTCCATTGTTTTCCTGTGGTTGAACTGCAATGCAGGCACCACTTGCATCACCCGATGACCATGAAAAAGACCAGCAGGAGCCCTGAGCTGGATAGCCCAGGCAAGCCCGATCTCGTCAGATCTCGGAAGCGAAGCAGGCTCGACTCTGGCAAGTATTTGGAAGGGCCACCTCCAAGGAATACCAGCAGTCGGGAGGCGGGGGCAGGCTAATCAAGCCACCTCTCTGAAAAACATCCAAGCATCCAACAGCGGTCGCCAGAAGTCAACCATGACTTCCAGGCAAAGCACACAACACACACACACACACACACACATTTTAAAAAGACCAGCAGTGATGGTCAGACTGTCTTCCAGGGAAGCCTGTCTGGTATTATTAAACTACTTCTTGAGGAACTCCTCATAGGCTTCCAGGGAAGTTCTGAGGGACTATAGCTGCATGGCTGAGCATCACCTTGGCATGCAGATGGCCCCCCCATTCAATCCTCAGCATCTCCAGTTAAAAGGATTAGGTAGTCCGGGGGGTGCCCAACTTTTTTGAACCTGCAGGCACCTTGGTGTAGTGGTTAAGAGGGACAGTTTGGTGTGGTGTTTAAGAACACGGACTCTAATCTGGGAGAACCGGGTTTGATTCCCCACTCCTCCACATGCAGCTGCTGGTGTGACCTTGGGCCAGTCACAAGTTCTCTCAGAGCTGTTCTCTCAAGGGCAGTCCTCCAAAGAGCTCTCTCAGCCCCACCTACCTCACAGGATGTCTGTCATGAGGAGGGGAAGGGGAGGGAGACTGTAACTGCTCTGACACTCAAAGTGAAGGGCGGGGTATAAATCCAATCTCTTCTCTTCTTCTTCGGACTTCTGCTTCAGTGTAGTGGGCACCGCCACAAAATGGCTGCTGCAGGAGGCGGAGACAGCCACAAAATGGCTACTGTCCCTTAGATTCAGTCACACAGTGAAGATCCTTGTGCTGTGGTGACAGCCGTTGCCGGGCAACATATTTAAAAATCCACAGAGCCAATCAAATCTCCAGTGCTGAATCAGAAGCCTTGCTGAGCAAAAGCACAATCTGGCTCCACCCACTTTCTACTATCTGGCTCCACCCACTTGGTGGGCAACCAGGAAAGGTGTTGGCAGGCACCATGGTGCCCACGAGCAGCACGTTGGGGACCCCTGAGGTGATCTGAAAGACCTTTGCCTGAGTCCCTGGGGAGATGCTGCCAGTCAGAATGGACAGGATTGATCCCAAGAGACCAAGAACTCCATTCAGCACAAGTTGGCGTTACGTGTCCCTGTGACAGTTTGAAAGCTGCTGATCTCCTTGGTTTCTTTACTAAGCAACAGTTCATAACAAGCCAGCCAAACAAAAGCAGAGTTAATGAGATCATGTGTTTTGTTGAGTGGCAGTTGTAAAATCGTGTTTGTCTTTCTGTCTCCTGCGCACTGGATGTTGTGCCCGTCTGCATGATGCGTGGACAGACTTTAATTTTTTTTTAGAAATGTCTCCACATTCTTGGGGGGGAGCTTAGGTGGTCAGTGGGTAACTTGATTACTACCTTTGATGGAAGAGACACACGTCCAGACACATTGGGTATTTGTTACCAGAACAATTTGGAGGGCAGGTGCAGTTGCCCTGAGAGATCATCCAGGGCCTATTGTGTAAACTTTTAGCAATTGCACATCACGTGAGAAAGCAACACCTGGCTCTAAAGAAAATCTTTGTCCATCTATTTATTTCTGGATGTGTGTTGTTTTACAAGAGTAATATTGACCACTGAGGAAGGCCCTAAGGGGCCAAAACGCGTATGGTCTGCTGGTCATAAGATATACTCATCAATTGTATATGTAAAACTTTCAGCTGTGTGTGTAAAAAGTTTGAAGAGTCTGATATTTGGATCATTTCTTTTAACCTATTTTATCTTTTACTAATGTGTACACCATAATATATATTTGTATTTTTATAATAATTTATTTTGTTAGCTTGACCCCCATATATCACAGCCATATCTTGGGTTGAGTTCTCTCCCCCCCTCTTTTTCTTCCCCTCGGTTTTTGTGTTTAGTTAGTACATTTGTTTTTTATCCTGCCCTTGCTCCGAAGAGCTCTGGCCAGTATGCATCCCTCTTCCATTACATCCTCATGACAACCCTGTGAGGTAGGTTAGACTGAGAGCGTGTGACTGGTCCAAGGTCACCCAGCGGGCTTCTGTGGCAGAGTGGGGATTTGAACCCTGAGCCTCCCAGACCCTTGTCTGATACTCTAGCCGCTGCTGGCATTCTGACCTTCTTCCACCATGTGCAATTTGGGAAAGATAGTATATCTGACCTACCTTGCAGGGCTGTTGCTAGAGTTACAAAAAAGCGATATGTGTGAATGCATATAGCATCTGTTCAAAATTCGAATCCAGTGACACCTTTATTCAAGGTATAAGCTTTCATAGAATCATAGAGTTGGAAGGGACCTCCGGGGTCATCTAGTCCAGCCCCTGCACAATGCAGGAAATTCACAAATACCTCCCCCCATACCCCAGTGATCCCTGTTCCATGCCCAGAAGATGACAGAAAACCTCCAAGATCCCCAGGCAAACTGACCTGGAGAAAAATTGATTCCTGACCACAAATTGCTTCCAGACCCAAAGTGGTGATCAGCATTTCCCTGGGTGTGTAAGAAAGGGCCACAAGAACTAAACACTGAGGCAACCCTTCCTGCCCTCTCTCTCATGATCTGCACACACACTTCTTCAGGTACATTGAAATGGTAGTCACCAGTCCATACATGTATGCATAAGGTGAGCAGCATATTAGCCGCAAATTAGCAGATGCAAGGACCAAACTGAAATAACAAGCTTAGTTTATATGGTCACCATTTGTTTGGGTTTAATTCCGGGGGTAGTGAAGGAAATAAATATATCAGAATTGGAGATTGATGGGCAGATGTACCCTTCTTAATTGTGGGATGCTGAGAGTGCTGAGACCCTGTTGTTATGCTCCATCCGTCTCCTCACACGCATGGAGGTATAAATGCTGTTATTCTTTCAGCTCAGCTAAGAGCTTCCCGAGTTTTGAAAATGGATTAAGCCACTAAAACAACATTTTTGCTCACTTGTCTTTCCCGTTTCTTCTTGTTTCCCCCCTCGGCAGAAATTCTGAAAGGCGGAGTAATCGTCCAGGAAAACCCACAACTCTGCTTCCAGGAGACCATTGACTGGAACGACATTTTCCACAAACACAACAACTGGCACAACTACACAGAGATCAGCAGCACCCATCGCCGTCGGACGTGTGAGTGCCCTGGGCCACCTACGGGTGATGAAAACAAAACTCAGTGGGAATGGGATTAAAATAAAGTCCCAGATTCCTGGGTTGGTAGGGGCATGTTCCGTCAGCGGTCTGGTATTTCAGTTTGTTCCTTATATTGTTAAATTCTGGGTGTGATTCAGAGTTTTGGTTTTAATCAGAGATGTATATAATCTTTGCCACCACCAATTCTCCCTCTTAGCCAGTTTGGTGTAGTGGTTAAATGCACGGACTCTAATCTGGGAGAACCGGGTTTGATACCCCGCTCCTCCACTTGCACCTGCTGGATGACCTTCGGCAAGCCACAGTAATGACACAGCTGTTCTTGAAAAAGCCCCGCTTACCTCACAGGGTGTCTGTTGTGGGGAGGGGAAGGGAAAGCCACTCTGAGACTCCCTTGGGTAGTGAAGGGCAGGGTATAAATCCAATCTCCTCCTCCTCCTCCTCTTCTTCTTCTTCTTCTTCTTCTTCTTCTTCTTCTTCTTCTTCTTCTTCTTCTTCTTCTTCTTCTTCTTCTTCTTCTTCTTCTTCCTTCTCCTTCTCCTTCTCCTTCTCCTTCTCCTTCTCCTTCTCCTTCTCCTTCTCCTTCTCCTTCTCCTTCTCCTTCTCCTTCTCCTTCTCCTCCTTCTCCTTCTCCTTCTCCTTCTCCTTCTCCTTCTCCTTCTCCTTCTCCTTCTCCTTCTCCTTCTCCTTCTCCTTCTCCTTCTTCTGTGGAGTCTTGTGAGCAAAAATTCTACTTTCTGAGCTACCGGCATTAAACTCATGAGCGAGCGATTTGGCTACTGCATAAGTTAGTGTACTCTGGAGCCATCCTTCCTGAGCTGAGACAAAAATGTGTGAGCCGGAGGCTAAAAAACTGTGAGCTAGCTCACACTAACTCAGCTTAGAGGGAACACTGGCCCCCGCCCATTTATTGTTTTATACTAAAAAAACAAAAAGTCGCTCACTTGGATGTCTCAGGCTAACCCAACCTCATCCGATCTCAGAAGTTAAGCAGAGTCAGCCCTGGTTGGTACTTGGGTGGGGGACCAGCCAGGAAGTCTCGGGTCCACGCACAGAGTTAGGCAATGGCAAACTACCTCTGTTCATCACTTGCCTCGAAATGGGCTGGGAAATACCTGGAGATTCTGTGGGTGGAGCCTGGGGAGGGTGGGGTTTAGAGAGGGGAGGGCTCTCAGCAGGGTACAATGTAGGGTTACCAGGTGCCTTCCTTCTGCTGGCAGGCGGGATTTGGAGGGGGCATTCTGGGGGTGGGCAGGGACATTGGCAACACACTGACTTCACTTCCGGAAGTGACATCATCACGTCAGTGACGTTGGGCCGATGCTCTACTTTTTGTGCAAAACTCTATGGCGAAAACAGCTACGAACTGTAGAGTTTTGCCCAAAAAAGTAGAGCGTCATTCAGGGGCATCTTTTGGGGGGCAGGGTTTCCCCTGCCAGTCAGCTGAGTGGTGGTGGGCTGGAGCCCGACTGGGAACCTGGCAAGCCTAGTACAATGCCATACAGTCCACCCCCTTCAAAGCAGCCATTTTCTTCAGGAGAACTGATCTCCGTTGTCTGGCAATGAGTTGTAACAGTGGGAGTGCTACCGGGAGGCTGGCAACCATATTTGCAAACCCTGTGGGGGGGTCACCATGCGTCAGCCATGACATGACTGTGCTTTCCATGGCCACGTACAAAAAAATCTGGATTCTGCCACCTCTTTAAATTATGCATATTGGCCCCATTGTATGCTTAATGGATACTGTTTTTCCTCCTCTTGCTTGTCCTGGGAAACAGGGAAATAGCCATGCTGGGCCAGGCCTGTACCAGGGGCAAGCAACCCCCAGCAGACGGGCCTGCAGGGCCAGATTTCCACTGAAACAAGGAAGGCCTTGGTGGCACTGCTGGGGCCAGAGAAGGTGTGGCTTGTGCCTGTCGTCTCTTCCCAGACCTCCACAGCAACCAACTGAGTGCAAGCTGAGTCCCTGAGATGCTCCCAGCACCCCTGGGGCTCAAGTTGCTCCAAGTACAATCCTCATGTTTTAACCCCACCTCCCCAAACTGGGGAGCCAGTCTGGTGTAGTGGTTAGGAGCGCGGACTCTAAGCTGGAAGAACCAGGTTTGATTCCCCACTAATAACAACAGCAGATCTTCATAGTCACAATCCAAAATAGTAGTTCTTAGTCATTAACGAAACTTTCCGGACTAGCATTCCGTTTCGTAGTAAACACTTCTTCTGAACTGCGTGTCTTCTTACTAGTACAATCTCAGTCTGTCTCTTAGGACGACATATTCTTCATCGTAAATTTATTGCCCTTCAGAGAGAGAGAGAATCGTCAGTTTTAAGTTGTTTTACGTTCTTGGCCATTGAAGACTGGTCTGAATTTGTCCTCTTGTGTTTTTCCCCTGTTCTCCTAAGAACTCATAACTTACAACTTGTCTTCTTCTATTTTGGATTGTGACTATGAAGATCTGCTGTTGTTATTATCATCTTTGAACTGTTGTTAAATATAGTGCACTTTTTGGCTACTTAGCGCATGTTTTCCAGTTTCTTTTGGGATCTCTGTTTTTCATGTTTTTGACTGGTTTCCATTTGTATAATTGACACATTTTCTTTGGTTGAGGCCAGCAACGGTTCCTCACATCTGCCCAGCACCCTCCGCCTCCTCCCCCCAAAAAAACTGAATGCTAGATATGCCATCTTGTTCTTAAAATGTTTTCAAATATTTATGTTTGAATGTTAATACTGAATTTTGATAGTTCTAATTGGTTTTATAATGTATTGAATTCTGTTGGAAACTGCCCCGAACCCCATGTAAGCAGGGAAGGGCGGTCAAGAAATCAAATGAAACAAATCATTAAATAAATAAACAGAAGTGGAATTTCACACTCACTGCCAGGTCCAGGGCTCCCGTAGACTTGTGGGCATAGACACAGTCGCCCCCACCCACCCTTCGAGTGTCCCCGGCCCCTGCTTGCCGGAGTTGTTCTTAGCCTCCCTGAGTTTTGCAGAGAGCTGCTTCTCAGCAGCAACTTCCTGCTTTAGCCGAGTCTCTCTGTTCTCTTTTTCTCTCTCCAGGCCCTGATTGCGGACGAGTCTGCCCCAACGGCCGCTGCTGGGGTGAAGCAAAACAGAGCTGTCAAACAAGTGAGCTCCTGCTGTAGAGATCTGGTGCCTGCAGGGAGCAGAGCACAGCCCCCTTCCTCATACTCCTTTTTGCCTTTGCAGTGCTGGGGGGAGCTTAGAGGAGCATGAAAGGCTCATACTGAACGCCTTCCTCCAGGAAGGTGTGCACATGCACAGTGGAGATAGTGTGCATGATGCGGGAGCACTGGAAGGCATCTTTCCTGGAGGCCTCCCTGCACTTCCTCCTCCATGTTGCAGCTGCTGCTACCGGCTCCCTGATGTGGAGCTGCTTGTCCCCCCCGTAGGCCTTCTTGCAGAGGGTTGGGGGAGAGGAAGCCCCTCAAGTGTGTGCCAAGAAGGGACGCAGGCTTATGTCTTCCGTCTTTCTGTTTTGCAATTGCCCAGTGACCAGCACAATCTGCGCCAGCAGCTGTCCGAGGTGCAAGGGGCCTCTCCCCACAGATTGTTGCCATGAGCAATGTGCGGCAGGCTGCACGGGACCGAAGCATTCCGACTGCCTGGTGAGTGCCTCTGCCCTCTGTGCCCCCCCCCCCGATTGCGGCAGTGCCTGTTCCTCATTTAGCAAAAGTGTTGCCATGCTCTGACTGTAAAAATACTGACCTGGCCCCCTTTCTGCTGGAACAAGAGGAAAGGCCGTGGTGCAGCAATCTATGTAAACAACAAAAAAATGCACGTGCCCAAATGTTAACAATAAATTATATAGATATGACATATAAAGTACTCAGAACAAATTTTCCTATGCCATATGACTCGACGGATCCCCAGTTATAAATCTGTTTTCGATATTTTTTTTCAAGAATCATGCTGGATTCAACATTTCGAAGATACATGTTGTAGACTTCCATAAAGTATATTCAGATACAGCAGTCCTCAGTGATTCCCAGTGGAGAATCAGTCGTTTCATGGAACCTCCCTTCAAAATTCTGAAGCATTTCACCACTATGCCATTTTCATTAGAAGGAAAGGTGATTCCATTGGGCAATTCAGCTAGCAGAGACACTGCCACATCCTTACAGTTCAAGGACTTTTTTGAATTTATGAATACAAATTATTTTTGGAAAAACCCCACCTGTGAATTTCTGCCTGTGATTCACTTTACCTGTGAATTTCTAGCTGTTTATTATGTCATAGGAAAATTTGCTCTGAGTACTTTGTCTGTCATATCTATATAATTTATTAAATCATTGATTTTTGGTGTTAAAATTTGTGCAGATGCATTTTTTCCTCGCTTCCTGCTGGAGCCAGGAGGCACAGCCATAAGAGCGCCACCGTGTTTGGGGTAGACCGAGGGTGGGACGAGGCAGATGAGAGGTGGATTCTGGCAGAATAATAATGCTTATTTTGTATGGAGCACTTTAGGGCAGGGGTGTCGAACTCATTTGTTATGAAGGCCAGATGTGACATAAATGAGACCTTTTTGGGCTGGGCCAGGTGTGTCATAAAATGTAATGCCAGGTAGCAGAGATATAAACTTTAAAAGGACACAAACACAAAGGGGTTGCTTTTTTTTACTTAAAACATGCTTAAAACATCAGCACTCTTGCAATATTTTGTTTATTTAACAGTGTCTGATAACTGACACCTCTTGCTCTGAATTACGGCATCAAAATCTTGAGCCTGCTGTTCAGGTGTGTCTCTGTAAGCTGCAAACCTACAATGACGCAGCAGCAGCAGAACTGGAAGAAGAAGCAGGAGACGGCCAGTTCCACTGCGGGCCTGATAGAAGCCCTCCGGGGGCCTGATCCAGCCCTGGGCCGCATGTTTGACACCCCTGCTCTAGGGTGTCCTCAGTGCTGTATGATGCTTTGGATCTTTTGTTGGATGATTTTTTTCTCTCCCCTCCAGCCTCTTCTCTTTAACTGATGCTTTTGACATTTCTTCACTACTGGAGCAATTTGATACGTTTATCAGGACATGTTTGAGTTCCCCTGCCCCCTTTCACTAAATTTATAGTAGCATATTTCTGCGGACCCCCCTCACCCTGTAGAGATCTCCTCCATGTCTGTCTGTGTTGCTATTGTGTGGTTTTCATCATCCACACAAGGGCCAGCCACTTTATTGCTAGATCTCGCCCACGGCTCAATAATCCAATGAAGATGTTAGCTCTCAAGGCTGACCCTAATCAGGCTGGTGATGGCGGAGAGTACCTTCAAGTCACAGCTGACTTATGGTGGCCCCTCATGGTGTTTTCAAGGCATGAGATTTTCAGCGGTGGTTTGCCATTGCCTGCCTCTGCCTCCCGACCCTGGTATTCCTTGGAGGACTCGTTAGGTATTGAGATCCAGACTAGCAGAGTTAGATTAAAGCAGCCAGATACATGTGTATTTGTCTAGAAAAAGAAACTGTACTAAAGATTAGGTAAGGGTACTTGGAGAACAAAAAGTAAAGTAAGGTTGCAGTCACACAGGCCAGATGAAGCAGGGGGGAAGTGAGGGGAAATTCCTCTCCAGAGGAATTTGACCTGCAGTTGCGAGATCACACATCCCTTTGTAGCTGCAGGCTCAGCCCGTCACTGTGTGATCAGATGCAACCGCAGGTGAGTCTTTTTTGTGTACCGTTTGTTTCCCATGCGCCTAAACAAGGAATCGATGAATTGCACCTCTGCACTGCCTGTGGAGTTTGCGATGATGCGCATACTGCGAGGGGGGGGGGAAACAACAGCACAGAGTCGGGATGGCTTGATCAGACCATCCCAATGGCATGAGAGTGCGCTGGAGAGATCAGACAGGGGAAAGTCTGTCCATGGCCTGACACAACCCGTTTACTACTGGATTTTCCCTGGTGTTTTTAAACTCTGCTTCTGCAGCCGAGCAGAACAGGTTGCCGACGACTGCAGGGCACTTCCCAGGTGTTGTTGTCTGATCACGCCCTTTAAATCTGCCTGGCATCCACACCTATGTCGGGTCTAATTGTGTGTATGATCGCAGCCTAAATCATCCTTACTAGCTCTAAGTGGCATGTTGCCTCTTGTAAGAATTTAACTTAAGATTCAGAGAGAAACTTTCAGGAGAGGGACAACAAAGAGCAATAAACTGAAACCCAAATGCTCCCTCCCTTGGCTCACCCCTAAACTATTGATTATCAGGGCACTTCCCAGATGTTGTTGTCTGATCACGCCCTTTAAATCTGCCCGGCATCCACACCTATGTCGGGTCTAATTGTGTGTATGATCGCAGCCTAAATCATCCTTACTAGCTCTAAGTGGCATGTTGCCTCTTGTAAGAATTTAACTTAAGATTCAGAGAGAAACTTTCAGGAGAGGGACAACAAAGAGCAATAAACTGAAACCCAAATGCTCCCTCCCTTGGCTCATCCCTAAACTATTGATTATCAGGGCACTTCCCAGATGTTGTTGTCTGATCACGCCCTTTAAATCTGCCCGGCATCCACACCTATGTCGGGTCTAATTGTGTGTATGATCGCAGCCTAAATCATCCTTACTAGCTCTAAGTGGCATGTTGCCTCTTGTAAGAATTTAACTTAAGATTCAGAGAGAAACTTTCAGGAGAGGGACAACAAAGAGCAATAAACTGAAACCCAAATGCTCCCTCCCTTGGCTCACCCCTAAACTATTGATTATCAGGGCACTTCCCAGATGTTGTTGTCTGATCACGCCCTTTAAATCTGCCCGGCATCCACACCTATGTCGGGTCTAATTGTGTGTATGATCGCAGCCTAAATCATCCTTACTAGCTTTAAGTGGCATGTTGCCTTTTGTAAGAATTTAACTTAAGATTCAGAGAGAAACTTTCAGGAGAGGGACAACAAAGAGCAATAAACTGAAACCCAAATGCTCCCTCCCTTGGCTCATCCCTAAACTATTGATTATCCAACTGCAGAATCCCAGCACTAGCTAACTATGCATTCTGTCACCTTGCTCTAGAGGGAAAAACATGCAGACAGTTCCACTGCATCTCTACCTGGAAATTAGCATGCATAACAAACAGGAAATGCTTTCACAACAAATAGGGAGAGAACTCGCAAATATCCCATCCAAATACTAGCCAGGGCCGACCCTGCGTAGCTTCTGAGATCTGATGAGATCAAGCTAGTCTGGTCCATCCAGGTCAGGATCTAATGAGGCTGCGTGTCCAGAATTCTTCTGGGTTTTGCACACCGTGCTTCTAGCAGTGAAGTCCCCAAAGTGAGTTTGCCTCTTTCTTCTGTTTCTCAAAACTGCCGCTGCCCCCCCTCTCCCTCCAGGCCTGCCTCCACTTCAACCACAGCGGGATGTGCGAGCTGCACTGCCCGCTCTTCTTCCACTACATCCAGGACAACTACGAGTCGGTTCCCAATCCGAACGGGCGCTACACCTTTGGAGCCACGTGTGTCACTGAATGCCCTTGTAAGTCCGTGGTTGTCCCTGAGGCTGCCTCCGTCTGTGTGTGTGTGTGTGTTGGGGATGGAAAGATGGCTCTGAGGGCTGAAAAATCTCTGGGATGTTGATGACCTTTGGCTAAATCCCTGCAGCAGGAAACCCGTGCCTGAGTTTACCCTTGTGCTCTCAAAAGGATTGGAGCCTATTCCGTGCAAATAAAATTCCCCATGCTGGGAACTGGGTGGTAGAGGTCGCAGTTATGGGACCCTGCATCAACACTGGGACAGCCGAGAGAAGCAGAAACCTTCATAAGTTCATTGCTGTTGGTTCGTTGCCACGGCTGTTAGACCCGTTCTTCGTGAATGTACGCCTTTCCCAGCTTTTGCCTGAGTCCTGCTGATTTTAGTTGCGACTCTGTTTTGGGCTAATGCAGCCTTTGCCATTTTAGATTTGGCTGCAGTGATCTTTTTGGTCTCTGTGAAGTGGTAGCAGCCAGGGCTGTTTTTTTAGCAGGAACTCTTTTGCATATTAGGCGACACACCCCTAATGTAGCCAATCCTCCAAGAGCTTACAGTAGCCCCTGTAAGAAGAGCCCTGTAAGCTCTTGGAGGATTGGCTACATTAGGGGTGTGTTGCCTAATATGCAAAGGAGTTCCTGCTATAAAAAGAGCCCTGGGTAGCACCTTGTGTTTGCGGGCATTTTAGATGTACAACTGAATTTTATTTTGAATGCAACGCAATGTTTTAAATCGTTAAGTATTATCTGAATGTAATTTTGTATTGTAACGGCCAATGGCCATATACAATAAATCTAATCTCTCTCTCTCTTAGTGGGAATATCTTCCCCTAACCATTCTCTCTGTACCACTTGCCTTTTTGAGAGTTTAAGAGAACAAGCTGCAAATCTGAGTGTTCTGGGTTCAAATGTTACCCTTGCCTCAAGCTACTCTCTGTCAGCACCTGAATGCACATGAAGATGAGAGGAAACGTCACCAGTTGAAACACTTCCCAGTGTCAAATCCTTTTGCATATAGGAAACTAGCATTCCAAGCCGAATGATTTTGGTTTACCATTCATTTGGGCCAGCTGGCTTTCCATGTGCAGGGAGAGAGACAATTGTTCAGACATGCAGCTACATGGTGTGGTATTTTTTTCTGAACATCTGGAAGGACTCTGAGATATAGACTTGGTGAAGGCCACTTGGAAGCGCTGGAGACATGGACAGTTCTTAACATCAAGAGTGATTTTGGTGTGTAAAATAGTTTAACTAGCCCCTGCAGGGATTGCTGTATACATATGCACACAGGGGCTGTGGTCACACAGGCTGAATAATCTACTTTCAGTCCACTTTCCAACTGGATTTTGCCAGTTCACACAGTAAAAATCCAGTTGAAAAGTGCACTGAAAGTGGATTGAAAATGGATTATTTAGCCTGTGTGACTGCAGCCAGGGTATGTATGTGCTGGAAAGCTGTGACCAATTGTCTGAAAAGGCCTCTGGCGAGTGCTTGTCTGTGCCGAATGCTTGTCCCAAAGTCTGGGAAGCTAACTGTGAAGTCCTTAGCAGAGGTAAACCCTTTGACCTCTGTGGACTTGGAATGACATAACTCTATGTAGGACTGAACCAGCATGGCAGTGTCGTTAGGGTGCTGGCCTAGAAGAAGAAAAGAGATTGGATTTATACCCCACCCTTCACTGGGAGTCTCAGAGCAGCTTAAAAACTCCTTTCCCTTCCCCTCCCCACAACAGACGCCCTGTGAGGTGGGGCTGAGAGAGCTCTCTTGAGAACTGCCCTTGAGAGAACAGCTCTGAAAGAACTTGTGACTGACCCAAGGCCACACCAGCAGCTGCAAGTGGAGGGGTGGGGAATCAAACACGGTTCTCCCAGATTAGAGTCCGCACTCCCAGGGCCCGCTCACTCACTAGGCGAACTAGGCATTTGACTAGGGCGGGCCGGCCCTTAGGGTGCCAAACTGCACCTGCCCTGCCAAAAGCCCCCCCCCCCCAGCGTTCCTTCTGGCCCGGCAACTCCCGCCCCCCCTCGTGCATGTGAGGACAGAGAAGTGGTGGCGGCCAGGCGGGCCTGCGGCGCTCCTCCTCCTCTACTGCCCCGCAGTTCTCCAGGGTGCCTCGTGGCCTCCTGCCCCCCCCACGGGGCACACAGAGGGTGGCAGGCAAGGAGTCAGGGAGCCTTCCCCTCTGCCCGGGAGGCCCCAGGCTGTCCAGGGCTGCCCAGGTGGAAATGGGGGGGCAGCGTTCCTCCCAGCCTGGCAACTTCCGCCCCCCCTTCGGGCGTGTGAGGACAGAGGAGCGACAGTGGCCAGGCAGACCCATGACCTGGGGTGCTCCTCCTCCTCCGCTGCCTCGCAGCTCTCCGGGGAGCCTCGCGGCCTCGCGCCCCCCGGGACACACAGAGGGCAGCAGGCAGGCAGGGAGTCGGGACCTCTCAGCGGCCCATCCTCCCCCCGGGGATTGCAGGGGGGCTGGGCTGAGGGCCGGGGACTGGCTGGGCCGAGCGCCCCCTGTGAAGGAGACATTGGGAGCGGGTTCTCCTGGGCCTGCATCCCGCACGCGGGGGACTTGCCGGCCAGCCCGTCTGCAGGAGCGGCGTCCTCCTGCGGCCACGCGGGGGCCCTCTAAGCTGTGGAGTCCTGTGAGCAAAAATACTACTTTCTGAGCTACTGGCATTGGGGGGGCGCCAGAAGGGATCCTCGCCTAGGGTGCAAAATAAGCTGGGGCCGGCCCTGCGTGCTCCTAACCACTACACCAAACTGGCTATCAGGTTTGAATCCTCCCTTGTACCAACTTGGGATAGTCATTCCCTCTCTGCCTAGCCCATTGGACAGGGTGGTGAGGTCCTTGAAAGATTAGTGGGATAACAATATCCTAGATGGAAAGCCCAAGAGCAGTGGAAGAGCTGCTGCTGGTCCCCCTGGATGGACTTTTCCCTCTCTCATGTCGCACGTGGTTGTTGAGTGTTGGTACGTGTCTTGGCTCCTGGCTCCGTGCGGTCTCCCGTATGTGGTGTTCAGCATATCCTGAGTCAGAACCCCTCCCTTGCCTCCCTCTCCCAACTACAGATAACTACTTGACTGCAGAGGCTGGCTCCTGCACTTTGGTGTGTCCTCAGAACAGCCAGGAGGTGACGGTGGGCACTGTTCAGAAGTGCGAGAAATGCAGCAAACCCTGCCCAGAAGGTAACGCTGGGTTTGGCCGTGGAGTGGGGGGAACCAGGGGGGTGGGAGGCTGTTTCAAGAGGACTCTCTCGTTCAGGGATCCCCAGCCTTTTTGAGCCCAGGGGCTGCCACAGGGGGTGGACCTAGCAACAAAATGGCTGCCACAGTTTACTTTCGGTTGCCCAGTGAAGGATTGTTGTTATTTTTTCTGTGTTGATTTTAAAAAATCTGCACAGCCAATCAGAAGCCTTGAGCATATTTCACACTTGCACTAAAAGATGGGTGCTGGCTGCCTTGTGGGGCTCAATTCACCATCCTGTTTTGCAAGCCCTAAGCGGACAGTCCCAGAGTTCTGCCGTATGAACCTGCAAGGCTGGTTCAGGGTGCGTTGTCACCCTGAGCAAGGCACACCCATCCCCTCCTGGGCCGTCTGCTGGCCACAGGGGCTTGCCTTACACCCAGCTGTTGGTTGTGTTGTGTTGCTGATGGCTGGCAGCCAGTGGAGCCCCTGTGGTGTATTGGCACCCTTTTCACTGCGCTGTCTCCACAAGCTGTCACTCAGCTGGCTTGGACAGAGAACTGGCCCTATGAACTTGCCATGAAGATGTGAGCCGTGACTCACGATAGCTCATCCCTCGCCACAGATTTTGTTAGTCTTTAAGGTGCCACTGGGCGCTCACTCTTTTCTGCTGTGAACCTGTCCATTCTTTAAGAGCTGCGTAAGAGGCCCTTCTCTTGCTGACTCTCTCATGAAAAGATAGGTGGGTGGCGACCAGAGAGAGCCTTTCTGCTGTGTGGGTGGGGTGCCCCATTTAGAGATGTGATATTTTATGTTCCTAAAGTAACAGAATGACTTTCAATCTGGAAAAGAAAAAAGAGGTGCTAATGCAGCATTTTTTTCAATTTTCCCGAAAATCTACGGAAGTTTTACATCTCTAGCCCCATTTATAGAATATCACTCCCAGGCATTATGATAAAGCCCCACACGATTTTCATGATTGGCGCAGGGAGAAGACCTTTTTCTTTGCCAAGGCTTTCAGGAAAGATGGAGGCTTCCGCAGTTTTATTGCCAAAACATGTTGTGGTTCTGTTGCTGTCCTGGCGGTTTCGTATCTTTCATTTTTTAATTCGTTCTTTAGCTGGTTTTGCTTTGATTCAGAGGGTTTTTGAAATGGTTTGGAAGTTCTTTTTTTAAAAAAACAATAACATGAGGTTGTGGGGCCCTCAGTCAGATGGGCCACCATCAGTTCTTGGCAGGGGTCATTTCCTGCCGGAGCGCCCCAGAACAGCACTCCAGCCGTAATGAGTGCAGGTCCCCCTTCGGGAGGAGAATTAAATGCCTGGCTTCCCAGCCCGATCTTCTCCAGGTGCCCCGCGGCTGCGGGGCACCTGGAGAAGTTCAGGCAGGGAAGCTAGGCATGTCTGCCCACCTCCCCTTCTCTCCCGCCACGGCTCGATAGAATACCCGCCACGGCTCGATAGAATACAATGGAAAGATCGTGACTGCTGCTTGACTGGGTCCATAGAATACAATGGAAAGATCGTGGCTGCTGCTTGACTGGGGTCATAGAATACAGTGGAAAGATCATGCCGCCCCTGCGGTGTGACTCTGGAGAGAAGGGGTTTAAACTTTAAACCCCTTCTTGCTTCGCTTCCCCCCCACCCTGCCTTGGCAGGCCGGCTGGGGAAGGGAAGGGGAGGCTTTTGAAGATGCCTCTCCCCCCTTTTGCTTCCCCTTCTGACACACTTCCGGTGATGTCAGGGGGTGTGGCAGATGCTAATGAGTTATGCTAATAACAGGTATGCTAATGAGCTCCTGCACCTCTTTTTTACGAAATGACCCTTGGTTCTTGGAAGCTAAGCAGGGTTAACCCTGGTTAATATTTGGATGGGAGACCTCCAAGGAATTCCAGGGTGGCCGTGAAGAGGCAGGCAGTGGCAAAACCGCCTCTGAGCGTCTCTTGCCTTGCAAACCCTGTGGGATAATAACAGTTCAACTGTGACTTGATGGCACTTTGCACACGCACTCTGGGGCTCACAGAGTTGACCAAGCCCCACCCCACTCTGAGGTCAACGGCTTAGCCCTTGCACTTGCAGCGGTTTCTTCCAGGAGTGTCCAGCAGTCCAGTCGCCCCAATCCCTGGACTCTCAGCTCTGTCTTGACCACTGCATGCTTTTACTCAGGGGCGTCAACCAATGCTCCCTGAAAGCTGTGGAGTCTCGTGAGCAACAATTCTACTTTGTGAGCTCCTGGCATTGAAGTTGTGAGCGAGCAATTTGGCTACTGCATCAGTTAGTTTGCTCTGGAGCCCTCCTTCCTGAGCGAAGACAAAAATTTGTGAGCTGGAGGCTAAAAAGCTATGAGCTAGCTCACACTAACTCAACGTAGAGGGAACAGCTTAGAGGGAACCGGCCCATCCAGGGCTCTTATGCAGCCCGTGAGAAACTAGTGCAAGGGAGGGAAGAGGAGGCTGCTCGGGGGAGTGGGCGGAGCCACTCCGATTGTGGCTTGAGCACGGCAGAACAACCTCCTCTCCAGCAGTCAAGTATCGTGGGAGCATCTGCCCAGGTTTGTACTGCTGGCTCTCCAGTCCACCCATACGGATTTTCCTTTGCACCCCCCTCTTAGCCCAGGGGGACTTGCAGTGGGGATACAACTCAGAGCTTACCAGCTGCTGTCCTTTATACAGTTTACATCTCCGGTACCCAGCATTACATTTTATGGCACGCATGGCCCGGTCTGACAAAATGACATTTATGTCAGATCCGGCCCTCATAGCAAATGAGTTCGACACCCCTGCCCTAACGGGTACATCTCCGTGCCTCTCCCCTCCCACCAGTGACCTGAGCTGGTTTTCTCTCAGCCCTTTGGTCTCCTGGTTCCCTTCCGCCCCCAAACTCAAGGCCTGTGACATTCCCCATGGTGTCTGGGGGCAGGTGAGGGGAGTCCTGGACTTACCGGAGGGCGGCTAGAGAGCTGGGAAGACTGTTGCCCATTCAGGTGGCCGCTCTGGAGCCACTCCCCCTTTGCAAGGGTGCCGCTGCCAGGTTGGCTGATGGATGGTGTCCCAGAAGGGCCCAAAGGGGCAGGAATCCCGTGCTGACCTTCTGCCATGGGCAAGGCCCTCGCGAACGGTCAGAGATCCCAAGGGGTGTGCAGGGGTTGGGAGGCTTTGCAGGGGGGCTGGAGAGGAGACCAAGGAGTCTGCTGAGGGCTTTTCCGCGGAGGCGGAGGAGGAATAAGGAGGCGGTTCCCTCTTTGTGCTGAGGCCTCGAGGGGCCCTCCATCCACCCAGCTCATGTTTGCTGGGTCTGTGGAGGGACGGGGGTGGAACTTCCAGAGCCCCACACATTGGCTGGTCTACACAGCTGGCTCAATGACAGATTCAGAGGCTGCCAGATTACAGGCACAGGGAGGGGCCGTGGCTCAGTGGCAGAGCCTCTGCTCGGCACGCAGAAGGTCCCAGGTTCAATCCCAAGCATCCCCAGTTGAAAGGCCCAGGTAGTAGGGGAATGTGAAAGGCCTCAGCCTGAGACCCTGGAGAGCGGCTGCCCGTCTGAGTAGACAATACTGACCTGGATGGACTGGTGGTCTGGTTCAGTAGAAGGCAGCTTCCTGTGTTCATGTATCTCCCACTTCCTGTCGTTCCTACCTTTTCCTCTCTCACGCACAGTCTGCTACGGCTTGGGGATGGATTTCCTGAAGGGGGTCCGAGCTGTCAATGCGACCAACGTCAAGCACTTTGTGGGCTGCACCAAGATCTTTGGCAGCCTGGCCTTCCTGAAAGAGACCTTTCTGGGGTGAGTATGACATCAGGTTGTTACGTTTTGTTTCATTTTTTGCTTTATTTTGCTATAAAAAGCCGTTGCAGTATCCCTGAGGGTGGCACATAGAGTGTAAAATAGTTTGGCAGCAGTCACACCAGCTGCAGAAAACCACAGTTATTAGTTACTACTTCAGCAGTGCAGAACTTTATGTAATAATTTCAGGTGGGGTAGCCGTTTTGGTCTGAAGCAACAAAACAAAGTTTTGAGTCCAGGGGCCTCTTTAAGACCAACAGAGTTTTATTCTGGGCCCTAAGCTCTCATGGACATTGACGGCTGAGCCCTCTCGATTGCAGCAGTGTCTGAACTCTCCGTGTAGTGTCCAGCAGTCCAGTCGCCCCAATCCCTGGCCTCTCAGCTCTTCCTTGACTGCTGCATGCTCTAACTGGTACATCTCTATGCCTCTCCCCTCCCACCAGTGACCTGAGCTGGTTTTCTCTCAGCCTTTGGTTTCCTGGTTCCCTTCCGCCCCACAAACTCAAGGCCTGTGATATTCCCCATTGTGTCTGGGGGCAGGTGAGGGGAGTCCTGGACTTACCTGAGGGCTGCTAGAGATACAGTCTTTAGATACAATCTGAAGAAGTGTGCATGCATACTTTTCTCCCTTTCTCACAATACAAGAGCTCATGGGCGCTCCATGAAATTGCTGAGCGGTTGGGTTAGAACGGATAAAAGGAAGTACTTCTTCACCCAAAGAGGTATTAACACATGGAATTCACTGTCACAGGAGGTGGTGGCAGCTACAAGCCTGGAGGGAATTAGATAAACGTATGGAGCAGAAGTCCATCAGTGGCTATTAGCCACAAGATATAGATAGGAACTCTCAGGCTGGGGCAAGTGAGACTCTGTATTCTTGGTGCTTCAGGGGGAGGCAACAGTGGGAGGACTTCTAGTGTCCTCCTGGCCCCACTGCTGGACCTCCTGATGGCACCTGGTATTTTTCGCCACTGTCTGACAGAGTGTTGGACTGGATGGGCCATTGGCCTGATCCAGCATTGGCTTCTCTTATGTTCTTAAGCTTATACCCAGGATTGAACTTTGTTGGTCTTAAAGGGGCTACTGGACATTATTGAACATTATTTTATGTAATTATGTGACGGGAGGCGTGGCGGAGGTGTCGCGGGAAAGCTATGTGTATGCATCATTCATTTTTCACTGTTGCTTTCCCCCTTCCTTTCCATCCAGGGATCCTTCCACAAATACCCCACCTCTGGCTCCTGAACAACTTCAAGCCTTTAAAGACCTGAAGGATCTGACAGGTACATAAGAAGAACCCCATTCCCTGGTGAAGGGGCTGCCGTAACATTACAGGGGTTGCATTTCTGAATCAAACAACTTTTGTGTTCCTGTCCACAGGTTTCTTATTCATTGAGTACTGGCCGGAAACCCTCCCAGACTTAAGCCCCTTCCAGAACCTCCAGGTGATCCGGGGACGAGCACTCTACAAGTAAGCTCTCTCCCAGGAGTTTGGCAGACATAAGATCTTATGCTGTAGTCAGGGGTCCTTTCGTAGAAAAAGAGGTGCAAGAGCTCATTTGCATAACTCATTTGCATATGCCACACCCCCTACAAAGGGCACGCATGCCTTTCTCCCATCTGGGGAAGGGAAAGAAAGGCATTTAAATCCCCTCAGGCAGCGGAGGGCTCTGCAGGCCTTCCCTGGCCCGTCTGCCTGCATAGGCGGGCCAGGAATGGCGGGGGTGGGGCTGCCCCGGGTTTCTTACTGCTGGAGTGCCGCTCCGCTGCTCTTCGGCAGGAAATAACCCCTGGTTGTAGTACAGTCACTTCCAGTGTGATCGGTGGGCTTAGAGTGGAGTGGGTATGCACAAGATGTACGCAACTGATTTAGGACTTCCTGATTTTGTGGGTTTTAGGATTTGGTTTAAGAAATGGGTTTTTGTTTTATGGTAACCAGTGTGGGTAGGATTTGTTTTTATCCTGGTTTTTAAAATTTGGAAGGGTAAAGAAGAGTAAGCTTTAAAATACTGCAAGATGAGAAAAAGAGAGGAGGATTAGCAGCTCCAAATATAAAATTATATTATCAAGCGGCAGGTCTGGTCTGGATTATGGATTGGATTAAAAACCCAAGACAAAGAACAATAAAACTTGAACCAGCAGATCTGGAAGAAGGCTTACACAATTATTTATGGATTAAGAGATCAATCAAAACTATTATAGCACAAGAAAAAAAGCCATACAATCAGGGAATGTGGTTTACATGCTGGAATTTACTGAGCCCTTCAAACTCTCCATTTATGTTCCCAGTAGAAGTTTACTATGATACATACAAGAGAAATAAAAATGGCTTTTTAACATATGGGAAAAATCAAGACTTGGCAAGATATTAAAGACGAAGGAATAAAATATTCAATGGTTGCTATATTATCAATCAGTTTCAAGACTAAAGAAGATCATTAACATGGAAGGTGGAGTTCTAAGAGATACGACCAAGTTCGAGCAGTTGATTACAAAACAAAAAGATCATTTACTGTGATGGATATACAAGTTACTATTACAGTTCAGTTCAGTTCAGAAACCTTTAATGGCATAAAATAAGAAAAAAGTACAATGAATAAAAGTAGGTACCAACAATAATTCCAGACATAAGATAAAAATGTTTTAAAAGTCAAAACAATATCTTCAGATATAATATCTCAAGCGATCTCAATCAAGAGTTCCCTGGCTTTGATTGAGTGGGGTAGTTACCAAGAGGACATTAGCCAAATACTCTGCCACCATTTGGGATATATATTTATCCACCAATAGATATTGAGTAGTTCCCTCAAAAGAACCCGGATAATTAGGAATAACTGGATGAAGACGTTGTTTACGAAGTTTGTGGAACTTCAGGCAGTAAAGTGAGATATGAGAAACTGAATCAGGTTCTAATGAGCAGTGACTGCATAGCCTGTTCTCAAAAGGGATTTTCTGATACCTGCCCGAAAGGACAGCTGAAGGAAAATACTACTATAGTTCAGAAACAGAAGATGAACAAGGGGGGAAATGTATGATCCCAATGGAAGCAGGATTTTAGAGAACAGATAGCTATGGATCCATGGGAGCGCTTATGGGAAAAAGAAATCAAGTTTACAATCAAGTTTAAGCGCATTAAGAGAAAATTGGTACAATCGGTACAGCCATTGCCACAGGTTGGGATCCGGATTGTGGCGATGATGAAAATGGACGCCGGTTCCCCTCTACCCTTTTCATGAAAGGAAAAAAGGATCTAAAGCAGGCATCCCCAACCTCTTTGAGCCTGCAAGCAGAATTTGAATGGCCTCCTGGGATGCCCAAGTGCAGGGGATAAGAGGGGCAGATTTTAAAAACACACCAGGAAAGAAGAGTCCAAGAGAGAGAGAACAAAGCCAACAGAGTAGCAGCTGCTGTCACTGAAGTGTCATTTTAATCTTTGCTGCCAATCAGATTTCAGAAGCCCTACTGGGCAGGAAGGTGGTGGCGGGCACTGTGGCTCCTCTGGGCATGCGTTGGGGATCCCTGATCTCAAGTGTAATATCGTCCAATATACATACTGGGAAATGAGGCCTAAATATTTGTCTAATAAGTCTGGAGGGGCAGTGATGGGCTTTTTTGGCACTGGAGCCAAAACTGAGGAGTCCTCTGTTTTTTTCTCTTGCCAGTGGGGCGTACTCTCTGACCTTGCAGAACCTCCCCATCTCCTCGCTGGGCCTGCGTTCCCTGCACGAGATCAGCAGCGGAATGGTCCTCATTCACCACAACCCCAACCTCTGCTTCATCCAGAACGTGCCTTGGGAAGACATTTTCAGGAACCCCCGACAGATGCTCTTCCACAACGACAACAAGCCAGTTGAGCAGTGTGGTAAGGCAGGGCAGGGGTCGGCTGTGGAATCATAGAGTTGGAAGGGGACATCCAGGCCATCTAGTCTGACCCCCTGGCTCAATGTGTGATCAGCCTAGAGCTGGGGATTCGAATGTGGGTCTCCCACACTCTAGCCACTACACCACAGGTTCTGTCCCGTATCTCCTCTCTGCAGAGCTCGACGGCCAAACGTGCTTCTCCCTCTGCTTCAAGGGCCACTGCTGGGGACCTGCAGCTACTCAGTGTGTGTCTTGCAGTGGATTTCTGCGTGGAGAGGAGTGTGTCGAGAGCTGCAATATTCTGGACGGGTATGTGAGAAGGGTGCCGGTGGGATTGGGGTCCTACCTGGCTGGAACACTAGTTATGCAACCCTCAAGGATGATTCAGAAGATGCTGTGTGAAAAAGAGATTATTCACTTTTATTAAAGCCTGAAGACTTGCTAGATTTTTTAAAAATGGAAATTAATGGCCTTTTCCGCATTCTCATTTTCCTTGCTTTGGGGTTTGTTTGTTTTTGCTCTGCATGCGTTTTGCTCCCTTTTGTCCGGCATATCTCCCTGTGGTTTTTATGCCAGACATAAACTGGTGTGTTATTGAATTGACCACTAGAGGGAGCAAAACATATGTGGAACAGATCCCTGCCCCCGGTATTGCAGAAAAGCCCAGTATTTCTGGGTTGTTGGTTTTGGTGTTGCTTAGTGAATTCTGTGTTCTCATGGGGCTGTTCAGGATGCAGGGAGATACCACATAATCACCATGTCTTCGTTAACCTCATCGCCAATATTTTTTTTAAAAAAACTCGAAGAAGCCGAGTGACTTCCCAAACGTTGGACTAATTTGCAATGCCTTCCCTTGCAGAGATGTCCGGGAACATGTCAACGGAACCCGGTGCCTTTTGTGCCACTCAGAATGCCTGCCCCAAAATGGCACAGAGACTTGCTATGGATCGGTAAGGACAGGGAACTGTGAGCAAACCAGGCCAGAGCAATTCTGGGGCCCTCGTTCTATTCTGAAGCCACTTTTCTTAGCTCTGTCAACCCAATCCATTTCTAGTGTGCGTGCTTAAAGAGATGTGCGCCTCTCACCGCCTTTCCGTTCAGGTTCTTCCAACTCTAAAATCTTCAGTCTTAGAAGGAACTTTTCACTCTTCAGGCCAGCGACACAAACAATATTGGCTGTTCTGAGAGATTTTTTAAAATTGTGGTTTTGGATTAAACCATCTGTTCTTCTAATAGGGTTGCTAAACTCCAGGTGAGGCCTGGAGATTCCCTGGAATTACGACTGATCTCCAGTCAATTTCCCTGGAGATAATGGCTGCTTTGAAAGGTGGACTCTGTGGCTGAGACCCCTCCCCTCCCCTCCCCAAACCTCGCCCTCCATGGGCTCCATCCCCCAAAGAATCTCCAGGAATTTCTCAAGCTGGACTTGGCAACCCTGGCTTCTAAAGGCAAGGTTTTCAAGCCGTTTGGTGAACCCCTTCTACTTGGGCTAGGCCGCCGAGCAATCCACTAGCATCTGTCATGAACACCCTCCACGTCACAGGTTCTAGGCCTCCAGGCTTTGAAGGCATCCTCTACACACTTAGAGCACACCCCAGCATTTCCCCTGGGACAGATGACTTTTTTGCAAAGGAATGCTTAAGATTCCTTCGGAATTGCAGGGTTCCTTTCCCTCAACACTGTTTGGAAAACTGCTGTTCTGTAGGCTGGCGACTCCAAAACCAGTTATAAATCCAGACATTCATAAGAACATAAGAGAAGCCAATGTTGGATCAGGCCAACAGCCCATCCAGTCCAACACTCTGTCACACAGTGGCCAAAAATACCAGGTTCCATCAGGAGGTCCAGCAGTGGGGCCAGGACACTAGAAGCCTTCCCACTGTTGACCCCCCTCCCAAGCACCAAGAATACAGTGCATCCCTTGCCCCAGAGTCCCTATCTATACCTTGTGGCTAATACCCACTGATGGACCTTGGCTCCATATGCTTATCTAATTCCCTCTTGAAGCTGTCCATGCTTGTAGCCGCCACCACCTCCTGTGGCAGTGAATTCCAAGTGTTAATCACTCTTTGGGTGAAGAAGTACTTCCTTTTATCCATTCTAACCTGACTGCTCAGCAATTTCATTGAGTGCCCACGAGTTCTTGTATTGTGAGAAAGGGAGAAAAGTGCCTCTTTCTCCACCTGCTCTATCCCAGGCATAATCTTATAAACTGTGATCATGTCACATCTCAGCTGTCATTTCTCCAAGCTAAAGAGCCCCAAGCATCTCAGCCTTTCATGTGGTCAACCGTCTGAAGCAGTGGAACAAATTTAGAGTCCAGTGGCTCCTTTAAGACCAACAACGTTTTATTAAAGGTATGAGCTTTTGTGTGCGTTGTTGGTCTTAAAGGTGCCACTGGACTCTAATTTGAATCCAGACATTGTCTACATGGAAGAGGGTTGCAGTTAGATTTGAGTCCATAGCACCTTAGGGACTAAGAAGAGCTTCAGGTTGTCAGCTTTTGGGAACCCGAGCTTCCATTGTCAGACCCGAGTAGAGCAGAAGTGGAGATCGGCGTCCTTTCATCCCTCAGACTCAGACCTCCACTTCTACGCTTCTCAAGTCTGATGAAGAAGAGGAGGAGGAAGAGGAGGAGGAGATTGGATTTATACCTCCCTACTCAAGGGAGTCTCAGACTAGCAGCTTACAATCTCCTTTCCCTTCCCCTCCCCACAATAGACGCCCTTTGAGGTAGGCGGGGCTGAGAGAGCTCTGACGGAAACTGCTCTTTTTCGCGACCACCTCTGCCAGAACTATGGCTTGCCCAAGGCCATCCAGCAGCTGCAAGTGGAGGAGTGGGGAATCAAAGTCTGCACACGAAAGCTCGGGCTCTCAAAAGCTGACACCCTGTAGCTCTTGTTGGTCTCCCAGATGCTCCTGAACTCGAAATGAACTGTTGCACTGTGGACCAACAGGGCTGCCCTCTGGAGCTGTCTTCATGGACAAGGGTCATGTCCTGCCCACCACCACCTTCTGTGCTACCTCTGTGAGGACATTAAGCAAGAATTCCTCAGGTCTGCTCTGAAACAGGCACCCACACTTAAAACTGAGTTTGAGTCAAGCGGCACCTTTGGGACCAACAGAGATTTATTCAAAGTGTGTGAGCTTTCGTGTGCAAAACACACTTCTTCAGATAAAACTGGAAAACTGAGGACGTGTGTTTTGCACACGAAAGCTTAAACTTTGAATAAAATTCCCTTGGTCTGAAAGGGGACCCTGGGCTCAGGCTTTGTTCTGCTGCTTCTGACCCACACGGCCGGCCTCCTGGATCTATTAAAGCTGAGTTACTAGCAGGGCTGTACTAGTAGTTACTAGCTGCGGTGGCTCAAGTGGTTAAGACACTGAACTGCAGGCTGTGGAAGGTCAGTAGTTCAGCAGTTCGAGACCTGAGAGTGCCGCATGACGGAGTGAGCTCCCGTCTCTAGTTCCTGCTCCTGCCAACCTAGCAGTTCGAAAGCAAGAAATTGCAAGTAGATAAATAGGTACCACTTCGGTGGGAAGGTCACAGCGTTCCGTGCGCCTTGGTGTTTAGTCATGCCGGCCACATGACCACGGAAACCTCTTCGGCTTTGAAACGGAGATGAGCACCGCAACCCTAGAGTCGGATTCGACTGGCTTTCGAGCAAGGGATCCTTTACCTTTACTAGCAGGGCAGTCCAAGGCTCCCTCTAAGCTGTGGAGTCCTGTGAGCAAAAATTCTACTTTGTGAGCTACCGGCATTAAAGTTGTGAGCGAGTGATTTGGCTACTGCAGAAATTAGCTTGTTCTGGAGCCCTCCTTCCTAAGCTAAGACAAAAACGTGTGAGCTGGAGGCTAAAAAGCTGTGAGCTGGCTCAAGCTAACTCAGCTTAGAGGGAACACTGGTGCAGTCCTGTATGGAGTTACTCCTGTTGCCTATTAATTTCAGTGGGCTTAAACTGGAGTAATTCCGCGCAGGATTGCACTGTAAAAGTACCGGACAGGAATTGATAACAGGGCTCCTAACCTCCAAACGGCACCTGGAGATCTCCCGCTATTAGAGTTGATCTTCTGATGACCAAGATCGGTTCTCCTAGAGCAAGTGGCTGCATTGGAGGGTGGACTTTCTTGGCACTGTACCTAGCTGAGTCCCCTCCCCTCCCCAAACCCTGCCCTCCCCAGGCTCCACCCCCAAAATCTCCAGGTATTTCCCAACCCAGAGCTGGCAACCCTATTAACAGCAAAGGTGCACTTCTTGGCTATAATATGGCCAGTTTACATCATGATTTTACCCCCCCTCCAAAAAAATGAAGTTCCATTGTATGAAGACAGTCGATACTTTATATTTGTATGGTTTTGTTTGTTTCAAACAAACCGCTTTACTTTTTTTTTTTTTGCATTTTGTATCTTAGTGCTCTCGTGCTGATTGATTAGTTAGGTGAATTGATTCTAAAATGTTTCAGTGTCTGCCCTCTAAAGAGCCAGGTGGCCACTTAACCAATTAGCTCTTTTAATTGCAGATCTATAAAGCCACAGGTAGCAGCAGGCATTCCCTTGCATTCCTCCTCCTTTCATCCACAACAGGGAACGCCTCTTATTTATTTATTTATTAGTTATTTAGTTCAATTTGTACCCTGCCCTCCCTACTGCCCTCCCTCTTCTGATTTTGTCCACCCTGTGGCGGCTGGGGTGCACAATTTCTTACAGGGGACATCCTTTCCCAGCAGAAACTGTTTTATTCATATGCAGTTGTTTACGTCAATGTAATTAATTAATAGGGCCACAGTGGCTCAGAGGTTAAGCCACTGAGCTGCAGACCGGAAGGTCTGTAGTTCGGCAGTTCGAGACCCTAGTGTGCTGCATGAGGGAGTGAGCTCCCGTCTCTGGCCCCAGCTCCTGCCAACCTAGCAGTTCGAAAGCAAGAAACTGCAAGTAGATAAATAGGTACTGCTTCGGTGGGAAGGTAACAGCGTTCTGTGTGCCTTGGCGTTTACTCATGCCGGCCACATGACCACAGAAACGTCTTCGGATAGCGCTGGCTCTTTGGCTTGGAAACTGAGATGAGCCCCGCCCCCCAGAGTTGGATTCGACTGGCTTTCGAGCAAGGGAAACCTTTACTTCTACCTTTAATTAATTTAAACCTCATGCAATGAATCGACTGAGAATTATTTCCTGGGGTCCACTTGTATCGAAAAATAACAGGCTGTTAGGATACACAGATTAGGATAGCTCAGATGTGTTTGTGTGGGGGGCTTTCCTGCACTTATAAAGGGGCTGGATCCAGACTAAATGATCTGCTAACAGAAGGGGAAACATAATTTCCACCGGTTCTGACTTCCTGCTGCAGACCCCTAATATTAGGGTTGCCAGGTCCCACTTGGCCACCAGTGGGGGCGGGGGGTAGGGCTGCCAGCTCCAGGCTGGGAAAATCCTGGAGATATGGGGGTGGAGCCTGGGAAGGACGGGGACTTCAGTGGGGTCCAATGCCATAGAGAGTCCCCCCTCCAGAGCATCCCTTTCTCCAGGGGAGCTGATCTCTGTAGTCTGGAGACGAGCTGTAATTCTGAGAGATCCCTGGGTTCCACTAATGGATTTGATGAGTGTTACTATGGGATATGAATACAGTGTTTGTCAAATGGATTGATATTGTATTTCAACGCCACTCACTTTGATAAAGTTTTATGAAACGAGATCCAATATGCATGGCTCGTTGGTGTTGATGGCTTTTGAATTGCTTCCAGTAAAGTAAATATTGTAAAAAGAAATTTCTAGTCCTTGGAGACTTTTTTGGCATGACACGTCATGGTTGTTTGCTTCTTCTCCTCGTCCACCAGGAGGCTGGCATCCCTGTGCCCCCTTGTGCCATTCCTGAGGGTCCCCTGTCCTCAGGAGCGGCATTTCAGAGAGATTGATTGGCTGCTGGGGGGCGGGGGGAGAGGAGGCTTCTGTTCTGGCAGCGTGCTTTCCGTCTACGGAACATACGGTCTGGATGTAACCAAGAAACATCCTTCTTTTCCAGGAGGCCGAGCAGTGCGTGGCGTGTGCCCATTACAAAGACGGCCTCTCCTGTGTGGAGCGGTGCCCCAGCGGCGTGAAGGTTGACGCCTCTTTTGTGCCCATATGGAAGTATCCCGATGAGGAGGGCGTCTGTCAGTTCTGCCCAACCAACTGCACCCACTCGTGAGTTGGCCAGGGAGACGGGCAGGGGAGGGGAGGAGCTGCTGGTGTTGGCAGCCTGGGTTCTTTATTTATGTGGTTGTTTATATTATTTATAGTCCGCCTTTCTCACAGGGACCCAAGGCAGACTACACGGAGGGAGGCAGGACAGTCACGAAAATACGGGGCATTCACTAGCCGATACACGAGGGTTTTAGACGTCTGGAACCCCCAGAAAGAACTGAAGCACAGCAGAAATGTTCACACGACACATTAATCCGTACAGAAATTTGCCTAAATAGGATCCTGCTTACAATAAGCTAAACACAGCAGTATAAATCAATGGTGTGACCTCATTTGGAGTACTGTGTACAGTTCTGGTCACCACACCTCAAAAAGGATATTATAGCATTGGAAAAAGGGCAACCAGAATGATAAAAGGGTTGGAACGCTTTCCATGCAGAAGGTCCTGGGTTCAGTCCTCGGCATCTCCGGTCTAAGAAAAAGGATACGGTTGTAGGGGACACCGAAGGCCTCAAGCCGACAGCCGCTGCTGGTGAGAGTAGACAGGACCAACTCTGACAGACAAATGGTCTGGCTCAGTATAGCAGGAGGTTCTTGTGTTCACACGTGGCATAGTTCTCCTCCTCATTTACAGGCCTGGTGGTCCTGTTTGGTGTAGTGGTTAAGAGCGGTGGACTCTAATCTGGAGAACTGGGTTTGATTCCCCACTCCTCCACATGCAGCCAGCTGGGTGACCTTGGGTCAGTCACAGTTCTCTCAGAGCTGTTCTCTCAGGAGCAGTTCTCTTAGAGTTTTCTCAGCCGCACCTGCCTCACGGGGTGTCTGTTGTGGGGAGAGGAAGGGAAGGAGGTTGTAAGCCGCTCTGAGACTCTTGAGTGAAGGACGGGGTATAAATCCAACTTGCTTCTTTTTCTTTCTCTTCTTCTTCCTCTTTCTCTTCTTCAGAACGCAGGTAAGGGATTGTGTTATTTATTTGGAAATTTGTTCCCATGTTTTTGCCACTGGGAAGGTCTCCTGCACAAATTAAAATGGCAGAACTTAACCAAATATGCATGTCTGAGGGATGGTAAGAGAGAGAGTTGCCTCTTTCAGGGACTTTGGGGTTTTCTGCATTCTCATTTTCCTCACTTGTAAATTCCTGTTTTTTCAAGGTTTTTTTTCTGTTTTGCACATGTTTTGCTCCCTCTAGTGGCTGATTCAATGTTACTCAATTTTATGTCTGGCATAAAAACCTGCAATTTAAATCTGCAGGAAGATAGGCTGGATGTAAACTGGTGTAATATCGATTCGACCACTAGAGGGAGCAAAACACCTGTGACCCCTCCCCCCCAAGAAACAGGAACTTGCAAATGGGGAAAATGCAAAAAAGCTCTTTGTGGATTTTATAAACCCAAAGTAATATATGCACCTTTTGCACTGTAACATTAGAGCAGGGTTGCCAGGTAACTAGCTCACACTGTGGGACCATATGAAAATGAGTGTCAGAACGGTACTTTTATCAGAATGTAAACTTGGAAAGGAACACTGAATTTTAATCCAAAATAAAAGGTCAGATTCTTGAAATTACGAATGGTAGCAAGCCTACATCTGGGTAACGTTGCAATGGAGTTATGAGTAGTAAGTTTTTCATATTTATAATAAAGAAAAATATACCAGGTATAAAAGCCAGAACCAGGGCTCTTTTTGTAGTAGAAACTCCTTTGCATATTAGGCGACACACCCCTAATGTAGCCAATCCTCCAAGAGCTTACAGTAGCCACTGTAAGAAGAACTCTGTAAGCTCTTGGAGGATTGGCTGCATTAGGGGTGTGTGGCCTAATATGCAAAGGAGTTCCTGCTGCAAAAAGAGCCCTGGCCAGAACAACAAACAGAAGATGTGCAGCTTAATAAAGGATACCCAGGATTCACCCAAGGAGTTTCCTACTCTGAGCATGGAGCAGGGGTCACTGGGGGAGTGTGGGGCTGGGCAGCTGTGAATTTCCTGCATTGTGCAGGGGGTTGGACTAGATGACCTGTGTGGTCTCTTCCAGCTCTATGGCTTCTATGTTTCTTCCTCTAAAAAATGGCCCACAAACATTTCATATAATTGTGGATTGTATGCAGGGTTATTTTGGGGCAGGAACTCACAGGAATGGAGTTCTGGCTGGCTCCCGAGTTGGCCACGCCCAGCTGGAGCTCATTAGCATAACAAGCCACACCCAACAGCAGAAACTCATTAGGATTGGCTACATGAGGGCTGTGTGGCCTAACATGCAAAGGAGTTCCTGCTACAAAAAAAGCCCTGGGTTTTGACAACAAACAAGATAAACAGAATAAGAAGCAAAAGGTGGGTGTGGCTGGATGACTGGTAACACAGGGGTGTGGCCTAATATGCTATTGAGTTTCTGCTGTTGGGTGTGGCCTGTTATGCTAATTAGTTCCTGCTGGGCTTTTTCTACAAAAAAAAGCCCTGATTGTATGTGAAGCTTAACAGGATGGTTGGGCTTGCAGCTCATTGAACGATGGCACAGCAAACCAGGTGTGTCTCTCTTTCCAGGTGCACGCTACGGGATGAATTTGGCTGCCCGTTGGACCAGAAGCCCAGGTACTGAGCTGGCTTATAGAGGAACAGAATGAAAGAAGGGCCCAGCGGCACCTAACAAAATGTATTCTGTTGCAGGCTTTTGTGAGTCAGAGCTCACTTCCTCAGGTGCATGGAAATGTAAACCCTGAATAGGTGTATTTATATTTGAAATATATAGTGAGCTGTAGAGAGGGTAACATTTGGGAGCATTTGTTGGGATTTTGGAAGGTACAGATTTTAGTTTTAAAGATTTAAATGTTTCTAGTCCCTGTGTCTGCAGAGAGAAGTCTTCAGGACTGTTGTTAAGGGCTGGAAATCCCTTTGTGTGCCTTAAAGTCTGTAGAAACCATCCCTGCTTGCAACCTTGGGAGAATTCAGCGTGGAGTTATTAAAAATCAGCTTCAGGGGACACTCGAGCCCACATTGGAAGCTGTTGACGGTTTCCTTTTCCACCTGGCCCTTACCGCAGCCGGAGGGAGCATGTGTGCGCCCATGTGCACTGAAACGGAGAAGGAGCTGGGCTGTTGGAAGGAGGCTGTTGAGTGATTCTGAGAACAAAGCAGCCCTTTTGCTTTCAGAGTATTGTGAAGAAACCATTACAGCAGGCCCATAGCTGGGGGTTTTAATTCGGGGGGGGGGCTTTAAATAAGTTGGGGTCACTGACGTCACAAAAAGAATGTATGTATGTATATATGTATGTATGTATATATATATTTGAAAAACTCACGTTTGCCAGTTGGATCACGCTGCCTTTGCCATGCAGCTGGAGAGAGCATGCCAGAGTCATGTCAGGGAAACTGACCAGCCCCTGGGAAGGGGCAGGGGGAGCAAACGGCACCTGGGGAAGGGGTGGCAGAGGGAGTGGTGGGCCTGGGCTGGATGGAAGTTTGGGGGGGCTTGGCAGGGAGTCAGAGGGCTGGGCCCCAGAATGCCCCACTGTAGCCATGGGCCTGCACTACTCTGTATTTTACCCTGTATGTGGACAATGTTGTTGCATCCTGGGAGAGGCCGAAAATGGGATGGGATTTGCCCAATCTCCCAGGCGGTCAGCGCCGGATGGGCCTTCTTTGCCTGCTCATTCGGTCCCACCCCAACTGTTGGGGCCCAGGGCTTCAGGGGCCCCCTGCTGCTGCTGACTCCCTACAGGTGCATCTCCTCTGCTGCTGGCACTCCCACCCTTCTACTGCGTGATTGTGAGCTCTTTGCCACCCGTGCTCCCAGCTGCATGTGCTGCCCAGCGCTGCCGGAGAAGGGCATGTGGGTGGCGCGCAAACGGTCACTGTTCCTGATGGCCGTGGCAGTGGCACTCCCAGCTGCACCCATCACCGTCAGGGAAAGGGCATGCATGGGGGGTGGGCTGCATGCAGGTGGTGACAGGGCTTGCAAGCAATGCTCCCTCTAAGCTGTGGAGTGTTGTGAACAAAAATTCAACTTTGTGAGCTTCTGGCATTAAAGTTGTGAGCGAGCGATTTGGCTGCTGTATGAATCAATTTGCTTTGGAGCCGTCCTTCCTGAGCTAAGACAAAAAAAGTGTGCGCTGGAGGCTAAAAAACTGTGAGCTAGCTCACACTTACTCAGCTTAGAGGGAACAAGTGGGCAGGAGAACAGCGTGCCAGCAAGTGGGGATGTGTGGGCGGGCGGGCAAGGAAATGTATTTATTTATTTATTTCGGCTTATATTCCGCTCTCCCTGCGAACGGGCTCAGAGTGGATGACAACAAAAGTTAAAATATTTCACAGTAAGAATTAAAACACTTCATAGAAAATCATTCATTGTGAATAGTTAAAACAGATTTAAACGGAGCTATAGACAAAACAGATGGCATAGCGGTTTAATACGGTAGCCGCAAAAACTGGAGCCCCTCAGCCGTTGGCCAGACTGTGGGGCCTTCACCTGATGGGCCGTTTGAGAGAGGAAGGTTGTGCAAGGGAGGCCAATAAAGGGCACGAGTGGACGTCTGCCGCCTCACCGAAAGGCCTGGCAGAACAGCTCCGTTTCACAGGCCCTGCGGAACGGTAATAGGCCGGGGCCTGTGGGGTCCCTGGGTGCTCTCTGCCCAGGGCCCCCTAAAACCTGGAAGCGGCTCTGCTTGGCCTTCCTGAAGCAACCGTGGTTGTCTTGGCCTAACAGCTTTCTCCGAAACCTCTCCCTCTCCCCAGCCAGGCGACGTCCATCATCGCTGGCGTGGTGGGTGCGGCACTCGTCCTGGTTCTCTTGTTCCTCATCATCATCTGCATCAACCGGCGGAAGCAGCAGGAGCGGAAGCACACGATGCGGCGTCTCCTCCAGGAGACGGAGGTAGGGGTGTTCCGGCGTGGCCTGGCTTCCTTGCTGCCAGGTTCGGCCCAGCCAGCTTTTGGGCTGCTGGGACAGGAAGGAGGGGGGGGTCCCCTTTGAGCACCCAGAAAGCCTCTGCTGGGAATCCCGGGACCTGCGTGAACCAAGAGCCATGCGGGATGTGGGCTGCAGAGGGGTACTGGGCAAGATCGTGTGAAAAAAACTGGCTAGATCCAGCCCTTGGATTCTTGGGCAAATTCATGCTTAAGGTTTTAGATTTTAGCAGCGTCGGGAGGTAGGGAAGGAGGAAAGGGGAGAAAATGTATATAACCAACAAATACCCAATGTATCAGATTAAATAACGAATAAAAAAATAAATAGATTTTAGCAGCGTCGAGGAATGTGTGTCTGTATGGTCCATTTAGTCACGGAGCTTCCATGTTCAGGAGCAGTATACCTCTGGATATAAGCTGTTGCTCAGGGGGGCAAGTAACCGGGGAAGGCTATTGCCTTCATGCCCTACTTGTGATCATCCTGTTGGCTGCTGTTTGGAAACAGAGATACTGGAATAGATGGACCGGGGTCTGATCCTACAAGGCAGTCCTTATGTACGTAAAGCATTCCCAAAGAAGTCCCTTCTTGAATAACCCTCGCAGGGGTACTGAACAGCTCATGTGAATGAATGCCACCCTGAAAGGTTTAGCAGCTTGGTAGCGGGATCCCCAAAGAGCTTCCTCTTTCTCATCTCTGGCCTTGTTCTCTCATAAGAACATAAGAGAAGCCAATGTCGGATCAGGCCAGTGGCCCACCCAGTCCAACACTCTGTGTCACACGGTGGCCAAAACCCAGGCTCCATCAGGAGGTCCACCAACGCGGCCAGAACTCCAGAAGCCCTCCCACTGCTGCCCCCAAGCACCAGGAAGACAGAGCATCACTGCCCCAGACAGAGTGTTCCATCTATTCCTTGTGGCTGAGAGCCACTGCTGGACCTCAGCTCCCTAGGTTTATCCAGTTCCCTCTTGAAGCCGTCCGTGCCTGTAGCTGCCACCACCTCCTGTGGCAGTGAATTCCATGTGTTCATTACTCTTTGGGGGAAGAAGGACTTATTCTTATCTGTTCTAAACCTCCTGCTCATTCGTTTAATTGAGTGCCCCCGAGTTCTTCCGGATCCTGCACAAGTGAACCAGGTGGCAGCTGAAGGGGGCTTTTCTTCCCCGTCCCCCTTGAGGGCTGCCTGGCTGGCTCTGAGGCACCCGGCGAAAACCTTTCTGGTAGCCCCAGCTTTGAATTGACGTTCCCTCCCTCTTTTGTTGTCTGTTTTAGTATATTTTTCTCACGGTCTCCTGTCTTGCATCTCGCGGGTCTGCCCTTTGGATGACTCGCTGTTGTTGGCTGAAGCTGGGGAAAGCATCTCTCTGTTTCTCTCTGTCTTTTTCGGTCTCTTCTCCTCTCCGTCCATGACTGGCAGCTGGTGGAGCCCTTGACGCCCAGCGGAGCTCTGCCTAACCAGGCTCAGATGCGCATCCTCAAGGAGACAGAGTTGAAAAAAGTCAAGGTTTTGGGGTCCGGCGCCTTTGGGACAGTGTACAAGGTGAGCAGAGGGGAGGTTGCCCAGCTATGAGGGCTATAAAGGGGCCGACCGGTGGAGACCTGGGAGTTTCCCGGATAACTTGTGGCTCAACCATGGCTTGGTACGTAGAACAAAGTTTGAGTCCAGTGGGGGCACCTTTAAGACCAATGAGTTTAATTCTGGGTATCAGCTTTCGTGTGCACGCCCACTGCTTCAGATATCTTATACCCAGAACGAAATGTTGTTGGTCTTAAAGGAGCCCACTGGACTCAAACCCTGTTCTGTCGCTTCAGACCAACACGGCTACCCACCTGAATCTACCTCACAGGGTTGTTGTGAGGATAAAATGGAGGAGAGGGAACTGATGTCAGCCACTCTGGGGCCCCATTAGGAAAAAAGGCAGGATATAAATGAGTTAAATAAATAGTTGTAGAGATATACTTATGATGAGATACATGCAGACAATACGACAGCTCTCAGATCCAGCAGGGCCCACATGCCTCATGGCCATCAGCCGACTCCATAATGTTATGTTTGATTCCTATCTGCCCTGGGTCCACTTCTTTAAGGGCCTGGGAGAAGAAACTGAAGATCTGGGGCTTTATTCTCTAGGTGAGTTGAGCCGAATACGCAGCTCCCCTCCTTTGGTTGTCAGAGTCCATTGCAAGCGGGGAGACGGGGCTGCCTAAAACCCAGAATTACCTATTTACACCCCGAGTTCTGAATTGCTTCCCTTTTAGATTTCCATCCCGGGCTGGGGTGGGGCCATAGGGCCCCTCTTAGGAATCCCCGCATTAAGAGCTTCTCAAGTGTGAAATGTAATAGGCCAGTGGATTCTAGCAAAGGAATCAGGAAGCCATGGGGCTGCCCATCAACTCCGGCCTCTTCTCCCCGACCTGGATACCCCGGCCATGGAATCCATCCACACCTGCTGAATTTTAACCCCGAGTCATTCATCCCACTATGAGGGTTATAAAGGGGCCAACCAATGGAGACCTGGAAAAGTTTCCCAGATAACTTGTGGCTCAGTAATAACTTGGTACATAGAACAAAGTTTGAGTCTAAAGGCACCTTTAAGACCAACAAGTTTAATTCTGGGTATAATCTTTTGTGTGCATGCACTCAGAAGCTTATACCAAGAATTAAACTTTGTTGGACTTAAAGGCACCACTAGACTCAAACTTTGGCCCTGGTCATACAGGCCAGAAAACGTGGGGGGGGGACATGGCAGTTCGCCCTGGAGCAAAATAAGGCGCAGTAGCCCGATCACACGGGCCACCGGGTTGCCACACTCCAGCGCTGAGTGCCGATCACACAGCGCTGTAGCAAAGGACGCATGTGCCGTTGGGGGGGGTGGGCCGCTGTCGGTGTCTTGTGTGTGCGCATGCCTCATTCAGCATTGATGCGCATCCCATGGAAACTTACAACATCCTGAAACCCCGGGACATGGGCAGCCGTGGGATACTGGCGCTCCCGTGATCAGACGCCGGCCTTTGCCCCGGGGTTTCCGGAAACTAGTACTTCGACTCTAGTAGTTTTTCCTCCACGTTTTCCACGGGAAGCTGCGGGTTGGCCATGGGAGTGCTACACCTCCCAGATGTGCTGGTATGATCGCGCATGGAAAGTCCGCAGGGCTCCCGTGCCTTCAGCGGGGCAAATGCTCCGTGTGAACAGGGCCCTTGTTTTGTTGCTTCAGATCCACATTGCTGCCCCCTCCTGAATCTTGCTTGGTGTATTGTTGGCTTTCCTCCAAGAAGTGTTTTGATCCCAGGCTGGTTCTGTTTCCTGAGCACCCGAGAGGTTCTCAGTGTGATCCCTTTGCCATCTGGTAGGGCTCCGGTTTAGAGCACGGCTTGCAGTGCCGTTGCGTGAGTGTATGAGGGGGCATGGCACGCAAATCCCTTTGGTGCCTGGGGAGTTGCGACCAAGTGGGTACTCTGGCTGCAAAAAGAAAACTCGAATGGGAGCCTGAATCGTGTAGCGTTGGAGAGCCGATGTTACGGAAGGGTCAGAGTGTAGTGCCGGGATCATGGGGGGCTGGGTTCAGATTCTAATGCTGCTGTGGAAGCTTGCTGGATGACATGGGACCGTTTATGTGCTGTAAGTTTGCCAGTCTCTAAGTGGGGCCTGGAGATCTCCCACTTGTACACCCCATCTCCAGATGACAGAGGTGAATTCCCCTGGAGAAAACGGACACTTTGGAAGGTGGACTCCATGGCATTGTACCCCTCTGAGATCCCTCCCTTCCCCAAACCCCGCCCACCCCAGGCTCCGCCCCCTGAATCTCCAGGCATTTCCCTGGCCAGAGCTGGAAACCCTCACATGCTGTCAGCTGAACCCACCTTACAGGGTTGTTGTGAGGATAAAAAGAAGGAGGTGAGAACCATGTGTGCTGCGCTGAGCTCCTTGGAGGAAGGGGAAGAAAAAAATAGATTGGAATCCTGGGGCAAAATGCAGAGAAGCCCCTGAGAATGCCCCGACCACAATTCTGCTGCATCTTGTCTCTAGAGCAATGTCGATGTTACACACTTGCCATGAGAACTGGTATCTCCTTGATGTGCGCCCCGCCCCCCCCCGGACTGATTGTTTAGCTCTGTTTGACCCGGCACATCACGTTGTGATTCCCCACCCTGTATAATTGCCTCCGTTGAGAAACTAACCATACGCTAGGCCAGAGTCTCGTGGTGACTCCCTGTGCCTCGATCATCCAAGAACTTCCTGCTGGATTCACTCCCCTTGCTTCCTTGTCCTCTCTTCAGGGCGTTTGGATTCCAGATGGCGAGAGCGTGAAGATCCCGGTAGCCATTAAAGTCCTGCGGGAAAATACGTCACCCAAAGCCAACAAGGAGATTTTGGACGTGAGTACATAAGAACATAATATAAGAACATAAGAGAAGCCATTGTTGGATCAGGCCAATGGCCCATCTAGTCCAACACTATGTGTCACACAGCGGTCAAAATATACCAGGTGCCATCAGGAGGTCCAGCAGTGGGGCCTGGACACTAGAAGCCCTCCCACTGCTGCCCCCTCCAGCACCAAGAATAGAGTGCATCACCTGCCCCAGACTGAGAGTTCCCATCTATACCCTGTGGCTAATAGCCACTGATGGACTTCTGCTCCATATGTTTATCTAATTCCCTCTTGAAACTGTCCATGCTTGTAGCTGCCACCACCTCCTGTGGCAGTGAATTCCATGTGTTAATCACTCTTTGGGTGAAGAAGTACTTCCTTTTATCTGTTCTAACCCGACTGCTCAGCAATTTCATGGAGTGCCCACGAGAGAAAGGGAGAAAAGTACTTCTTTCTCATCCTGCTCAATCCCATTCATAATCTTATAAACCTCGATCATGTCACCCCTCAGCCGTCATTTCTCCAAGCTAAAGAGCCCCAAGCACTTTAACCTTTCTTCATAGGGAAAGTGTTCCAACCCTTTTATCATTCTAGTTGCCCTTCTCTGCACTTTTTCCAATGCTATAATATCCTTTTTGAGGTGTGGCGACCAGAACTGTACACAGTACTCCAAATGAGGTCGCACCAAGGATTTATACAGGGTAAAAGAGTCTCAGCCCTGAGCTGGATAACCCAGGCTTGCCCGATCTCGTCAGATCTCAGAAGCTATGCAGGGTCCGCCCTGGCTAGTGTTTGGATGGGAGACCTCCAAGGAATACCAGGGCTGTGATACAGAGGCAGGCAACGGCAAACCACCTCTGAACGTCTCGTGCCTTGAAATCCCTCCAGGGTCATCATAAGTCAGCTGTGACTTGATGGCCTGCTTGTAGGGGTGCCCTTCTTCCAGCAGGGGGCAGCAGACAACAGTTCATCAAACAACTTCCTCCATGGGACAAGCTCCCCTGCAAGTGGACTAGCCTCTGTGAGTTTTATTGGGGCTCAGTGAGTTCTGTTCCCAAAAGAAGACTTCTGCTTAACACCTTCCAGGCCCATAGCTACGGTGTGGTTTTTGGGACTCTGTCCCCTTTCTTAAAGGCACAGCCCCACAAGAATTTCTCATGTAGTTGCTTTTTTCAGTCATTTAAAAACCTTTTTTAAAGGTGTGTGCTCCTTTAAGCAGAGTGGGGTGCTGTAGTTGACTAATTCCTGCACTGAGCAAGGGGGTTGGAGTAGGTGACCTCTAGGATCCCTTTTAACTCTGTGTCAAGAAACTGGTCTCTTTTAAGAGGGTTTTTCTGCCTCAGTGTTAGCTTTCTTGACTGTAGAAGTCCTCACCCCCACCTGCTGGCTTGTTCTTAGAATGGTTGCTTAGGCTGGCAGAAGTGATTAACTTGCAGCAGCTGAGAACTGTCCTCTAAAGTGGTTGACAGCCTGCAATTTAGAGATCTATCCTGGAAACAGCTTTCTATTGGCAAAATGGCTTTTCTTTCTGCACTGAGGACTTCAGCCCCTCCAGAAAAAAATTTGCCCCACAAACCAGAAAATCCTGGTTACTAGCCTGACGCCTTCCCTTCTTTGTCTCCTCCAGGAAGCATACGTCATGGCGGGTGTGGGCAGCCCGTATGTCTCACGGCTGCTGGGCATCTGCCTCACTTCCACAGTACAGCTGGTCACGCAGCTGATGCCGTACGGTTGCCTGCTGGACTACGTCAGGGAGAACAAAGAGCGCATTGGGTCCCAGGACCTTCTGAACTGGTGTGTGCAGATCGCAAAGGTAGGTGGGGCTTTGTAGCAATGGCCTGCCTGGTGCGTATGTCATGTTGCAGTGGCGACCAACTTTCTCAGGCCTATCAATACTGTTAACTTGGCACATGGGATTTTGCTTTAACGGCTTTACTTTCTGCAGTTGTGTTCTCTTCTATATCTTCTTCCTCCATCTCTCTATCCCATCCCCTCTCCTCTCCCAACTGTCTTCTCATAGAGATAACTCCTAAATAAGAAAGAGAGAAATTGGTGTTACCTACTTAGTAAGTGCTTTTCTGGTCCACCCTCCCTACAAGGAGCTCAGAAAGGTGTTCACGGTTTCCCCATCTCCTTTTACCCTCCCAACAGCCTTGTGAAGTAGGGCCGACCGAGCATGTGTGAGTGGCCCAAGGTCATCCAATTAGCTTCCCGGGCAGAGTGCGGAGTCCAGCCTGGGCCTCCTGGAACCTGGTCCAACATTCTAACCGTTGGTTGTCGTCTGGTGCTGCTGGTGTGACCCGTCTTAGGACTAAACACCAGCCTCTTATGGGTCCCACCCCACCAGTTGGAGACCAATGTTGCATGGAAATGGGGTTAGAAAAACAGTCAGAAAGCCAATTAGTGTTGATGTGCTCAGTATGCAAACAGTTCTTTATGATTTCTATAAGCTGCCTTGTAAGTGAAATTTCAGCCAGCAAATAGACCAAGATGGGTAGTCTGTCTGCAGCAGTAGAAAAAGAGCGAGAGTCCAGCAGCACCTTAAAGATTAAGAAAATTTAGTCGAATCTGCATTTGCATTTTTAAATCAGTTTCGTGCTGCTGTGGCGCCGTCTTTCTCTTTTTTTTGGTAATACAATTTTTTATTGAATATTCACATGTTCATACAATTTAAACAAACCACTACATATCCATTTTTCTTTCTCCCTCTCCCCCCCATACAAGGCTTCCCGCACTGCTCCAACCCCATTCATGTCTCTCTTATTTTATTACTATTACATCTAAACTTATTTTCTCTTACTAACGGTAACAATTCAAAAGTCTAACTCTCTTTCATTTTCTTCTTAATAACTTTCAAAACAAATCAAACCACGTTTAATGTCCCAGTTTTTCAACAAGTATTCTTGAAAGTCTTTCCAGTCTTCAAAAAAAGTTTCATCTTCTTCGTTGTTTAGCTTTCTTGTTAATTTGTCCATTTCTGCCATAAACAACGTCTTTTTAATCCATTCCCATGTTTCAGGTATTTTGTCTTGTTTCCAACATTGAGCAAAAGTCAGTCTGGCTGCTGTAACCAAGTACCATAGTAAAGTTCTCTTGGCTACGTTTATTTCTTCCATTTTAAGACCTAGTAATAACATCTGTGGGTCTTTTTTAAAAGTACATTTCAGAATTTTTTGTATCTCATTGTGGATCTTAATCCAGTAACATACTGCTTTATCACATGTCCACCACATATGGTAAAAAGACCCTTCATGTTTCTTACATTTCCAACATTTGTTAGACATACTTTCATTTATAATAGCAATTTTTTTAGGCGTCATATACCATCCGTACATCATTTTATAACAATTCTCTTTAACATTAACACAAGTTGAAATTTTCAATGACTTTTTCCACAAATATTCCCAAGATGTCATTAATATCTCATTATTAACATTTACCGCCCATTTTATCATTTGCTCTTTTACAATTTCATCCTCAGTATACCATTTCAATAAAATCTTGTACAATTTAGAAATCATTTTTTTCCCCTTTTCAAGCCATACAGTTTCAATTTCCATATTATTTTCTCTAAAACCATGTTCTCTTTTATCGGTCTTAAATAAGTCATAAATCTGTCTATACTTCAACCAATCATATTCAAATTCCACATCAAATCTATCTTTTAACACAAAATTTTTCCCTTCTAATTTTAAAAGACTTTTATAAGGTAGCCAATCTAGCCCTTGATTTCTTGAATATGGATTAATCACTTCTGCTGGTACTATCCAAAGTGGTCTTTCTTCTGAGAAGAATTTTCTATATCTCATCCAAGTCTCGAACAGTGATTGTCTTATAAAGTGGTGTTTGAAGAATTTGTCCATTTTTACTTTTCCATACCATAGATATGCATGCCATCCAAACTTGTTATCATGTCCTTCTAAAGCCAATAACTTCTTATTCTCAAGATTAATCCACTGTTCCAACCATGTTAAGCAGACGGCATCATAATACAGTCTTAAATTTGGTAATTGTAGACCTCCTCTTTCTTTTGCATCACACAAAATTTTCATTTTGATCCTTGGCTTTCTTCCTGCCCATACAAATTTGGATAATTCTTTCTGCCACGAATCCAATACTTTCCTTTGTTTTAGTATTGGAATAGTCTGAAATAAGAACATCAAATGCGGTAAGATATTCATTTTGACAGTTGCGATTCTTCCCAATAATGATAAATTCAACGTATCCCATTTCTTCATATCTTGCTGAATCTTATACCACACCTTTTCATAGTTATTTTTAAACAGATCAATATTTTTCATGGTTAATTCAATACCTAAATATTTAGTCTTTGTAACTACTTCACATTAAATTTTCTCTTGAAGTTCTATTTGTCTTTGCTTCGTCATATTTTACACATCACCTTGGTTTTACTTTTATTAACATAGAATCCCGCAACTGATCCAAATTCTTCAATTTTTTCCATCAATTGTGGTATTTTCTCAATTGGATCCTGAATCATAAACATTACATCATCTGCAAATGCCCTGTATTTATATGCAAAACCTTTCACTGTAAGTCCTTCAATGCTGTCGTCCTTTCTTATCGTTGTCAATAATATTTCCAATATCCAAATAAACAACAACGGGGATAACGGGCAGCCTTGACGTGTTCCCTTTTGGACTTGGAAGAAATCTGTTCTTTCTTTATTTATGTTCAACGCCGCTTTCTGTTCTGAGTAAATTGCCACAATCATGTTTAAAAAAAACTGTCCTATATCCATTTTTTCAATAACTTGCAGCATAAACTCCCAATTTAAATTATCAAAAGCTTTTTCCGCATCTAAGAAGAGGAATCCAACTTCTTTTTCTGGATGTTTATCGTAGTATTCAATTGCCACAATCACCACTCTTAAATTGTCTCTAATTTGCCTATTTGGTAAGAAACCAGCTTGTTCTTCCGCTATAGTATCTTTCAAATTTTTTTTCAGTCTTTCCGAAATTATTTTTGCAAATAATTTATAATCATTATTTAATAGCGATATTGGTCTATAATTCTTGACTTGAGTTAAGTCCAAACCTTCTTTAGGTATCAATGAAATATTTGCTTCTTTCCATGAGTCTGGGATCCGTTTAGTCTTTCTTATCTCATTCGACAGAAGTACTAAGATAGGGGTTAGCTCCTCTTTGAATTTCTTGTAGAACTTTACAGTAAAGCCATCTGGACCTGGAGCTTTGCCCAACTTTGCATCTTCTATCGCCATTATGACTTCTTCCTTCGTTACCAAACCATTCAATAACTCTTTAACTTGTTTTCCCAGCTCTGGAACTTCAATAGTCTCCAAGTATTTCTTAATTTTCTGTTGATCAATTCCTTTCTTTTTAAACAGTTTGGCGTAGTATTTGAAGAAGACTCTTTTTATGCCTTGCAAATTCATAACATCCTTTCCATCTTCAATAATCTTACTTATAAAATTCCTTTCTTTTTTATTTTTCAATTGCCATGATAAAAATTTTCCTGGTTTGTTTGCACCCTCAAATGCTTTTTGCTGTAGTTTCTTCAGATTCCAGTATAATTCTCTGTTTAGTAGAACATTCAGTTGATCCTGCAGAAAGTGGATCTCTTTAATAATCTTTTTCTTCCCTGGTCTTTTCTTTAATTCCATTTCTTTTGTCGAATTTTTTCATGAAGGTCATTTTGTTGTTGCATCTTTTGTTTTTTATCTTTAGAATTCAGAGAGATAAGCAAACCTCTCATTACCGCTTTGTATGTATCCCATACAACTTGTATATCAGTGCCTTTATTTAAATTCAGTTCAAAGAAGCTTTTCGTTTCTTTTTTTAAGGTTTCGTTAATTAATTTTTGGTCCAATAAGTCCTCATTAATTCTCCAATATAATTGTTTGGGTTTTCCTTTAGATATCCAAAGTACGGGGTTGTGATCTGAATTAGTTTTCAGTAAGATTTGTATTTTGTAAGTTTTTTGCGCCATCTCCTCTGACATCCAAATCATATCAATTCTAGAAAAGGAATTATGTCTGTTAGAATAAAATGTATAATCATTTATCTTAGGGTTCCACTTCCTCCAAACATCTTCTAATTTCTCTTGCTTCATTAACTGAAAAAAATTTTTTGGCAACTTTCCAACCGTCTCTCCACTTGCTTTGGATTTTCTGTCCAATACATTGTTCACTGTACCATTAAAGTCTCCTGCTAGGACTATTTGATCATAATTTAAACAGTTCAACTCTTTAGTCAAATCATTAAAAAAGGTCTCTTTTGCACCATTGGGTGCATATATATTTACAAGCAATGTCTTTTTTCTATTCATCATTATTTCCACGCCAACATATCTTCCTTCTTTATCTGAAAAGATTTGTTTAGGTTCCAGTTCTTTTGCAATGTATATCACTGTTCCTTTTTTCTTGTTGATTGCTGAGGAATGAAATTCTTCTCCCAATTTTTTATTAATCAAATATTTATTGTCTTGTTTTCTAATATGTGTTTCTTGTAAACAAATTATGTTACATTTTTGTCTCTCTAGCCAATGACTCACTAATCTTCTTTTGTTTGGTGAATTTAGTCCATTTACATTCCAAGATAGAAATTTGTAATCCATAGTTGTTTCTAATTAAATGTCTTTAAAGTCATCAAAATTGTTCTCTTTGAATCTGTACATATCTCCTTCCGTTTTGAGGGTAAATCTCACCGAATTGTAAACAAATGATAATCCATATGGAATCTCCCATCTAAACCTGATGTTCATTTCTTTCAGTCTATCTGTTAATTTCTTGAATTTCTTTCTATCTTGTAAGATCGATCTCGGAATTTCTCTCAAAATTATTATTTTTTTTCCATTAATTTCCAACGGTTGTGTAAATTGCTTCTTGAAAACGTCTTCTTTCATTTTTGTAGTCACAAATTGAACAATCACATCTCTGGGTAGTTGCTTTCTTTTGGCATAAGCTGAGTTTACTCTGTAAATCAGGTCAAAGTCTGGATCCAAATCTCCAACGTCTTCCCCTATATAAGTTGTCAATGTATTAATTACTAGAGCCCGTAAATCCTGGTCTTCCTCCTCTTCTATTCCTCTCAATCTCAAATGATTCTGAGTGGCCCTATATTCCATCATGGACTCCAATCTTGTATTTTCTGACAGGGTTCTTTTAACCTTCTGTTCCATTTCTTCCGATTTTGTCACCAGACTTTTAACCTCTTTTTTAACCTCTTCCGTGTCTTTTTTATCCCTGCCACTTCTGTCAGTACCAGTTCTTTTAATTCTTCCATATTTTTTTCTGCACTTGGACTTGTACTTGCTCTATTTGCTCCAGTTGTATTTGCAGCTGTTGTTGCAACTGTTGTTGCAGCTGTGATTCTATTTGCTTTCCTAAACTCTGCACCACTTCAGTCATCCGTTTTTCCATCGCTTCTATGGCCGCCTGCCACTCTTTTTTTCCTTTGCAGTCATTCTTGGGCTGGGTGATGAGGCAGCTCTTGGTCTTGACCTCAAATCCATTTTGGAAACGACTTCCGGGCTAATCAATCTTTATATTAGCAATCTTCAAGCCAAATCGCCACCTTTAGAACTTCTTCCAGTGCTTTTTCGGCTTAAAAAATAACTTTTTAAAATTTAGTCCTCCTCAAAATGTCGGGCGCAATTTCTCTATGATTTTCTGGCTAGAGTAGGCTCTTTCCGAACTTCCTGTTTGTCTGTCCGTCACTGTAATCCAACTTCCGGTGGTGATGGTGTAACACACTAAAACAACCGTCTAGTTCCGGCACAGCGACTTCGAAAACATCCACTCTAGTCCACTTCCTGTATCATAGAGTCACAGTCAGTTTCGTTTCTGCTATGCAAAGTTTAGACTTAGCTGACCACAGGAATGCAAAACAAAGTCACTTTTCGGCCGTTTTCTCTAAAGGAAAGCTTTCTTTTTACTTTTAAATCAAGCGGAATAGTTCATTAAAACTTTCTACGCTTATCCGTACGTTTCGATTTCGCGTTCTTCTTTAAACCAGTAAGCAATTGTTCTTTTGTTACCTTACTTGTAATCTCGGGATTTCGCAGTGCTTCTTCTGTAATCGATGTTAATCTTGATGTTAAAGAGGTCGGTAGATGACGAATTTATGCTGAATTCTCAGCCCAGCTGGTATCTGTAGTGCTGATTAGCAACTGCCCTCTTCGCGGAAGGAGATCAAAGTGTAAACAAGCTTCCTCCGAAGCTTATCCACACCGATCTCGACTCCCTCTCAGGCTTGGCTGCTTGCTTGCCACCCCCCTGTCTGGGGAGTGCTGCACTGGGCCAGGTAAAGCCCAGACTGTCGTCAGATACTGCTGTACACCTTGCACAACTCGCAAAGTGTGTCAGTTCGCCATTTTAACTCCAACCGGAAGCCTTGGCGCCGTCTTTTTCGACGCTTGTTTGAAAGTTGTTTGGAGAAGATTCATTTAAAGCGGTGTGGAGGCGCAATGACAGTGAAGCCGCCACGAGGGGGCGATAAACATGCAGACATGCAAAAGTGCGGAAACGAAAACAAATGTAGACCGCTTTTTTGAAGACAGAGTCAGAAGGTGGTGGGAAAGACAAATGCAGACTCGACCTTTGTGGCAGGGGAGAAACGTTTCGTGAGTCACTGCTCACCCTGCCACAAATTTTGCTGATTTTTAAGGTGCTGCTGGGCTCTTGCTTTTTTCTCAGTAGTATGTGTTTCCTGGGGAGCATCTTTTTCAGAGGTGGTGTCCTCTTTTTGGAATTCCATCCACAGCAAAGCACGTTTCAGGGATCAGCTGTGTTAGTCTGTCTGTCTGTAGCAGGAGAAAAGAGCAGAGAGTCGAGTAGCCCCTTAAAGACTAACGAAAGTTGTGGCAGGGGAGGAGCTTTCGGGACTCCCGAAAGCTCCTCCCCTGCACAACTTTCGTTAGTCTTTAAGGGGCTACTCGACTCTCTGCTCTTTTCTCCTTCAACAAGCAAAATTTGTCCTAAAGCTGCAGTGCTATAATGGGAGAAAAGGCAATACAAGGTGCAGACATTCTTCCTTTGCAGCTATTAAATGCAAAGCAGAGTATGTTCTGTGTATCTGCTGTCTTTCCAGAAAAATAAAGTCAGCACAGAACAGCACACCTGGGAATGAGGAATTCAACAGACTGAAAATCCCCGCCTGTTTTCTCTTTTTCTCCTTTTTTAAAAAACCCAGCAAGTTTCTAGCCCCTCTTGAGTATGATAAACACACAGATGAGAGTTCTAGTGTTCAGGGGTTTCAGTGCCCCTGAATGGATCTTTGCCTCTGCCCCTACAACCCATTTCTTCACAGTCTTTGTAAACCCCTCACTGAGGATTGAGATTTTTATACATATGAGCTGCTTCAGCATTGTTTGGGTAGTCCCATACAGGGGGCGGGTCATATACTTGGTTTACAGGATGTCTCAGTCTGAGGAGGACTCTTAGGAAGCTGGGCTGGAGAAGACCTCTGCCCAGGACCGTGGGGGAGGGGGAACAGCCAATGCTCCCTCTAAGCTGCGGAGTCCTGTGAGCAAAAATTCTACTTTGTGAGCCACTGGCCATTAAAGTTCTGAGCAAGTGATTTGGCTACTGCATGAATCAGTTTGCTCTGGAGCCCTCCTTCCTGAGCTGAGACAAAAATGTGTGAGCTGGAGGCTGAAGAACTGTGAGCTAGCTCACACTCACTCAGCTTAGAGGGAACACTGGACAGCCAATCAGAGCGGATAGTACTTGGCTAGATGGACCCAGGGACTGACTCAGTATAAAGGGGGGTTTGCTACATTCTGGTATCTTTTTGTTTAAACTGTTTAAGAAAGAGTAAACCAGTTGTGCCAGATCTGTGAGCGAGCGCCATAAGTGCTCCCCCCCGCCTTTTATCTGTTTCTGGAGTCTCATCTTTCAAAGTAAGTTGAGCAAGCGTGTTGTGAGTCCACAAGAGGTGAAATTAATTTTAATTAACACCCTAACACACACACACCCCGCCATGCGCAGTTCTGCTACTGGGGGGGATGAAGGTAGGCATCCATCCGAAACCTGCATTACTGCGTCCGTTCAAGAACATGAGAACAAGATTCCCCCGACGCTTGTATTTCTCCTTCTCCACTTAGGGAATGAGCTACCTGGAGGACGTCCGCCTGGTCCATCGGGACTTGGCCGCTCGGAACGTCCTGGTGAAGAGCCCCAATCACGTCAAGATCACCGACTTCGGCTTGGCCCGGCTCCTGGACATAGACGAGACAGAGTATCATGCTGATGGAGGGAAGGTGAGGAGAGCAAAGGGTGGAACAGATAAACCCAGGCTGGTATGGCGATGCCAAGCCAGGGGACGGGTCATACATGGGGAGCCCAGGTTCGATCCCCGGCATCTCCAGTTAAAAGATCTGGTGGTAGGCAACATGAAAGACTTCTGCCTGAGACCCTTTAGGGAATCACTGCCAGGACTGTGTTTGGTGTAGTTGGTTTGGTGCAGTGGTTAAGTGCGCGGACTCTGATCTGGGAGAACCAGGTTTGATTCCCCACTCCTCCACTTGCACCTGCTGGATGACCTTGGGCAAGCCATTGTTTTGGCAGAGTTATGTGTTCTTACCCTTATTTCGCATTGCGTGTCTCCAGACACTCTGCTGGCACATTACTAGGCGCTGTAAGTTCAGATTGAACTTCAAAATAATCAGCTGTATGTTAAAGACCACCACCAAAACACCTCGTCAATACCTGCGAGGGGGGGGTGTCCTCCCACGCACCCTTTCCACTTTGCTGTCCTCACCATCACCACTGCAGACTTTCCTTCCCCTCCCCTCATAGGGGTATTCTCCTAGTGCTTATTCGGTTTATTTTTTTTACTCTTTTAATGTGGGGAGGGGCCGTGGCTCAGTGGCAGAGCATCTGCTTAGCGTGCAGAAGGTCCCAGGTTCAGTCCCCCGGCACCTGCAGTAAGGATCAGGTTGCAAGTGACGGGACAGACCTCTCTGCCGGAGCCCCTGGAGAGCCGCTGCCAGTCTGAGTGGACAGGGCTGGCTTTGATGGGCCGAGGGTCTGATTCAGTGCCAGGCAGCTTCACGTGTCCGTGGGTTTGTGTCTATTCATTCTCCCTCCATGCAGAGCCACTTAGAAAGCTTGAAATAGCGACTGTAGTGACACCAGATTAGCAAAGAATCAACCCCCGAACCCGTTCAGCTGGGCGAAAGAATCGCACATACTGGTGCTTCTAGTGTTGCTCTATATGAACTGGGCTGGCACTACAGAGGCTGTGTTAGGGAGACTTTCCGCATCCCCTCTAACCTTAGGCCTCTTTCTTACACGCCAAAACGGTCAACTCTGTCTGGGCTGTGTCATTTTAAACTACCACTGGGCACCGGCCCAACAGAGCGTTCCTCTACACAGCAATATTCCCTCCACACAGAAAGCAGGTGTCTTATGGGACAAGGCTGCGGCCTACCCTTGCTCCCTGGAAGCCTAGATTTCTGCGTGCAAGGAATGTTATTGTGTGGGGAGGAGCATCCTGCCATGTGGGCTCCCTCCTGCTCTCTGGTTCTACCAAGGCGTAGGAGTAAGGCTAAAACCCAGTTGCTGTCGTGGTCCCAATCCGCAGCAGAACGGTTTGATGCCACCTGGTTGCCTTAAGCGCTGTCGATTCACTTCTGACTTATGGAGACCCTGTGAATTAATGTCCCCCCAAAAGCCCTGTCGTTTACAGCCTTGCCCAGGCCTTGCAGACAGAGGGCCGTTGTCTCCTTGACTGAGTGCCTCCATCTCCTGCTGGGCCTTCCCCTTTTCCTCCTGCCTTCAACTTTTCCTACCGTGATTGTCTTTTCTAGGGACTCCTGTCTTCTCTGAATGGGACCAAAGTACAAGAGCCTCAGTTTAGTCGTTTTCACTTCTAGGGAGAGTTCAGGGCTTCATTTGACCTAGAACGCATTTGGCGGTCCATGGTACCTGTAAAGTCCTCCAGCGTCACATTTCAAATGAACCAACTTCCTTCCTGTCAGCTTTCTTCTTCGTCCACCTGGTTATCGGGGTGCTGCTGGACTTGGGCTTTGTTCTGGTGGTGACCTCTGTGTTGTCCTTCGGTCTTGCCCAGGTGCCTATCAAATGGATGGCGCTGGAGTCCATCTTGCGCAGACGATTCACCCACCAAAGTGACGTGTGGAGCTACGGTATGTGGAGGCCTCGAGGCGCTGCCCTTTCCGCCCTCTCCCACTGAGGACACCCGAGGGTCCTGACTCTTGGCGGGAACCTCCTCTCCTCTCTCTCCAGGTGTCACCGTGTGGGAGCTGATGACATTTGGCGCCAAACCGTATGACGGCATCCCGGCCCGAGAGATCCCTGACCTTCTGGAGAAAGGGGAGCGGTTGCCGCAGCCCCCCATCTGCACCATTGAAGTCTACATGATCATGGTGAAATGTACGGGACCGGGGAGAGCGAGTGATTCCTCCGTGCAAAATAGTAGTTATGACGTCTCTGGCCTCGGCCTCTCTGTAACTGTTGTAGAATCATAGAGTTGGAATCATAGAGTTGAAAGGAAATCCAGAAGAGATTGCCTGTAGGCTTATCAGCACCCCTCACCTAGAGTTCCTTGACTGTACATAGAGAGTCAGTGTGGTGCTGTAGTTAAGGTGTTGGACTCAAATCTGAGAAATCCAGGTTCAAATCCCCACTGGTGCCATGGAAGCTTGCTGGGTGACCTTGGGCTAGTCACATGGTCTTGGCTTAATTACCTCACAGGGTAGTGGTAAGGGTAAAATGGGGAAAGGAAATGATACGAGCTGCTTTGGGTCCCCGTTGGGGAGACAGGAGGTGTGTAGGAGAAGGAAGTAAAATAAAATCATAGTCGTTCTTCAAACACCCAGTGAGGTAGGTGAGGAAGTGTTTTTATTCCCATACTGCAGATCTGGTAGGGAGACGACTGAGGCCTCAAAGGCCCTCTAGTGACTTCATGCGGCAGAACCAAGATCTGAAGCAGGGACTTCTGGCCTAACCTTCCTCACAGGGTTGTTGTGCAGGTAAAACGGAGGAGAGGAGAACAACGTAAGCCAAATACCTCATAACGAGCTCTCCTGTCTAAAAAATCTTGGGTTGTTTTTAATAAAAACACACACAACTGTTTGGCTAGTGAGATAGTGTTCTTCTCTGAGAGGACTGAAAATGTACAGGATACAATATTCTACACATCATTCAGCTGATAGCAGTTAACTCAGCTTTCGTTTGGGAGAGAAAGCACGTTTCTGGACTTTATAGCTTCAGAGATATACTTGGCCGTGTGGAGGCTGTGCCTGCTGAACACCTCAGAGCTTTCCAGTGTTCCTGGACAGAGCGCCAGTGCTCTTCCTAACTTCATATCCCTCCCCATAGGTAGAAAAGCCGGGGGGGGTTGCATTGGAATAAAGCAGGCCTGAAAAGTAACCAGTGGGTTAGATCGTGCAGAAGACTTTGTGGAAGGAACTGCTGGGCAGAGCTTTCTCCACCTTTCCCTGTGCTGTTTGTCCCTGAAGGAGTTTGGCAGGCAGAAGGCACTGTGAGACAGGGGGCTGGTCATCATGAGGGAGTGTCAGATAAAATCTCTTCTTTCTCCTCCTGCGCATGGCTGGCGTCAGTGGAGAAGGGGGGTGGGGAGGGGATTTGACCTGCAGTGCCCCTCCCCCCTGCCATCTTGCAGCGCATGTTGTTTGGGGGAGGGGAAACTACTTCAGGAACTCCTTCTGCAAACTCTTCCCGTGGATCCAGTCCTATACAAGAATAAGAGAAACCGTTTCTGCATTGCAGAATTCAGCCTATCTGGGAGCAGCGTTTGGATTGACTGGGGACAGGACTTTCATTTTATTTTTCACGCATAGTACAAAGAGCCCCGAGATCTGAAATGCTAAAACGGTCTGTTTAGTGAATGCTGTTTGACTTGACACATGGGAATGTATATTGGTGCTCAAACTAGCAAATGCGCACATCTTTTCCTTTATTATTATTATTATACTCCCCTGACAGTAAACATTAAAACATAGCCTCAAACCCTTCTCTGGAATGGCATAGAGGAACCACAAGGGCTAAGAATATGGCAACAGAATGTGTCATTTCCCGATTGGTGTTTGCCAGCAAAAAGGAGATCACACAAGATTTGGCAGGCAGCTGATATTTACTCGGTATTGGAGTAATCCAAAGTCCCTGAGTTGCGTCCATCAGTCGCAGAAGAAGATGAGGTGATCTCTGGTCTCTCGTTACCCCAGATGCGCGGCATCAGTAGCAGTCAGAACATGGAGTTTTGGTGAAGTGCTGTCCCCCCCACCCAAGCTCTGCAGTTGGCAGGACCAGGGCTCTTTTTGCAGCAGGAACTCCTTTGCAGATTAGGCGACACACCCTAACGTAGCCAAACCTCCAAGAGCTTACAGAGTGGAGCTTGGAGGACTGGCTACATTAGGGGCGTGTCGCCTAATCTGCAAAGGAGTTCCTGCTGCAAAAAGAGCCTTGGCAGGACATTCAGTCTGCCTAACATGAAAGCGCACCTACGGCCAGGAGTTGTAAGGAGGCTTAGATAGGAGGAGAGGGTCAAAAGGGAGGAGCCCCCCACCACAAAAGTAGAGCGGGCATGCCTGGCACGGGCAACTCAATAACCCTTTTCCTAACCAGCCTTACAACTTCCGAATAGCCCCTGTCCCTAAACAGAGCAGGAGACAAACCAAGAAAGGCATTTTCCCCATGCAGTTCTATAGAGAACCTTCCTTCTGTAAATGTAAAAGGCCACCCCGGGTATTGGGCACTGAAAAGAGGGTTGGACTTGGGAGAGTCCTCTGGGCCTTTTCAAGGGGACCCTGAGTCCAGAGTCGTGGCAGCTGAAGGTGGCAACCCGCAGGGGTCATGACTTTTACAGGCCCTGGACTCTGATGGACACTGCACAAACTCCAGTCAGAGGGCAGTCCCGGCCACACAGTTGGGTACTCCCACTATCTGGTGTAAAAACTGAAGATGTAAACTGTCGGTGGATTCAAAGACCCCATTAATACCAATGGCTACCCCAAATAAAACCTGTGGGATAGCCTTAGCATTAAAAGCCTCAATAACCGCAGTAATGTACTGGCCCGCTTTAGAATAGAAGAACCTTAAGAGAGTATTTATATTTACTCTGGCAGTTTTTATAGCTGAATAAATGTGGGTTTTCGAAGCAAGGTTTTTACTAGGTGTTGCACCCAAATATTTAAAATGTGCTACTTGTTCTAATTTCGCCCCACTGTTTTTTGTTGTTGTTTTTCGACCCCCCGAAGGGGATTTTTTATTTGCATTTTTCTGTAGACTACAAACTACAACAGAAAAGGGGAGGGAAAACATCTACAACTAGAGAGAAAGAAAAAATAACCACAACTAACTAAAACCCCAAGAGATGGAGATCTTCAATAATGCTTATATCCGTGTTAGTCCAATAAAAAAGCTTAAAAAACATGGAGCATGATCTAATAATCCCAGTTCTACTTCAGCTTAACTATTTTCCCAGTTCAAGAACCCTCCCCAGATCATCTCATAAAATAAAAGCTTTATATGAACTTTCAAAGTCTCAGTTCTTATTTCGCTTCTTCTTGTGCTCTCTCAGTTGATAGCTTTGTTGGGAGCAGCCGCCCCCTTTTCTGCATCAGAATCATCGTCGGAAGACACAGAGTCCAATTTGCCAGTAGATTTGCTATCTTCTTCTTCTTTTGTATCCTCTTCTGGATCTCCCAGTTGCAGCCTCAGGAACTCCTGTGCTTTGAAAACAGAGTCAATTTTTTCTCTTTTCTCCTTTATTTTGAAAGTGACGCCTTTGGGGATTTAACCACCTGTATGCAATGCTATTTGTTTGTAAGAAGAGGATTAGGTCCTTATACTTCTGTCTCTTTCTTCTTATCTCAAATGGGACGTCTTTTTAATATCCTGATATTATTGCCTCCAATTTTCAGGGGTGTATTTGTAGTCGCTTTTAAGATTAAGTCTCTTAAATGTCTCTGAGAATCTCACAACGATTTCCCCTGGCAGATTATTCTTTTTGATGTACGTAGAGTAGGCTCTGTAGGCCATATCCATTTCGCTTAATATATCTTCTGTTTTTAAATCTGTCATTGGGGCCAGTGCATCGCTCAATAATTGCTTGAGATTCTCATTGGGAGTCTCAATCACCCCTTGGAACCGGAGTACCATATTTGCTCTCTCCATTTGTAGCTGTAGCAGTTGAATTTCCTCTGAAGCTTGCTTCTTTTCTAGCATTTGCATCTTTTTTCCTGCTTTTTTTAAGTTGGCCCACTGTTGGTCGCCTCTGTTTGATATAAGATTTTTTGTCCTAAAGATCATAATTTTGAGAGCCAGTTTGGTGTAGTGGTTAAGAGCATGGACTCTGATCTGGGAGAACTGGGTTTGATTCCCCACTCCTCTGCATGCAGCTGCTGGTATGACCATGGGTTGTTCTCTCAAGGGGTAGTCCTTGAGAGAGCTCTCTCAGCCCCACCTACCTCACAGGGTGTCTGTTGTAGGGAGGGGAAGGGAAAGGAGATTGTAAGCTGCTCTGAGACTCCTTTGGGTAGTGAAGGGCAGAGTATAAATCCTCCTCCCCTTTCCTGAGAACAGTATTTGATAAATGTGTTCAGTAATCTGATCTGGATAGTAGCATTGGAGCATCTGCAGAGAACAGAACAGAAATCTCATGGTTAGCCAGTACAGGAGCATGGAGTGCATAACTACGTTCTGTGGTAGAGAAGCAAGTATTTTATTTACTTATTCATGTTATTTATAGCTCAAGGCCCCTGTATGACAGCCAGTGTGACGTAGCAGTCAGGGCTTCAGAACATGGTAGAGGCTGCAGGTGGGGGGGTGGAAGGCTGAAGAGTGAGGAGAAAATAAAGGCAGGTTGATGATTGGCTGGGAAGGAGATAGGGTTGCCAACTCCAAGTGGGAAATTCCTGGAGATTTGAGGGATGGAGCCTGGAGAGGGTGAGGTTTCAGGAGGGGTGGGACCTCAGGCAGGTACAATGCCATAGACTCCACCCTCCAAACCAGCCAGTCCCTCCCAGGGAACCATTGTTGCCAATCTCCAGGTGGGGGCTGGAGATCACTCAGAATTACAACAGTTCTTCAGGTAGTAGAAATCAGTTCCTCTGGAGAAAATGGTGGACTCTGTGTCATTATACCCTGCTGAGGTCACCACATCAAATTGATACTGAGTGCCCAGGACCAGGGCACCTGCCCAGAGCCTCTTTCTAGAGCTCATTGGATTTATTTCCACAACAGGCCTTATTCCTAGTATTTCCATACATACCAGTTGCTCGTGGGCCAGGTAAGAGCTCTGGATGGGCCAGTTCTGGCCCCCGGGCCTTATGTTTGAAACCCCTGGCTTAAAACATCTTGAATGTGAACAGGAACTAAAACATGTTGTACAGCAGTCCCCAGGCCCTGTTCCAGAACTAAGGTCATGTGATCTTAGGGCAGGTCGATAAAGAACCACTTCCTTAACAGAATTTATGTATTTATTTATGTTATTTATAGTCTTTCTCATGAAGACTCCAGGCAGATTACACAGAGTGAGTCAAGACAATTGACCGATGGGGCATTCAATAAACAATGCAATAGGATTGTAGACTCAACCAGAAGTCTAAAAACAACTGAAGCAAAGCATAACTCAGGCAGATCATGAGAGGGAGGGCAGGAAGGGTTGCACCAGTGCTTTAGTTCTTGTGGGCCTTTCTCACATGCCCAGGGAAATGCCGGTTGCCACTTTGGGGTCAGGAAGCAATTTTCTTCAGGCCAGTTTGGCCAGGGATCCTGGAGGGTCTTTTTGCCATCTTCTGGGCATGGTAAATATATGATGGTAACACAGTGAAAGCAGGTTTGATGCAAAATCACAGCACTAAGGCTGTTAACTGGACATGTAAAGTCCTAAAGATAATTTAATTCAAAATTTATAATATAAACAACTAACATCAAATACATTCATACATATTTCAGTATGGTCCACAGAGGACTCCTTAAGCAGCTTAACATTAGAATACAGCCAAACTCTCTTCCTGTATAGTCCAAGGTCTTTGTTAGTTTAATATATATTCAAACTGATCCACACAGGACGCCTAAATACAGTTCATTATTTTGAACAGCCAAGTCCTCTTCCTGTACAGCTAAAGTCTTCTCTGAAGAGGTCAGTGGCCTGTACAGTCCAAGGTCTCATCTTTAGGACTTTACCTGTCCAGTTAAAATCTTCTGGGCATGGAGCAGGGGGGTCACTGGGGGTGTGGAGGGGGAGATATTTGTGAATTTCCTGCCTTGTGCAGGGGGTTGGACTAGATGACCCTAGAGCTCTTAACATGACGCATTAAATGATGCAAAATTCCACCGCAGGATCCCAATTTCAACAAGCTGTACACAGCAGTACAGACTACAGTCCCCAGTAACTTTTCTAAGGAACTTTGTGACTCATTTAGTACAGTGCAAGTCTAATGCCAGAATAGGCTATTTTGAAATATCCAAGATTCTTTCAAATATTTTGAAATGTCTGAATTCTCCGATGGGGCACTCTAGCCAGGTGATACCCCCATTCGTGATTTATTTCTGCACCCGGCTCCCTGTCCTCTAGTAGGGCACTAATTTTGTCTGCATACAAGAGGACTTTAATCATGCTTGTGTTTTATTTGCCATGCAGGCTGGATGATTGACTCGGAATGCCGGCCCAAGTTCCGGGAGCTGGTCACGGAGTTCTCGCGAATGGCCAGGGACCCACAGCGCTTTGTGGTCATCCAGGTGAGCTTAACAGCATTGGTGGGGAGGAAAGCAATCCTCTCTCTCTCTCTCTCTCTCTCTCTCTCTCTCTCTCTCTCTCTCTCTCTCTCTCTCTCTCTCTCTCTCTCTCATCCTGCAGGGTTTCACAATATTCCTCGGATGAGCTTCTTGGAATAATTGTATTGCTAAAACTTGAAGGGGAGAAAGAAACAAGAACACAAAACTTTCCCTGGCTAGATAAGACAAAGCTTACTTAATAAATCCGGCAATTCCGACTTTGGTGATGGCCCCTTCGGTGCCTCCGGGTGCTCACAAGCAGGGTTTAGAACCAATGGCCTCCTCCAGTTGTTGCCCCCACCGGCATCTGCTGTTATGAACTCCCACAAAGTAGAAGTCGGCTTGGCTGTACGCTTTGCTTACCTTGGACAAACAATTGTCCTCAGTGGCAAAATGAGCAGTTTTCTATCTCGGCCAGACTCGCCAGCTGTCCCTGTTTGTGCTGGTTGGGCCTGGCCACAGCGATTCATGCAGTGGTCACCTCCAGATTGGACTACAGCTATTTGCTCTATTCAGGGCTAGGTTTGAAGATGCTTTGGAAACTTCAGATTATCCAGAATGCGGCTGCCCGGCTGTTGACCGATCCATCGTGGTCTGCGCACATTCGGCCTGTTTTTATGTTGCTGCACTGGGTTCCAATTGGTTTCCAGGTCAAATTCAAAGTGCTGATTTTAACCTTTAAAGCTCAAACCATCTGGGACCATCATACCTTAAGGACTGCCTCTCTTGTTCCACTTTACGTGGATTTATGTTGGGGCCTGGCCCACCCGAAGCTTGTTTAACTTTGCCCAGAACAAGGGCTTTGTCAGTTGTGTCCCCAGCCTGGTGGAGTGCTCTGTCTAAAGAGACTCGTGCTCATGGGACCCTCACATCCAGGAGCCAGGCCTCCCCCCCCCCCAAGCTCTGCCACAACAGTTCCGCAACTTGCAAATGGGCAAAATCAACCACTGCCTGTGCAGGTGCCTTCTCTGTCGTGGCCCCCACCTTGTGGAACGGCCTCTGTCCGAGGAGGTCAGGAAGGCTCCCGCTCTCCTGGCTTTCTGCAAACTACGTTAAACTGAGTTATTCGGGGGGGATTTTCTGCACAGGCAATAGACTTGCACTGCACTAAATGATTCACAAAACTACTTGGAAGAATTATGAGGGACTGTGGTCTGTGCTGCTGTGTACGGCTTCTTGAAACTAGGGTCCTGCTGTGGAATTCTGCATCACTTAATGTGTCAGGTTCACATTTATGCTTCACTTCAGTTCTGCTTTTAGACTTCCGGTTGGTTCTACACCCTTAATCCTGTTGCATTGTTTATTAAACATCCCGTACTGCTGAGAGTGCCTGGACTCTCTTGGCGTGATCCATCTGGGGTCCTGGTGAGGAAGGAGGACTATAAATAAACGTTATTTTTTTTATTTGAAACCTGCATAACGACCAATGTTGTGGTTGCCCTTCCTTGGCAGAATGACGATGCGATGGGCCTAGCCAGCCCCATCGACAGCGCTTTCTACCGCACTTTGCTGGAAGAGGAAGACATGCAAGACTTGGTGGATGCCGAAGAGTACCTGGTCCCCCACCAGGGCTTCTTCAGTGCCGAGATGTCGCCTGACTATCGATCCAGGATCCCCTCCACCAAAGTAAGCACAAAGCCCAGTGCGCGCTGCTCCTCTCTCCTCTTGTAGGTTCACACGCAGGATGGAGTGTGCTCATTCGTTCCTGGCTTTCCCCTTTGCTGTTTAGCTGCCGGCTGGGTGGCGGATGTGTCGGGCTCCCCCTGGGTCCCGGGGACCTTCCCTCCAGTAGCCGTGGTGTCAGGGGGGTCCAAGGGGGGGGCGCGGTACTAGGAGGGAGGTGGAGTCCCCGGGATAAGGAGACAGAGAGGCCTCAGAATGACAGGGGGCGGGGTTAATGTCACCCCTGTTGCCCTGCTGCCCCATGCCTGGGAAGCTGCCGGTTCTCTGGGTTCTCTCTCTCGCTCAAGCTCGGCTCTCTTCTCCTTGACACGCGTCTCCTCCCCGGCCCCTCCGGCCCTCCTCCCTTATATCCTCCTCCCGCTGCCCCAGTACCACCCGTGCTCCTCCCCAGTTCCACCTCCCCAGGCCCCACCCCCTTGATAAAGTAGGATGCCCTCCTCGCATCAGGGGCGTGTGCTCTTGTGCCGGCGGCGGCCTTGCTGGCCCGAGGGCCGCGCCACCGGTGCCGCCGACCGTCTGGGGAGGGTTGCTCGTCTCTGCCGCTTCCCAGGGCTCGCGCCGACAGGGCCTCGCTCGTCCTGACGTCCTCTCCACGTCGCTCTCCGCCGGAGGGGGGCTGGGGCCCGTCCCGGGTGCCCCGCGTTGGCCTGGTTTCTCGGGTGAGTGCTCGGGGTGCGTCGCGGTGGGGTGGGGCGCAGCCCGGCCTGGGCCGCCAGGTCCGGGACAGGACGCCACTGCAGAGACGTGTTGCAAAATTCCAGACTTCCTCCTCCACTCGGGTCTTCCTTGGAACTTTGCTGTTTCCTCTTCTGCTTCTGGGCTGCAACGGCTGTACCTCAGCTTGCCTTTTTCGAATCAGAGGACCCAGTTACTGAGCCTCATGATTTCGTCATGGGCAGATCCGTCGCTGATGCGTCCCTCCCCCTCTGTTTCCCTCCAGAGTGCCACAGAAACCCAGGCGCACGCAGAGGAGGCAGAGGCGGAGACAGAGGCTCAGAATCCCTACCTGGGCCCGGACCTCCCGGAACACTTAGAACCCCTCCCTCTCCACGCCCTGGAGGATGACTACGCAGGCAGGAAGCCGTTGTGGATGCCACCGCCACTGTTGCAGGAGCCCACCACACTCCAGCGCTACAGCGAAGACCCGACCAGTGCTCCAGTGAGTGAAAACGAGAGCCTGGAAGCGAAGAACTACAGTTCACCCGTACCCTGTGGGGTTGTTCCAGGTACAAGTTAATTTTTGATATGTATGACTGCCGGTGTGGTGTAGTGGTTAAGAGTGTCGGACTAGTACAGGGGTGGCCAAACTGTGGCTCGAGAGCCACATGTGGCTCTTTCACATATATTGTGCGGCTCCCGGCAGGGCAGCTGGGGAGGCGAAGGGGAGGCATTCCTCCCCGATTGGTCTTTCCTTCCCCAGCCAGTGTTCTTTCCACCTTTCTTTCTCTTTTTTTCTCTTTCTCCCTTCCTTCCTTTCTCTCTCTTTTCCTCCCTCCCCCCTCTATTTGCTTTGTTTCTCTCTCTCTCTCTTCCACCTCTTTCATTCTTTCTTTCCACCTTCCTCTCTCTCTCTCTCTCTCTCTCTTAGACAAATAAATATAATTAGCAAACAAATAAATATCATTGGACAAATATCATTATCAGTTATCTGTTTTTACCCCTTTTGTTTTTATCTTTGGCAGCCTCATTTAATGTTAATAAAAACATATGTGTAATATTTGTCTTGCGGCTCTCAGACATCTGCCATTTATTCTATGTGGCTTTTATGTTAAGCAAGTTTGGCCACCCCTGGGCTAGAGTATCAGACTAGGATCTAGGAGGCCCAGGTTTGAATCCCCACTCGTGCGGTGGAAGCCCGCCGGGTCGCCTTGGGCCAGTCGCACGCTTCTCAGTCTCACCTCCCTCACAGGGTTGTTGAGAGGATTAAAATGAAGAAGAATGATGCAAGCTGCTTTGGGTCCCCACTGGGGAAAAGGATGGGTTATAAATAAAATTTATTCTAAGCACGAACAATCAAAAGTTGGGCCAAACAGATGCAGGCTGAGTTTTGTTTCTAAAGAAACTTTCTAATGCACTTGACTGAATGTTTGTTTTTTAAGTATGCCAGTCATGAGTTTGTTGAGAACTCATAGGGAATGAAAGTAGCTGAGTGATTATTGAGTAAAATATTGATACCCTGTCTTTCCTCATGGTGGCTTACACATCATAATTACAAGCGTACCCAGTGTTCCCTCTAAGCTGAGCTAGTGTGAGCTGGCTCACAGTTTTTTAGCCTCCGGCTCACACATTTTTGTCTTAGCTCAGGAAGGAGAGCTCCAGAGCAAAGCTCCCTCTAAGCTGTGGAGTCTTGTGAGCAAAAAATCTACTTTGTGAGCGACTGGCATTAAAGTTGTGAGTGAGCGACTTGGGCTCCTGCATAAATTAGTTTGCTCTGGAGCCCTCCTTCCTGAGCGAAGACAAAAATGTGTGAGCTGGAGGCTAAAAAACTGTGAGCCAGCTCACACTAGCTCAGCTTAGAGGGAACACTGCTCCAGAGCAAACTCATTCATGCTGCAGCCAAATTGCTCACCCACAACTTTAATGCTGGTCGATCACAAAGTAGAATTTTTGCTCACAAGATTCTGCAGCTTAGAGGGAGCATTGTGTAACCCTTAAAAATGTACAAAATAAACCACCTCCCCCTGTGGTCTTCACCCCATTAAAAGCCCTTGCAAATAAAATGGCTTTGTGCCCCTCCTAAATATTTAAAAAAAACAACCCAGTTGGTCCTACAAAGTGGGAGCTCCAGTGGAAAAGGTTCAGGCTGTGGTAGATGCCAGCTGGGCTATCCGAAGTGGGGGGACAGCCAGAGGACTGCAGTTGGGGCATGGGGATATACAAGGAGATGGTCCTTGATCAGGCCCATAGCTACGGTGGGGCTTTCTTAAAGGCACAGCACCATAAGAATTTATCCTGTGAATGCTTTTCCCAATCATTTCAAAACATTTTTAAAAGATGTGCATTCCTTTAAGCAGAGTAGGGTACTGTAGTTGACGAATTCCCGCACTGAGCAAGGGGGTTGGAGTAGGTGACCTCTAAGATACCTTCTAACTCTGCGTCAAGAAACTGGTCTCCTTTAAGAGAGTTTTTCTGCCTCAGTGTTAGCTTTCTTGACAATAGAAATCCCCACCCCCACCTGCCAGCTTGTTCTCAGAATGGTTGCTTAGGCTGGCAGAAGTGATTAACTTGCAGCAGCTGAGAACTGTCCTCTAAAGTGGTTGACAGCTTGCAATTTAGAGATCTATCCTGGAAACAGCTTTCTATTGGCTGAATGGTTAACAGGCTAAGGGTGCCTGCTAGCATAAGAACACCCAGGGGTCATTTCCTGCCGGAGTGCCCTGGACCAGCGCTCCGGCAGTAAGGAGCCCAGGCCCCACTCCCCGCTTGTGGAGACACTCGGGGGGAGGGGATTTAAATGCCTGGGTTCCCTGCCCGATCTTCTCCAGGTGCCCTGCAGCCGTGGGGCACCTGGAGATCAGGCAAGGAACCCAGGGATGACTGCCTTCCTGCCCTCCCCATCTGGCTGGAGGCGGGGAAGGCGGGGAGGTAGACATGCCTGCCTTTCCCCCTCAGCCTCTCCACTTTTGCAGAGAGAGTCGGGGGGAAGGATTTAAATGCCTGAGTTCCCTGCCTGATCTTCCCTCCATTACTTTTGGCTTTCTTCCCTTCCCTCTGCAGAATATGTGAACCAGCTGGAGAACAGCCTCTCGCCCAGCAAAAGCCTGCGAACGCCGGGATCCACGCTGGAAAAGCCAAAAGGCCATTTGGGCAAGAACGGGCTCATCAAGGAACCAAAGAGTGCCTTCCACAGCAGCTTCCCCAATGTGGTGGAGAACCCGGAGTACCTGACGCCCCGCAACCTCCCTGTGGCTGGCCCGTTGGCCCAGGCCTTTGACAACCTCTATTACTGGAACCAGGAGACCCCCCGGAGCCACCCAGCAGAATTCTTTCCCGCCTCTGCTGCCGCAGCCTCCACAAACAGCTTCACCACGACTCCGACTGCGGAGAACCTGGAGTACCTCGGCCTGGCAGAACCGGTCCCTCATTCCAAGGACTTGTCGGCCTAAAGGGCCTCCTTCCCCATCGGCAGTGGAACTGAGTTTCACAATCCAGGCAGCTCAGGACGCAAGCTAACCAACTGTTAATGCACATAAGACGGCAGGGATGCCTCAAGGCTTTGGTGTCCCACTTGGGGCCGAGCAGCCCCGCTCTCCCTCCTCGCAGCTGGGTGAATGTCCAGTCACAAGCAGTCTCCCAAATCATGACCTTTGGGCCAAGCCAGTTATGGCTTGGTTGGGCGAGGAAACAAAATGGAGGGTTTGTTCAGCCTGCCCACTCTTTGTCTCCTGCCTTTGTCTTCCTCAGATCTCAAGACAAAAAAATAAGGTCAGGGAAAGAGCTAAGGAATCGGAACGATGACGTGGTTCATGAAACTTTGGTGGGCTTTCTTACTGGAGGAATTACAATGGCTAGGGAACAAACAAAAAATGAAGTCCCAGGTGTTGGTGTATCCTATAACCTTTGTTGGTTTGTTTTAATAGCAGTGGTGAAAAGGGAACGTTTGACCTGAATGATCAGAAAAGACTGACCTTCCAAGCGGTTACAGTGAAATAACCTGTGGTGGAACAGACACAAAACCCCTCTCTCTTGAGGGTGCGGGGAGAGGACATTGCCAAGTGACAAAAGCAAGCTTGGGTGGGGGCGTCCTTACCGTCTGAACGTTGAAAGAAGATTCAAGAAAGGTCAGACGAGGCACTAAAGTTGTCTTTGGTCCATGCTACAGGCAGTTTGGTCTGAAGAGAATCTGAACAAATTCAGAGTTTTCCCCCATTTTAAATAACACCCAATTTTATGCTCTTTTCTTAGTGCCGTGGTCTGTACCCCAACACCTGCGGCTTTTTCTTTTGAGACCATGGAATCAAAAGCTGAGAGTGGCTCGGCAATCGGTGGGGGCAAAGTGGAGGAAAGGAGAGGTTAAGGCATGCCAGTTCTATGGAAGCCAGACGCCTGCTTTACTGATGATCTTGGAATATTTATTACGTTGAACTATGTCAGGGCATTTTGGATGCCAGAGTTACACCAGAGGCAAAGAAAACTGCAGAATGTGGTCCGTGGAGGCAGATTTTGAGTTCCCCAAAATTTTCTTTTTCTTTCCTGTTCTAAAAGCAAGTTTCTAGTCCTTATGGCCGTGATCTGCCCGAGAGTGGTGTAAAAGGTCTCTGGTCTCAGAAACCAGAGATAACTGAGTAAGATAGCCACACACGTTAGGGTGGAACGTCAGTGTTTCACATACCACGTTGCTCCACATCCCGTGATTAAGAAAAGCATAAAAACTGGAGAATAAATTATGCTATGCAATAGAAACCATGCCGTTTGGCTGAGTTTGCATAACTCATGCAGATCACAGGACAAGAGTTTTCCTTTTGCACAACCGTGAATTATGGGATGGTGCTTCAACCTTTCTTTTAGAGGGGACTGTACGTGTTACCCTCATGGCAATGGGCATGAAATTGGCTTTCTTCCCACGTGAGCTTCTGTCTTGCTGCAGCCGTCCACACTGGACAGTCCTCCCTCCCTCCGAGGCCCGAAGCCTTTCTCACAGATGGGCTTGTCCTCTGTCTAGGATTCAGCTCATGTCACACAGGTCATTCTGGAATTGGGACATCTCTGGAAGCCACAGGAAAAGCCAAAACTTTCACCTCAGCCACTAGAACGACAGCTGCAGGGGCCTTTCCTTCCTTGGTTCAAAGAGCGTCTCAGGAAGGGAGGAAAACCAGCGGCCTTGGGCTCCAGTGGCCAATCTGCCCAGCTTCCTCATGCATCTCCTCTGTCCTGGCTGAGGGGGAAGCCGTGTAATGGGCAGTGTTCCCTCTAAGCTGTGCCTATGAGCAGCCACTCATTAACATGGGACTCAGCCACTCAGCAGCATTCGGGAGCCCCACAGGGTCTCGTGCTGCCCAAGGCCTATTTTAAGGTTACAGCAGGTATATCCTGCTCAGGATGCAAACTGCTCCTCTCACTGGGGGGGGTTAAAGGGAACATTGGTGAAGGGGGGCTGCTTCAGGCAGCAGATCTGGGGTGCTGCTAAGTGTGACAGGAGGCAGGCAGACCGCACAAACAACCAGTTTTGTGCTAGCCCTGTTGACCAACACCACTCTTTGTTTCCGCTGGGCATCGGCAGAGTGTCTTGGCGGGTTGTGCCTCTGTGCGGCTTTACAGGAGAGCCTTCTGGGTTTCCCACAGGCACCCAAATCATCTTGGGCTACCCCTGGGCTGTGAAGGGGAGGATTTTGCAAGGGACCCAAGGGGCCTGTCTGGGCCAGTACCCTTCTGTCCCACTTCCCCTTTCCCGTGGCGATGCTCCTTGCACTGGGCCTTGCCTACTGCCTGCCCGCTTCCTGCTATGAAGACTGCAGGCCTGCTCTTTAAATCAAGGCTGACCGTCCCCTGTGGTGCCTTTGCGGAGGACAGATCATTGTGCCAAAGAGAAAGGTGACAGTGGAGAAGGGGCCTGGAACTTGACGGCACCTTGGGACAGTGAAGCAGCTGGGTTTGCACAGAGGGGAAGTCACTCAAAGCAGGTTAGCTGAGTGACTTGATTGCCACTGGAACCAATGGCGGACAGTCATTTTCAGGACACAGACGAATGTACTAAATGGGCCGTCCTCGGCATCTTCTGCAGAAATTCCTTGAATCACACAAGAGGGAAGCTGAAATCTTGCAAACTTTCTGAGGTGGGGTAGATGGGGACAAGCCAGTTTCTATTTATGAAGACCACGCCTTCCACACCCTGCCCCACGTTCCTCTGGAACCCTCGTTTTCCAAACCTGTGCTCTCTTTGGTGTATCCAAGATTATCTGCTGTGGATTTACTTTTAAAGAAAATCAACCATGTTACAAGTATTTGTATATCTGCAATTTGTACACCGGTTTTCGTTTTCTACTCCTTGGCTTGTGTTGTTCTTTGTGGGAGGGGCTCTTTTGGCGTGGACTCCACCTCCTCCCGGGGTGCCCAGGTCCACCGCCTGTTGGGTTTCCAGCTCTGGAGATTTGGGGAGGGGGGTTGGAACCTGGAGAGGGCAAGGTCTGGACCTCAGCAGGGCCTAAGGCCACAGAGTCCACCCCCCAGAGCAGCCACGTTGTCTGGGGATATTGATCTCTGCCTCCTAGAGATCAATAGTAATAGCAGATTTCCAGCTGCTCCCTTGTGGTTTGGCAACCCTTACTGTACGGTTTGAGGAAACTGGCGGTGGCAGTTCTCTCTGTTGAGATGAGACCGTGGCTTATAGACGCTGGGTGGCAGGATGGAAAGAGGATTCCCCAGAGACTCCACCCTCTGGGAGTATCTGCAGAAACTCTGCTGAAGCAAATGGAGAAGCACCGGAGGAGGAGGAGGGTGGTGCTCTTTGGACCATATTTTGGTTAGTTCCTGGTGTTTTCTAAGCTTCAAGAAAGGACTGGGGCAGCTAAGGTTGGTATGTGTGCGCGTGCCTGAATAGCAAAGCGTTCCTACCACCCCTTTCCCCCAAAAGGCTCCCCCAAATTGCCCACTGAAGATGTGATTGGCTGTGCCGATTAAAATAACATTTTGGTGACAGCTAACACGATAGTGTTGGTTTTATTCCAACACCTCGTTCCCAATGTACTTTTAAAATTTACTCTCCTTGTCCCCTGTACTTCGGCTTCTTCTGTGTGCCTGATTGGCTCTGTCTCCCAAGGTGGGACTCTAATCCAGGATAACCGGGATTGATTCCCCACTCCTCCACATGCACCTGCTGGTGTGACCTTGGGTCAGTCACAAGTTCTCTCAGAGCTGTTCTCTCAAGGGCATTTTTTGAAAGCGCGCTCTCAGCCCCACCTACCTCACAGGGTGTCTGTTGTGGGGAGGGAAAGGAGATTGTAAGCTGCTCTGAGACTCCTTTGGGTAGTGAAGGGCAGAGTATAAATCCAATCTCTTCTTCTTCTTTGTTGCTGTGCCCATTACCCACCACTCTGTGTCAGAATTTCAAAGGTGTTGCTGCCCATGAGTTCAAAAAGGTTGGCCCCTCAGTTGCTGAGATAAGCTTCTCCCCCTTGTCCCTGCAATGAAAGAAGCTGGAGACATCTTTTGTAAAAAGAGCTGGGAACTGAAAGAACACAGCAGCCATCCAGACTTGGTTGCAAAGCAGGTTTGAGGGAAAGTGGCCAAAAACGTCCAAGGGCAACCCTTTGGGTCTAGGGCCCCTGCAGCAGGGAGACGATGTAGGGAGAGGAGCCCCCCTCCCTTGAATCTTAGTCCAATGGGACTCCTCCCAGAAGCCATTGCACTACTTTTTGCACACTGCGTAATCCAGAAACCATTAAGTAGGTCTATGGATGAGGTGAGCTTGTTGCAGGTACAAAATCTTTTTGCTGAAAAAAAAAGGACCAAGGCTGGACGTGGATGCATCCTGGAGGGGGGGCTCTCTTCTTGAGGATAAGCTGGTGAAGTGTGGGCTGGATGGAGCAACCGTTGGATGGATCCATGTGGTTGGTTGAAAAGTCGTACCCAACGAGTGCTCGTAAATGGCTCTGTGTCTAGGTGGAGGGAAGTCTCGAGTGGAGTGCCACAGGGCTCGGTCCTAGGCCCGGTGTGTTTCAGTGTTTTTATAAATGACCTGGAGGAAGATGTAGAGGGGATGTTTATCAGATTTGCAGATGACACGAAGCTGGGTGGGATTGCTAATTCTGAAGAAGACGAGTCAGAATTCAAAATGATCTTTGTGGTCTCTGTGCATCACACCTATGGGATTATGCGCCTGTGCTGATCCAGATCAATGATGTACAAAGCTCACAAAGGGATTTTTGTGCCTTCCCCTCAGGCACACGCAGGAACCCCACTGCGCATGCCCAAGGGGCGGGGCACAGACATCCCGCCAGTTCTCTTCTGACCCTCGTGCTGTTAACAGCTCGTTCTGCCGTTTGGTGAGAAAGTACTTGTCTCTCTGACGAGAGATTGCTCACTTTGTCTTGTTTTTTTCTTGTTTTTTCTTTGTTTTGACTTTTCGCTTAAAGAAGACGAAAAGGGGTTTTTTTATTTTGGGAGTTGCCGCTGTCTCTGGCGGTCTCTTCCCTCTTCCCCCCGCTTCCCCCCCCGAGGTAGAATTGCCTCTCTGAGGTAATAATTGCTTCTCTGAGGTAAATTTTCTCAACAAAGGACTATTTTTCTTTTATTTTTCTTGGGCCCCTCTTTTATGGCTGACAAGTGGGGGTGTTTCAAGAGGTGTGCCAGTTGTGGCGGCAAACTTGCCCTTAGTGACGGTCACACCCTCTGTATCATCTGTCTTGGAGAAGCACATTGCCCTGAGACTTGCTGGCATTGCTCCAAGTTTTTGAATCAAACACGAAAGAACAGGGCCGCAAGGCTGCAAGTAGCCCTCTGGGACTCTGCCTTGGCTCCTTTACCAACTGGGACTATGGCCTCTGAGAAGTCCTCAGACAGCTGCCCAGCTGAACTTCTATCGGCATAGGAGTCATCGACGTCGATCCAGCCTCCCCGCCCAAAGTCAGCATCAGATGTGGCTACACCGTCTAAGCGTCTGGCGCCGAAACGCCCTTCTTCAGCCTCGACACCGTTGAAGAAGAAGGAGAAGCACGACAAGGGAAAGTCAGCTTCGAAAAAGGCCACACATAAGTCTCATGACGTGGGTGGCGTTGGCAAGCAAGTGGGCTCTGCATTACCCCCTCTCCAGCAGGTGCAACCTGACTTCATTGACTCTGCTGAACTGGGGCTGTTTGTGATACCGGTCGAGTTACCGGACTCACCTATCCAGCAGCTTAACCTGCCGGTATCGAAAGCTTCCGTCGGTGCCGGGCCTGTCTTGCCCTCATTGCCTGATGTTGAGGAGGTGCTCCCAACCAGACCTCGGGAGGATCATTTGCCGTCGGCCACTTCCTGGGCAAGTGGATGTTCCCGGATCGACTTTTGGTATTGATCCAGATCACCTAGGAGTAGAGATCGTCCCTCTAACTCTCTGAGGCATGATGAGTGTCGGTACCGCCCGGATGATTAACATTATTCCAGACCGGGGCATTACTACTCACCGAGACAGGAGTCCAGACCTCAGTCCCCAATCTACTTCGAGCCACCAGTATTGCCTCCATGAGAACATAAGCAACATATGCCTTACTGGTTCACATTATACCCAATGTCGGTGTCGATGCCGTGGATGATGCCCCAGCCACAGTGCAACTGGGACAGAAGGTAACGTCGTTCCTGCTCTCCACATTGGGGATCCCACCCTCCAGCGACTGTGTCTAAACCTCCAGAGGAACCTCACCCTTCTTCCTCTCCCTTGTGTCCTTTGCCTTCTCTACCATCTCAGACTGTCCTAAGACCAACGTCTCCGATCGGGGTAGAGGAAGCGCCTTTGCAACCAGCGCCATTGTTGCCCTCGGGCTCTTCGGACTCCGATTCTGATACTGCCACTTCTGAATGTCGCAAATCGTCTGAGGACCCTTCGCCAGATCCTGCGGTGGCATCCCACCTGCCCATTTCCCCTTCCAAAGACGTCTCGTTGTATGGGGCTATGATCAAACGGATGGCCCAGTCGCTCGATCTTTCCATTGTCCAGCCTCAACCGTCCGTATTGGACGTGGTCTTTGATGTTGTGCAGCTAGACACCTCCACATTGATCACCCTGCCAATGTTGTCTGTTATGTTCCAGACAGCTTGGGACAAACCACCTCCTGTGCCAGTGTCCTCCCAGCGTTTGGACCATATGTACCGTATTCAAGAAGCAGACACTGAATTTCTACATGTCCACCCCAAACCCAATTCGATGGTTGTGTCGTCCTCCTCGAAGAGTAAGCGAACCTTGGCTACGCCTTTGGATAAGGAGGGTAAAAAATTGGATGCGATGGGCCAACGTTTTTATTCGGCAGGAACCCTTCAAATTAAGACCTAAGCTACATCGCCTGCATGGGACGGCCCTCTGGGAGCATTTTACTGAATTTGTGTCATCTCTTCCTGAGAACAAGTGTCAGGATGCCAGGAAATTGCAAAAGGAAGGCTTGTTGCTCTCCAAGCAAATCATCAACTCTTCTAAACGCACTCTTGACACATTCTCAAAAACGATGTCATCAGCAGTAGCTCTCAAAAAGCGTTCTTGGCTTAGAACCACATCGCTCCCAGCTGACACCAGGGTTTACATTGAAGATCTCCCTTTCGATGGTCAAGATCACTTTAATGCTTCCACAGATTTGGCTCTGCAAGAAATGGATAAAAGTATTAAAGCGTCCAGATCACTGGGTGTCTCTGCCCCTTCAAAATCTTTTCAGCCTCGATCTTGGTCGAGGAACGGTTCCAGGTGTCAGTATACTAAACCATTGCCAGAAGGAGGATACAGATCCTGGCAATCTTCATCTGGAAACAGACAGCAATTTCAGTCCAAACAGAGGTTCAGATCCTCTCAACAACAGCCCAGACCTAAACAGTCGAAATTCAACAAGCAGAGCCTTTGACTTCAGTCTACCTGCCACATCCAACCCTACCCGCCTCTACCCCTATTTACCTGCCTGGATCGCCATTACATCAGACCAATGGGTCCTTTCCATCTTGACCCATGGCTATACCATCGAATTCCTGGATTTTCCACCTCTTCCGGTAGTCATCACCACCACCCCGTTGCCATACTTCCTCGAAGAAGTCGCCATACTTCTATCGAAGGGTGTCATAGAACCTGTGCCTCTAGACCACCAGGGCAAAGGTTTTTATTCCTGATACTTTGTGGTACCCAAGAGGGATGGCAGGCAGAGGCCAATTTTAGATCTTTGGGGCCTCAACGCCTATATACAATACCGGAAATTCAAGATGACATCTCTACCGGTCATTCTGCCTCTCCTGTCCAAAAACTGCTGGATGGCTACTCTCGATCTCAAGGATGACTATTTCTGACCATCCACCCCAGCCATCAACAGTACCTCTGCTTCGTGATAGGGGGCAGCCACTTCCAATACAGAAGTCTACCGTTTGGCCTCAGTACGGCACCTCGGGTCTTTACGAAGACTATGGTGGTCGTTGTAGCCTATCTTCGCCTCTGTGGTCTTACGGTATTCCCGTATCTGGATGACTGGCTTCTGGTTGCACCTTCCAGAGACTTTCTCACGCATCAGGTATCACAAGCCCTGGACATCCTTCGTCGCCTCGGTCTTCGGGTCAACCACAGGAAGTTGCAGCTGATTCCTTGTCAGAGAGCACAGTTCATAGGAGCAGTACTCAACTCCATGGAAGGCAAAGCTTTCCTGCCCTGGGACAGAGCCCTCACTCTGGCCGCCCTTGCAGAACAAATTCAGCTCTAGGACACATTGTCGGCATTCCACATTCAACGCCTTTTGGGTCTGATGGCAGCGACAACAGCAGTTCTACCCTTTGCAAGACTACACAGGCAGCCACTCCAACTCTGGTTCATACGGCACTTCAAGCCCTTATGGATGTCCCAGTCGGTTTGTCTGGCTCTCTCACAAAGCACCTGCGACTCCCTTCTGTGGTAGACACAGACAGACAACCTGATGCAAGGTGTCCCCTTCCATCCCCCCTCTCCTCACTCTTACAACCGATGCCTCATTGTGGGGTTGGGGGGTCCACCTCAACGGTCTCTCCATAGGTCACAAATGGGATGCCTCAACCTCAAGAAACCATATCAATTTCTTGGAACTTTTGGCCATCAAACTGGCCCTCCAGTGCTTCCAGCCTCTTCTCTTGGGACAATGTGTGTCTGTACTGACAGACAATACCGCAGCTCTCCATTATGTCAATAGGCAGGGAGGAACAGTCTCCTGTTGTCTCTGCCGTCTAGCATTAGAACTTTGGGCTTGGTACATACCTCTAGACATTTTTCCCATTGCCTCACACATTGCTGGAAGTGCCAATGTGCAGGCCCACCTGCCCAACAGGGGACTATCTCACCATCATGATTGGGAGATGAATTGGAACTACCTACATCTCATCTTCGAGAAATGGGGTACACCTCGCATCGATGTTTTTGCCACCCGGCACAATGCGAACTGCAGCATGTTCTGCTGCAGAGGAGCACAAGATCCCAAGGCCTTGGGAGACGGGTTCCTTTATCCATGGAATGACAACTTTCTCTACATGTTTCCCCCTCTACCGTTGTTGTTGAAGACAATCCAAAGACTCACGGGGGTACGCACGAGGTGCATCCTAATTGCTCCTTGGTGGCCAAGGCAGCCTTGGTTTGCCAACCTCCTCTCCTTGACCACAGCTTACCATCCTGTTCCACAGCTACCAGATCTGCTCCTAATGGGGGATGATGCTCTACTGTTCCACTAGGTGCACAGGGTCAAACTAACAGCATACGTTGTAGACAACTAGCTTTTTCAAATAAAGTCAACGCTGTGTTACTCAATGCCAGGAAGGACTCTACAAGATGTTCCTATCGTGGAAAGTGGTCTCATTTCTTGGCTTTCTTACATCCCTCAAATGTGTGTCCAGCTTCTGTCACGCTTGACCAGATTCTGGATTTTCTCTCACTAGCAGAGAAAGGCCTCTCACACTCCTCAATCAGAGTATACTTGTCGGCCATTTTGGCTTACCATCTGGGGTTCGACAGTTTTTCCATCTTTTCCCACCCAGTCTCCAAGAGGTTCCTGAAGGGTCTCCTCCACTTATACCCACTGATGCATTCACCAATACCCTTATGGGATTTGCCGCTGGTGCTGCACCAGCTGACGGGGAGACCGTTTGGGCCTATGGCAACTTGTGAACTGAAACTTTTGGCATGGAAAACTGCCTTTCTCGTTGCCATTACCTCAGCCAGGAGGGTGAATGAACTCGTGGCCCTTCACCATGACCCACCTTTCCTTGTCTTCCTTCAGGATGGAGTGAGATTGATGCCTGAACATCTCTTTTCTGCCTAAAGTGGTCTCTGAATTCCACCTCAGTTTGGAGGTCTTGCTACCAGACTTCTTTCCTAACCCAAAAGATGGGCAACAGCGTCTCCTCCACACTCTAAATGTAAAGAGAGTGCTACTCTTTTACCTGAACAGGACACATTCGAGTAGGAGGGACAATCAGTTGTCTCCTACGCCAACCATTCCGCAGGGCAAGGGATCTCAGCACAGCGTCTCTCCAAATGGATTGTTAAGACTATTAAACTATGCGACCTGCTGGCTAAACGCCCATTGCCCTTGCCTGTGTGAGCGCACTCTACAAGACCCATGGCTACGTCTACAGCCTTCTTGAAGGGTGCTTCCTTGTCGGCAATCTGCAGGGCTGCAACATGGTCTACTCCGAACACCTTCATCAAGCAGTATGTTGTTGATGTTTGTGAACGTCGCAGAGTGGACCTCAGTCGCCTAGTCCTTTCGTCGGCAGAGCATTGATTTTGTGACAGCTCCCGCCTCCAGGTGAGCCACTGCTTTTCAATCTCCCATAGGTGTGATGCAGAGACCATGAAGAATATAAACAGGTTGCTTACCTGTAACTGATGATCTTCGAGTGGTCATCCGTGCAGTGACACCACCTGCCCGTCCATCCCCACTGCTGTCGCTTCTATACTTTTATTTTGCTTATTGGCATGACAGCAGTCAGAAGGAACTGGCGGGATGTCCACGCCCCGCCCCTTGGGCATGCACAGTGGGGTTCCTGCGTGTGCCTGAAGGGAAGGTGCGAAAATCCCTTTGTGAGTTTTGTACATCACCGATCTGGATCAGTGCATGCGCATAATCCCATAGGTGTGACTGCATAATGACCACTCAAAGATCATCAGTTACAGGTAAACAACCTGTTTATCTAGGTAGGCTGGAACAGTGGGCTGAGGCAAATAAAATGAATTTCAATAGAGATAAGTGCAAAGTCTTACACTTAGGTACAAAAAAATCAAAGACACAGATATAGAATGGGAGGGACTTGGCTTGACAGCAGCACATGTGAAAGGGATCTGGGTGTTCTAGTTGATCACCAGCTCAACATGAGCCTGCAGTGCGATGTGACTGCAAAGAAAGCTAATGCAATCTTAGGATGCATTAACAGAAGCATTATGTCCAGTTCACGGGAGGTGGTAGTTCCACTCTATTTTGCTATGGTCAGGCCCCACCTGGAGTACTGTGTCCAGTTTTGGGCACCACATTTTAGAAAGGATGTTGACAAACTCGAGCACGTCCAGAAGACAGCCTCCAGGATGGTGAGAGGGTTGGAATCCAAGTCTTATGAGAAAAGGCCAAAAAAGTTGGGTATGTTTAGCCTGGGAAAGAGAAGGATTAGAGAGAACATGATTGCAGTCTTCCAATATTTGAAGGGCTGTCATGTAGATGAGGGAGCAGATCTATTCTCTCTTGCTCCGGGTTGCAAGACTAGATCTAATGGGTAGAAATTACAAGGGAGTCATTACCGGCTAAATATCAGGAGAAACTTCCTTACTGTAAGAGTGGCTGAGCATTGGAACAGACTGCCTCAGGAGGTGGTGGATGCTCCTTCGCTGGACATTTTCAAGCGGAGGCTGGACGACCATCTTTCGGGTATGTTGTAGGGCCATCTTTCAGCTACGCTCCTGCAGAGTGCAGGGGGTTGGGACTAGATGACCTGCAAGGTCCCTTCCAACTCTAACATTCTATGATTCTTCTGGGTAGCAGTGAGTGTGAACAAGATCTCTGGGTACAGGTGGACTGTAAGCTAAATATGAGCGGTCAGTGTGATGCACCTGCAGAAAAACTCTAATGCGGTCTTGGAGTGCATCAATAGAGGCATCACACCCAAACACAAGATGTCCTAGTCCCGCTGTACACTGCTTTGGTCAGGCCACACCTGGAGTCTTGTGTGCAGTTCTGGAGGCCCCACGTCAAAAAGGATGTGGACAGAATGGAGCGGGTGCAGAGGGGAGCGATGAGGATGATCAGGGGGCCTGGAGACCAAGAAGCCCTGTGAGGAAAGGCTGAGGGACTTCTTGGGAAGGTTCAGTCTGGAGAAGAGGAGGCTGAAGGGGGGACAGGATTGCTCTCCTGAAGGATCTGAAGGCTTGTCACTTCGAGGAGGGCAAGGAGCTGTTCCCGCTGGCAGCAGGGGACGGGACTCGCAAGAATGGGTTGAAATTACAGGTGCAAAAGTACTGGCTGGATATTAAGAAATTTTTTTACAGCAAGAGTAGTTCAGCAGTGGAATGGGCTGCCTCGGGAGGTGGGGAGCTTCCTCCTCACTGGGAGTCTTCAGACAGTGGCTGGATGAACACTTGTCAAGGATGCTTTAAGCTGGTCCTGCATTGGTCAGGCTGGATGGCCCCTTCCAACTGCGTGATTCTAGGACTTCGGTGACTCTCTTGCCTCGACTACATTACTGTGGTTTTTGGTGGAGAGAAGACGAACTCACACGGCTTTTCTTTTGCCAAAATAGTCTTGAATGTGCCCAGGAGCCAGCCCTGAACCAAAAGAATCCCCACCCTGGAACTCTGAGACACGGCCTGGCCCCCCTTCCTCCATCCCAACCACTTCCAGGGTCCTAACTGAGACGCTCCTCATTCTATTCCACACACACACACACTATTTACCACAACCATTTAACCTTTTATTTTTAATATTTTTTTATGTTTAATACAATATATATATAGATATATAAGCAAATAGATTCATCAACATTCTCAGCACACAAATTAGGCGACAAGCTCTTCCTCCTTCAGCTCCCAGCCGTCTCTGGGCATGTGTGTGTGTTTTTGTGTATCTTATCACAGTTGGCAGCACCATTGAGACCCAGCCTCTTTGCACTCCCAAGGTGGCAGGTAAAGAGGTGAAAACTGGGTGCTAAAGGCCTGGGAGCAGGAGGGAGGGGCAAGGGTGGAATCAGACCTGTCATTCACAAACTGGTGGTGATAAGAGAGACCCGGCACCCCTCCGCCTCTCCTTCCTCTGTCACAGAAAAAACGCCATGATGCTGAGATTCTCTCTGTCACACACACACAGACACCCCGCTTCATCTTACCAGTTGCTGCTTGAACAGTTGGAAAGACTCGTATCACAGCTTTGGCATCATGGAGGTGTGACCCACGGAAAGATGAGTGTAGGGGGAGGGGGGATAAAGCATGGCATTTAATTCCCATCTGAAAGAAAATGTTGGGCAGGGGGAGAATGTGAGGGCAGGCCAGCCAAAATCAATGGAATTTTTTTGTAAAAAAATGCTTAGAAACGGATCTACAGCTCTTGGGGAACTACACGCAAGAGTCAGGCAAACGTTTAAACATTCAGTAAAGCATTTGTGCTCTGGTTGAAAAGAGGAATATTAACGAGTGATAACTTCCAAAGTTCTGTCTCTTGGGCTTCAGACCCTCCAAAAACATTGCCTAGCTGGCTTCTGAGTGGCTCCGAGCACCTGGCTGGCAAACAGTGAGTTGGGCAGGTGTGATTTTTTAAAAAGAGCCAAGCCTATTCCTCTTGTCCCCCCCGCCCCCCGAATCTGGTTTGGGATGGCAAAATCCTGACGGGATGGTCCCCTCCAAAGTCCTGCCTCTTGCAGGGGCCCTGCCCAGGCCCTCCTTCAAAGCATCTGGCCTAACCTGCATAACAAAGGGCTTTGCTACATTCTCATTTTCCTTGCTTGTAAGTGCCTGTTTTTTTTTTTTGGGGGGGGGGGAGGGTCTATTCTGCACGTGTTTTGTTCCCTCTAGTGGTCAATTCAATACTACACTGGGTTATGTCCACCGTACTTCCTTGCAGATTTAAACTGCAGGTTTTTATGCCAGACATCAACTGGTGTAATACTGAATACACCACTAGTAGAAGCAAAACACGTGTAGAACAACTCCACCCCCCCCCCCAAGAAACAGAACGTGCAAGCGAGGAAAATAATGCAGAAATGCCCAAAGAGGGAGGGACTTCCTGTCAAAAATTCATAGGGCTCCAGTAAGCTCCAACCTCCCTGTTTGGAAACATTCAGCCAGGTCATGCCCAACACTGAAAGGTGGATGTTAAACTTTAGATTACGCAAGACCTGCTTTAGCTACCCTTGGGCAAATGCATTGGAGGGGGGGGGATAGAGCTGCTGCTGCATCGTTGTGGGAAATTTTTGCACACAGCGAGTGGGGTTTTTTTGCCAAGAAGCAATGTTTTAAAACTCTGCTCCCCTCCCATTCTCCACAAGCCTACACTGGAGGGGTGTGCTGGCCTTCCGAACCTCCTTTATAGCACAAATCCTGCTCCGTCAGTGGTGTTTTCAAGACCCTTCAGGCAAGAGTCCCTCCAGTGCTTCAGGCTTCTAAAGAGGATGGGACATCAGCTTGTTCTGGTCAGAAGGGGAGGAAAAAGGAGTCTGCATCCCAGAACAAAGTCATGCAGGTTATAAAGAGAGCGGGGGAAGGAGTTCTGTGCTTTGATGGCAGATAGCAAATGTGGCTGTTAAATGAACACGAGTCCATTCTCTTGTCTAAAACAGCGCTGAGGAGAACTTCCCTGAAGAAGAAAGGCTTCCCCAGCATATTTTGACAGGCCCCACAGTGTCGTCGTCATCCCCCCATCCCGTCCTGTGGCTCTCGCCTATAAGGCTCTCTGGGCTGAAACAACCAAAAATACCTTGGCGCTGCTCCTGTAGCCCCACCTAGTAAGGTCATTACACCTGGAGGCAGAGGTCAGGACAGCCGGAAGTCAGCTGGGGTGGGGGGAGGAGAGAAGAAGGGGGGCATCAAAAGACAGGAAGTGGAGAGGGTGGGGCTAAAGGATGACGCACGGCGGACGGCTCTTGGTGATCTTCTCGAGTGGCTCCCCGTTTCTGGCCTTCCGGATGGCTTCGATGAGCTGAAGGGGTGGGAGAGAAAAGCAAGAGACGTCAGCCCTCCGAGGAGGGGCAGGAGGGGGCTCACCTGGGCTACGGAACGAGACTGTCCAGGTGTCCCCATCAAGCACCCTGAGAGAGCAGTCCTCTCAAAGAGGAAACCACCCATGGGGAGACCTGGTAACCTGGAGCATTAAGAAGAGAAGTCTTCCTTCACACGCTATTTCTGTCTCCCCAGCCGCAACCATGGAAACAGAAGTATTTTGTAATCAGTAATGATAACCCTAGCCACCTTTGGTATTTTCTCCAAGGAATGACAGCTTTTATTTCAATTACATTTTTGTTAGTTTTTTTTTAATTGTTTTGAACAGATAGAAGGAAGTCCTTCTTCACCCAAAGAGTGATTAACACATGGAATTCACGGCCACAGGAGGTGGTGGCGGCTACAAGCACGGACGACTGCAAAAGGGAACTGGATAAGCATATGGAGCAGAAGTCCATCAGTGGCTATTAGACACAAGGTATAGATAGGGACTCTCAGGCTGGGGCTCTGTATCCTTGGTGCTTGGGGGGGTCCACGGTGGGAGGGCTTCTAGTGTCCTGGCCCCACTGCTGGACCTCCTGGTGGCACCTGGTATTTTAGGCCACTGTGTGACACAGAGTGTTGGACTGGATGGGCCATTGGCCTGATCCAACATTGGCTTCTCTCATGTTCTTATGTCTAGGGCAAGGGATGCTCTGTATTCTTGGCGCTCGGGGGGGGGGGTCAACAGTGGGAGGGCTTCTAGTGTCCTGGCTCCACTGGTGGACTTCCTGATGGCACCTGTTATTTTTTGGCCACTGTGTGACAGAGTGTTGGACTGGATGGGCCATTGGCCTGACCCAACATTGGCTTCTCTAATGTTCTCTCTTACGTTCTTATGTTATTTGCACCTCAAGCCACAGCCAACTTATGGCATCCCCTGGTGGGGCTTTCAAGGCAAGACAAGTTCAGAGGTGGTTGGCCCTTGCCTGCCTCCAGGTCACAGCTCTGGTATTCCTTGGAGGTCCCCCATCCACACACTAGCCGGGGCCGACCAGCTCAGGGCCCAGCGTCCTTCACTCAGCCCCCAAATCTCCTTGTTGGCGGCTTTGGAGGGTGGCACTGGACCCTGGCAGAAGTCCCTCCCCGGGCTCCACCCATAAAATCTCCAGGTATCTCTCAGCCCATTTCAAAGCAAGTGTCGACCAGAGGTGGCTTGCCATTGTGTTGACCCGAGACTTCCTGGCTGGTTTCACATCCAAGTACCAACCAGGGCTGACCCTGCTTAACTTCTGAGATCTGACGAGATTGGACTTGCCTGGGATACCCAGGTCAGGGCAAGGTTAAAAACAACCCAGTCTTGCCGCCCCTGAAATATGAAGGCATTCATCACAGCAGAAGTTTTTGTGGAGGCAGATTTCACTCCACCAGATGCAGGAAGCACATAGATTCAGCTGGGCTCTGCCTCCATCAACATGTTCGTCGGGGGCGGGGGGGGGGGGAGACACACACAAGACAGCCGGAGATTACGCTGGCTGCCCTGCTGGAATTTATACTGAGTTTGTCATAACTTGCAAGGCTGTCTCAGTTTAATCATCACCCTTTTAATCAATCAACTACACTAAAATAACCAACAGTTGAGACCCTATTTATAACGCTATGGCTTTGGCAAGGGTCTGTAACCATCTTGTGATGAGGTGCTCTAGAACTCTGCAGGATGATGCTTAAAAGCACCTTGCAGGATTACAGATGGAGGAGGAGAAGAAGAGATTGGATTTATACCCCACCCTTCACTACCCAAGAGAGTCTCAGAGGGGCTTACAAACTCCTTTCCCTCCCCCTCCCCACAGTGGACACCTTGGGAAGTAGGTTGAGCTGAGAGAACTCTGAGAGAAACTGCTCTTTTTCAAGGACAGCTGTACCAGAACTATGGTTTGCCCAAGGTCATAGAGAAGGTGCATGTGTAGGAGTGGGGAATCAAACCCGTTTCTCCCAGATTGGAGTCTGTGCACTTAACCACTACACCAAACTGGCTCTCAGATGCCGGCTGCAAAGTCCCTTCTCTCTGACCAGCATGGGGAGGCAGCTTCTGTGGGTGATGAAATACCTCTGGGGGAAAGGGTGACCGCCAGCCACTAGGAAACGGGGTGCTTATCGCAAAGCAAGCGACACAAGAGGTGTCCAGGGAGGGGGTCCACTCACATCTTTCTCGTAGGGGAATCCTCCATTCTCGAGCTTAGAGAAGACCAGCTGGCCATTTATTTCAATCTCAAAAGCACCTGTAAACAGGAAAAAGAAAACACACACACACCAGAAATGTACCCGAAGGAGAACCTGCGGAAGGGACTGCGACTCTGTAAGCTCAAGACCCATCTCCCCTCCCCACCGTCGATGCCAAAGCAAAGCCCTTCATTCAAGTAGTTTCTCCCCAGTCGGAGACTCAAGGTAGCTCACAGCGTTCTCCTCTCCTCCATTTTTATCCTCACCACAATTCTGTGAGGCAGGAGAGGCTGACAGAGCGTGACTGGCCCAAGGTCACCCAGCGAACTTTCAGGGCACGAATGGGGATTCAAACCCGGGTCTCCCAGAGTCTAGTCCTGCACTCGTAACCACGCCACACCGGCTCGCTAAGCTATCCATTCCATCTGTGCCCAAAGATCAGCCTGTCCTACCAATGCCACAAGGGGGCCGCAAGCAGGAGACTGAGCGTGCGGGGACGCAGCTCCCTACAGCTGGCGACGGGGCTTTCCTCTAGTACAAGGAGCCTGCCTCTGAATTGGGTTTGTCAGGTGGTCCCCCCTTGCCACCAGCAGGAGAGGGCTGCCAGCTCCAGGTTGGGAAAGTCCTGGAGATTGGGGGATGGAGCTGGAGAGGACAGTGGGGTATAATGCCAAGAGCCAGTATGGTGTAGTAGTTAGGAGTGCGGGCTCTAATCTGGGAGAACTGGGTTTGATTCCCACTCCTCCACTTGCAGCTGCTGGCATGACCTTGGGTCAGTCACAGGTTGTCTCAGAGCTGTCCTCTCATGAGCAGCCCTTGAAAGAGCTCTCTCATCCCCACCTACCTCCCAAGGTGTCTGTTGTGGGGAGGGGAAGGCAAAGGAGATTGTAAGCCGTTCTGAGACTCCTTCAGGTAGTGAAGGGCGGGGTATAAATCCAATCTCCTCCTCCTCCTCTGCCACCTCCATTTGCTCTGGGGGAACTGATCTCTCTTCTCTAGAGACGAGCTGTCATTCTAGCAGCTGGCATCCCTACTCTGAAGTCAAGGGCTCCTGCGTTGTGGGAGGTTCCTTGCACCAGGAAGAGCCCCCTCTGCTAACTGCTGAGTTTGCCTAGAGCACACCAGGCCACCTGCTTCCCCCTCTGGGTGCTGCCCCGCTTCCTGGCTTCTAACCGAAACGCCTGCCTCCACCTCACCCTCTCAGCCCTGGGAAGGGGACGCCACTGGCTGTCAAGAGGAGTTCTGGGAAACCCTGAGGTCCCTTATCGGGGGTTCCTCAACAAGAAGAGCAGTGAAGACACCAGCTTTCTCAAGCGACAGGTTTTCTCATGGCTCATCCCCCCTGCAACGGGCAGCCACAGGAACACACCAGACACGTGCGAGGGGGCATTTTCAGTTCACGCATGTCAACAATGAAGCTCAACTTGCCAAATGGAACACCCCTCAGATTCCCAGCACTGCTAACTTGGCCTAAACATTTTTATGCCATTAGCATGCTTCTGATGCTTTCCCAGCATGCAAGATGTTCGACGATTCAGTGTTCCCGTGTCACCGTCGCAGCCACGCTGTGTGAGTTGCAGGGCAGAGGGTGTCCTGCTAAGAAGGAGATCTTACTAGGAACCGCTCGTCTCAGCACGGAAACATCTCGGGGGCCGTACCTGTCCCTCCAAGTCGGGACTCGATTCCCACATCCGGATACTCTTCCTTGACTGCGCTCGCCAGCTCCAGGTACGCAGACTCAAAGCCGCAGGGCTTGCTGGGAAGGGAAACACAGGCACTGTGTGAGAGGGAAGCAGCCAGCCCAAGGGAGAAGCTGTTTATGTCAGAAGAATAAACAGAAGCGAACAGAAGCCGGTGTTGGATTAGGCCAATGGCCCATCCAGTCCAACACTCTGTGTCACACAGTGGCCAAAAATACCAGGTGCCATCAGGAGGGCCACCAGTGGGGCTAGGAGGACACTAGAAGCCCTCCCACTGTTGCCCCCCCCCCAACCAAGAATACAGAGCCTCACTTGCCCCAGACTGAGTGTCCCTATCTAGGTAAAGGTTCCCTTGCTCGAAAGCCAGTCAAATCCAACTCTAGGGTTGCAGTGCTCATCTCCGTTTCAAAGCCAAAGAGCCAGCGCTGTCCGAAGACATTTCCGTGGTCATGTGGCCGGCATGACTAAACACCAAGGTGCACGGAACGCTGTTACCTTCCCACCAAAGTGGTACCTATTTATCTACTTGCAATTTCTTGCTTTCGAACTGCTAGGTTGGCAGGAGCTGGAACTAGAGACAGGAGCTCACTCCGTCATGCGGCACTCTCGGGTCTTGAACTGCTGAACTACTGACTTTCCACAGCCTGCAGTTCAGCGTCTTAACCACTTGAACCACCTATCTAGACCTTGTGTCTAATAGAACTCTGCTCCATATGCTTATCTAATTCCCTCTGGAAGCTGTCCATGCTTGTAGCCGCCACCACCTCCTGTGGCAGTGAATTCCACATGTTAATCACTCTTTGGATAAAGAAGTACTTCCTTTTATCCGTTCTAACCCAACTGCTCAGCAATTTCATGGAGTGCCCACGAGTTCTTGTATCATGAGAAAGAGATAAAAGTACCTCTTTCTCTACCTGCTCTATCCCATGCATAATCTTATAAACCTCGATCATGTCACCCCTCAGCTGTCGTTTCTCCAAGCTAAAGAGCCCCAACCAGGCAGGACAGAGGCAGATATTCACTGCACCCTGCTGGCATGTGTCATGACTCCATGGGTTGCCACCTTCCTCTGCCATCTATCTGGACAAGGTCCCTTGGGAAGTCCCAGAGTACCCTCCTAAGCCGAACTAAAAATGCCCCTTTTGAGCCGAGAAATATAGGCGTGATGACCAGGCAGAGAACATTAAGGAAATGGTTTATTAATACAGTAATGGGGCAAGGAAAACAAGACAAGGTGCTTAATATATATATAACAGTGTCTAAAGGTAAATAAAACAAATTGAATGCAGCCACCTATTTCTCTTAACTGGTTATTATTCAAGGCCCAGGCAGGTGCCTGTACTCACTCTGTCCCGAGTGAGGGATCTCTCTCAGACCAGACTGTCCTCTCAGCTTAACTCTCTGAGAGAGGAAAAGGAACGCAGTTCCATAGCCCACAAAGTTTTAGTAACAATCCCATCATACAGTCCCCAGACCTGATTGGTTACAACTGTTGCCAAGCATTGTGGGGACTGTAGGCTGTGCCTGCCTTCCACTCCCAAACAGGTCTCCTGGGCCTAGGCCTCACTAGGCCTTGTCTCCCAGTCCTACACAGATCATGACAGCACGTAACTGACATTTTTATGCCTTCCTTTCAGAAGAGGCACAACTAAAATGTTCACATGTTCAGATGAAATTATGCAGTGGAGACAGCTCCAATGTTAGTCCATGTGTACATTGCAAACACTGCCTTTGTTTAAGAACAAAGTCTGAGTCCACTGGCAACTTTAAGACCAACAAAGTTTTAATCTGGGTATAAGCTTTCGTGTGCATGGTGTAGTGGTTAGGAGAGGTGGACTCTAATCTGGAGAATTGGGTTTGATTCCCTGCTCGTCCACATGAAGCCAGATGGTTGACCTTGGGCCAGTCACAGTTCTCTCAGAGCTCTCTCAGCCCCACCTACCTCACAGGCAGTGTTCCCTCTACGCTGAGGTAGTGTGAGCTAGCTCACAGTTTTTTAGCCTCCAGCTCACACATTTCTGTCTTAGCTCAGGAAGGAGGGCTCCAGAGCAAACTGATTTATGCAACAGCCAAATTGCTCGCTCACAACTTCAATACCAGTAGGTCACAAAGTAGAATTTTTGCTCACAAGACTCCACAGGTTAGAGGGAGCATTGCTCACAGGGTGTCTGTTGGGGGGGAAGGGAAGGGAAAGGAGGAAAGAAGGGTGGGGTATAAATCCAATCTCCTCTTCTTCTTTAAAAACACATTAAAATGTGTACACCACACTGGAGCTCAATCAGCACATCTCCCACTTGGTAAACTCCTACAGCGGTACACAGGGAGGTGGACACAGTAGAAATCGCTGGTGGTGCGTCATAATTGACAACATGCCGTCAATGCACTAAATTATTCTTACTGGATTATTAATCAACGACCATCGATAAACACAGTTTCCTGTTGAACATCGAGAGATTAAGATTGCGTTTAAAGAGTTCTCGTCCCCTATTAGTAGTAGAAAAAAGGAAATACGTTCCAGTAACTTATTAATATTGTTTAATAAAATCCCATTGTTTTTAAGTTAATTTTTAATCGATATTGTTTAATACGGTAATACAAGTAATAAAAAGTGCCTCCTGGGGCAGAAGCGACGCAAACGTGAGCAAGCCCGCCCCGCAGCATGGCGAAAGGGGCGGGGCCTACCGCTCAAGGGGGCGGAGCCAGGCGAGAAGATTAAAGGGCGAATCTAGACGGTGGGCGTGGCCACAGGGGGCGGAGATTGCAAGGGGGTGGGCACGGTGTGTTTTTCCTATCCAGAGCCACGCCCCTCCCTCTCTCACCAGTACTCGACGACAATCCGCACTCCTCTTCCGTCCTCCGGCGGGGTCTCCGCGGCGGGGTCTCCGGAGCCGTCGCTCATCGCGCCGCCTTCGCCTCAGTCCCTCCGCCGGCTATCGCCTTATTCCTCTGGCTTTCGCTAGGCCGAAAGCCGCATCCGGAGCAGAGACGGACTTCCGGTCCTTTTCCTCACGTACAGAGCGGGAGGGGGCACTTCCGGTCCTATTGCGCGCGCTGGCTTTTGGAGCGAAAAAAAGGCCCGTTTCTGGGTTTTCTGTCCAATCCGCGCCCTCGCCGTAGGCAGGCTTTGGCGCCCCCTAGCGAAGCTGGTCGAGAAGCGCCGCCTCACAGGAGAGCGTAGCCCCGCCCACTCGCCCTGCGGTTACCATAGAAACGCTTCCGGTGTAACCAGTTTTGAGTCCAGAGAGGCACCTTTAAGACCGACAAAGTTTTATTCCAAGTGTAAGCTTTTGAGTGCCTGCACAACTGCTTATTCTGGTATAAATTTTACTCTAGCTATAAGAGCTAGTTTGGTGTATAAACTTTCTTGTGTATGGTGTGAAGGTTAGGAGCGGCGGACTCTGATCTGGAGAACCGGCTTTGATTCCCCACTCCTCCACTTGCTGCCAGCTGGGTGACCTTGGGCCAGTCCCAGTTCTCTCAGAGCTGTTCCCTCAAGAGGCGTTCTCATTCAGCGCTCTGAGTCCCGCCTGCCTCACAGGATGTCTGTTGTGGGGAGAGGAAGGGAAGGCAATTGGAAGCTGCTCTGAGACTCCGAGGGAAGGGCGGGATAGGAATCCCTTCTTCTCCTCCTTCTTTTCATGTGCATTCTGGGTATCAGTTTTATTCTAGGTATAAGCATTCCCAGATACACTGGAACAGACTTCTTCTAGCCATACATATAGGCAGAGAGCAAAGTTTAAGACCACTGGCACCTTTAAGACCAACAACGTCTTATTCTGGGCATAAGCTTTAGTGTGCATGCACAAGTGTTTATTCTTGGTATAAATTTTATTCTGGGTATCAGCTTTCATGTGCATTCTGGGTATAAGATTTATTCTAGGTATAAGCATGTAAAGGTAAAGGTTCCCTTGCTCGAAAGCCAGTCGAATCCGACTCTAGGGTTGCGGTGCTCATCTCTGTTTCAAAGCTGAAGAGCCAGCGCTGTTCGAAGACATTTCCATGGTCATGTGGCCGGCATGACTAAACACCAAGGCGCACGGAACGCTGTTACCTTCCCACCGAAGTGGTACCTATTTATCTACTTGCAATTTCTTGCTTTTGAACTGCTAGGTTGGCAGGAGCTGGAACTAGAGACGGGAGCTCACCCCGTCATGCGGCACTCATGGGTCTTGAACTGCTGAACTACTGACCTTCCGCAGCCTGCAGTTCAGCGTCTTAACCACTTGAGCCACCGCAGCTCCATCGCATGCATGTGTGTGCGTGTAAATTTTATTCTGGGTATAAACTTTTGCGTGCACGTGAAAGCTTTGACCCAGAATGCACGTGAAAGCTTATACCCAAGAATAACACTTGGTTGGCCTTAAAGGTGCCTCTGGACTCGAACTTTGTTCTGCTGCTTCATGCTAACGTGGCTGCCTACATCTGAATCTGTCAAGTGTAAACAGGGCACCCCTCATGTCATGTGGGGGAGACAGAAAAGACCACTGCACCCTCTTCCACACACAGGAACCTGTGTTTTTAAACCACATTAGGGACATCCCGACCTCTCCCTCATATTTGATAATATTCATGTTTATGGCTGCCGTGTCGGCCCCAAAACCTGCATTTTCCTACCCACACGGCAGCAATCCAAGCTCTGTTGCAGTCTTTCCCAAAACTTTGGAGCAAAGAAAGTTTGTGAAAGGCTGGGAAAAGCCAGGGAAACCTCTGGAGGTGTGCAAGGCACCATGATCTTGTGGAAAGCAGGGGGGAAAAACTGCTACCCAAAAGCATTGCACTTGGGGCAGCAGACAATGTGTGCAGAAATGGCCTAGGAAGAAAGTATCTTTGCAAGAGAAGAGGCCAGAGACTTACCTTTTTTTAAAAAAACCAAAGCTGGAAATTGAGAGAACCTACGACACCTGTAGTTACAATAGTGTATCAATACGATAGTATTCTAGATCCTGAAAAACCTGCACAACCCCTGGTGGCCCAAGAGAGGGGAGGTGGCCACTTCTGGGGGACGGGCAGGGAAACTGGGAAACCTGCTATGTGGAAGCCCCATTGCTGTTGCATTTTATCTGCAGGTGGCACCAGCAACAGGGAAAGCATAAAATCCCACCCCGAGTGGAAGCCACCTTCGTTAACAGTTATGGGTAACAGATAATTAACATTGATAAGTAGTACTTTGCCCAAATGGTCTAAAGTGCTTCACATATACTAGCAATAATTCTGTTGCTATGATGGCATTGCTGTCTTCATCTTATAGATGAGAAAGCTAGGGTTGCCAACTCTGGGCTGGGAAATTTCTGGAGATTTTGGAGGGGTGAAGCCTGGGGAGGGTGGGGTTTTGGCAGGGGAGGCACCTCAGTGGGGTACAATGCCAAAGAGTCCACCCTCCAAAGCAGGCATTTTTTTTTCAGGGGAACTGATCTCTGCAGTCTGGAGATTGGTTGTAATAGTGGGAAATCTCCAGGCCCCCACCTGGAGGTTGAGCAATCAAAGAAAAACAATCACAACCCAATTACTAGTGCAGATCTTATCTCTAGTGAATAAATTTTTGTTATGTAATAAATCAATACAGAATTGTTAACGTTCACTCCAAAAATACACAAAGATGTAGTCTAAACATGAAGCAATGTCCTGCGTAATTTTCAAAGTCCCTCCTTTCTAAAGCTGCTCCAACTTGAGTCGCAACCTCACATTAATGCTGAAGTACCATGAAGATTCTCTGATAGGATCCAGTTCCAACAACACAACAAACCTTTATTGGCATAACAACAGCAGCCTTTGGTACAAAAACGACAAACAAGCAAAACAGTTAATTCACTACCCCTTCTGCCGAAAAAGAACTTCTTCTCCTATACGCTCTGTAAAGGAAGTTTGCCACTGCTTAGAAGGTATCAGCCCTGTTGGAGGCTAGAAGATTCATTAACTTACTTTCCTTAGATTTGCCCTCCAGGGATTGCAGTATAGGGGCAAGGTGATAAGCATGTAAATCCTGGTAAAATCTACAAGTCAGAAGTACATGGCCCGTTACTTCAATCTCCTTTAGCCCACAGGGACATAACCTATCCGGGAATGGTATTTTTTTAAATCTCCCGTATAATAGAGCTGACGGGAGCACGTTAAAACGGGCCAGCATGAATACCCTTCTAATATAGGGATCGATCAGACAGGAAAAATACTCTGGAAGCGGCCCGTTAAGAGAAATCCCCCAATGAATGGGAGAGCAATGTCCAGTAGTTTTTTCATTTCTATATCGATCAATCTCTGTTTAATCATGCCAAAAGCATCCTTCTCTGGAAGAAGGATCAGATCATCCATGCTGAGCCCCATCGGTGTAATTTTCCCTTCAACACGTGTCAGCCGATCTGATAGCTGAGATTCATATAGCATATAAGCAATGAGACTATTAGGCTCACTTCTATAGAGCAGGTGCAGCCAAAATTTAAAAGTTGCGAGCCACGCTTTAGTGACTAAGTGTCTCTGGCTCGTCTCAAGGCATATTGCTGCATAAGGTACGTAAGTTGGGAGCCCTAGAATTTTCCTAAGAAATTTGGATTGAACTCTTTCAACCATTTTATTAAAAGCAGAGATCCAAATTGGGGCTCCATAGAGTAATTTAGCACATATTTTGTGGTTAAACACCTGGTCTGGACAGTCCAAAACTATAACATCAAAATATTTCTCAAATATGTATAAATGTAAAATTGTTATGCCAAATCTCAAATACAAAAATACATACTATTTGTCAGGTATTAGAAATATATAAACATACTAGGAATAAGGCCCATTGTGGAAATAAATACAACAAGATCCAGAAAGAGGCTCTGGGCGGGTGCGCTGGCCTTGGGCATCCAACATCAATTTGCTGTGGTGACTTCAGCTCAGAGTCCACCATTTTCTCCAGGGGAACTGATCACTGCCATCTGGAGAGCAGTTTTAATTCTGAGTGATCTCCAGCCCTCACCTGGAGATTGGCAGTAATAGTTCCCCAGGAGAAAATAACTGCTTTGGAGGTCTATGGCATTCTATTCAGCTGAGGCCTCTCCCCTCCCCAAACTCTGGCTTCCGTAGACTCCACCACAAAATCTCCAGGAATTTCACAATCTGGAGCTGGCAACCTAGTCAGGACTGACCCCAATGAGTTTCCCACAAAGGCCAAAGGAGGGCCTGATAGGGGCCTCCTATCTTTGCCTTTTTACTGACAAAACCAAGCTTGGTTGCCTAGCAACAGCCACTGAGGGAAAAGTTATCACCACAGCAGGAAGATAAGAGAATGGTTTGAGGGCCTGTAGTTCACCTCAGTATCCAGCCAGAGGAGCCAAGCAGGAGAAGCATCTTTATCAGGAGAGACAGCCGTTTGGCTTTATCAGGAGAGACAGCCAGTTTATTCTTGTCAGGGAAGTGGCCAAGCTGGCAGGGGAGAGGAGTGGACCCAGCACCCAGCCAATGGCGTGCAAGTACTGTTGAGCAATGCTCCCTCTAAGCTGTGAAGTCTTGTGAGCAAAAATTCTACTTTGTGAGCTACTAGCACTAAAGATGTGAATGAGAGATTTGGCTACTGTATAAATTTGCTCTGGAACCATCTTTCCTGAGCTAAGACAAAAATGTGTGAGCTGGAAGCTAAAAAACTGTGTGCTAGCTCACACTAACTCAGCCTAGAGGAAACAGTGCTCTTGGGTGACAACTGATGGAGCACACAGCACAGCCAATGGGAGAGCTGGAAAGTGCCAATGCATTAGGGCTTTCATATATATCAGATACTCACATCCAATAATTAAAATTTCACTTCAAAGAACTAAGTTTCTCTCAACCAGCATTGCTTGCATTCTTGACAATTACATTATCATCCACTTGGCAAATGCAGAGTATTTAAAAAGGCTAACTGACAACACCTTCCTAGAGCTCTTCAGTTAATAATTCATTAAAAGCAGTATATTTATCAGAATATGGCCAGTTGTCTATAGAAAACATGTATAGTCTAAAGCACGATTCAAACCATATGGCATGACCATATTTAATTTGAAAACCCATCAGAATTCTTCCATCAATGAAATATTTTGTATGTCATCTGAGGTCCCCCTTCATACTTATTTATCACAAAATATTTGAAATCATCAATACTATGTCCTTTTCCAGTAAAATTAAAATAAGAGGCACCTCTGAAACTCTATTTCAAATTCTACTGCAATGTTCCAAAATTCTGGTCCTAACTGGGGGCTTGTTCTTCCAATGTATATTAATCCACAACCACAGATTGTGGCATAAACTACATTTTTGGTTGCACAGGTGGTAAGAAAACACAAATAGTGGGTCACCCTTGTTCTGGTGTAAACTCTGTAATTTCTAGTGCCTGAGGGCATATCAGACACCTACCACACCGGCGATGTCCAGCCAGATCTTCATTAACCCTACTGGTTGTACTAATTCTGGAGTATACCACCAAATCCTTAATATTACTAGTTCTTCTAAAACCTACCCCCACTGAGTCAATCTGACAATATGAGGGCACAGGCGGCATGGTTACTCTCAGATACAAATGACTTTGTTACTCTCTCTCTGACAAAATTTATGGGGGCAATAATTAAACAACAGAAGAATAATGCTAAGTGAGGCATTATCTTATTTCATAATTTTATTTTCTGCTCAAGGCTATTGCTATATGAGCAGTACTAGATAGACAGGCAGATAGATAGATTCTAAAACCTACAAATGGAACTTCCTCATACCCAGGATTGTCACTAATCAGATGCTAATGTTGAATAAGAATCTTACATATTCTATTGGGAAGGGGTGTATGGTCCAATCCCTGTGATCTCTAGGGTTGCCAGATGAGCCTGGGAGAATGATCGGCTTCAGGCTACTTGCTGATATTTTTCCTGGATTAACTTTGGAGGCATGCTCCGCCCTCCCACTTTTGAGAACTCCCTTTAAAGTTGCTTTTAAGAACTTGCACACCCTTGGTGACCCTGACTTCTGACTGGAAGGAGATGTGCTCAGAGGTCTGACTCACGCAACAGGCAGTCTCGTCTACAGCTGGGTACTTCTGCTGTGCCCTTGCGGCAGGAGAAATGAACGATTGTGTATTATTTATTTATTTTATTGGGGTTATATCCCACCCTATCCCAAAAATGGGCTCAGTGCCGCATTAGTATCTAAGTAAATAATAATACCATGTAATAAAACCAAGTTTAAACAGTCAAACAATAAAACATGATGGTGGCAAAACAAGACAAAAACTCTAGGGCAGTTCTTAATGCCTCCTGTAGGATGATTACTTCGAAGATGTATTTCTGTGGGCAGGGGAGGCCAAGATGGATTGGATGTCCACCACCTCAGCCAAAGGCCTGGTGGAACAGCTCCGTTTTATATGCCCTGTGGAACTGTAACAAGTCCTGTAGGGCCCTGATCTCACTTGTTCCACCAGGCTGGGGCCAGGACAGGAAAAGCCCTGGCCCTGGTTGAGGCTAAGCAGACCTCTTTCGGGCCAGGATCTACTGGTAGGTGTCAGTCAGCATAGCACAAGACTTTCCAGGGCACATACAGGGAGAGACGGTCCTGTAGATATGCTGGTCCCAGGCCACAGAAGGCTTTGAAAGTCAGTACCATAACCTTGAACTGGATCTGGTACTCAATTGGCAGCCAGTATAGTTAGCGGGAGCTAAGCAGTAGCTCAAGTGGTTAAAATGCTGAACTACAGGCTGAAAGGCCAGTAGTTCAGGAGTTTGAGACCCGAGTGCCGCATGACAGAGTGAGCTCCTGTCTCTGGCCCCAGCTCCTGCCAACCTGGCAGTTTGAAAGCAAGAAATTGCAAGTAGATAAATAGGTACCGCTTCAGTGGGAAGGTAACAGCATTCCGTGCGCCTCGGCATCTAGTCATGCTGGCCACATAACCATGGAAATGTCTTTGGACAGCACTGGCTCTTCGGTTTGGAAATGGAGATGAGCACTGCAACCCTAGAGTCGGATATGACTGGCTTTTGAGCAAGGGAAACCTTTACCTTTACCTATAGTTAGCGGAGCACCGGCTGAATGTGCGCCTGCATAATCATCACTGTCAGCAAGTGTGCCACCACATTCTGCACTAGCTGTAGTTTCTGGGTCAGGTTCAAGGGCAGTCCCACGTAGAATGAGTTACAGTAATCTAGCCTGGAAGTGACCATTGCATGGATCACTGTAGCTACGTCCCAGGAGGTGAGATAGGGAACCAGCTGCCTGACCAGCCAAAGATGATAAAAGGCCAACCTGGCAACTGCAGTGACCTGGGACTCCATCGAGGGTGTATGTGAGCAGTAGAAAGACTGAACAATGTTACCAGACCACAGCAGAGGGTGATTAGAGAGAAGCAAGGCTGGACTGCTGAAGCATGTAAAGATGCCAATCAGGCCTGTAGCAGGATTTTGTGGATCATGGGGCAAATTTTTTTCTGGTGGGGCTGAAGTTCTCGGTGCAGAAAGAAAAGCCAGAATTCTGAGGATTATGACTCAGCTACTGTGGAATCACGCCTTTTAAAATCAAAGCACAGAGGCTTCTGCAGATCTTAGCCCCAGAGTGTGACAATAGCAGGCTGAGAAGTGGGGGGGGGGGAGAAAAATTTCCTGGTAGATGGTAGGCATGGCACTGGAAATACTTATCTGGGTTGGCCAATAAACTCACTCCAATTTGTATAAAAACATATAAAACTTTATTTACAAAAACAGAGGACAGAGAGCACATAGATAGGGGAAAGAATGTATACAGTTCAGCAAGGAATGCAAACCAAAACAAAAAACCTGGCTGGCTATTCTATTCACTACTTTTCCTATCAGGCATGTAGTCCTGGCATCTCAACTGGAGTTCCTGATGACCAGAGTTTCTAGAAGCATAGCAGTAGAGTAGAAGTTGAAGAAAGCTTCGAGGCAGTCCCTTCTCTCTCTGAGTCTTCTCAAGCTGTCTGTTCTACATAGGTGTTCTTAACCATTTAGCCAATAGAAAGCTGTCACCAAGATAGATCTCTAAACTGCAAGCTGTCAACCACTTTAGATGACAGTTCTCAGCTGCTGCTAGTTAATCACTTCTGCCAGCCGAAGCAACAATTCTGATAACAAGCTGGCAGGTGAGGGTGATGATTTTCATAGTTAAGAAAGCTAACACTTAGGCAGAAAAAGTGTCTTAAAGGAGACCAGCTCTTGACACAGAGTTCGATGGGATCCTAGAGGTCGCCTACTCCAACCCCCTTGCTCACAGCAGGAATTAGTTAACTTCAGCACCCCATCCTGCTTAAAGGAGTGCGCATCTTTTAAAAAAATTTTAATGATTGAAAAAAGCATCTACAGGAGACATTCTTGTGGGGCTGTGCCTTTAAGAAAGGGGGCGGAGTCCCCCAAAGCCCACCATAGCTGATGCCAATGTGCAGCCTCTTCTATGCACAGGACTTTGGCTCAAAGAGTCTTCAGTTAAGGGATTTCTCATGACATACTAATGGTTCGTGACACACAGCTTGCCTTAGCCTAAAGATGACCAACTTGGTGGCACTTGGGCTGAATACGACCCAGGAAGCAATTGAATCTGACCTCCCCTTCCCAGTTTAAACCACCATCAACAAGCTGTTAGCCGAAATGCTTATCTACGCATTGATCGGTCTAAACTTATATTGAGTTCTGGTCTATGTATACAGAGAAAGTAGTTTCGCCCAGAAAATCTGTTTATAAGAGAACACATGACAAGGTTTCTTTAGTAAAATCAGTTATTCTCTTTACTAAATAATATCTTTTGCTTCACAGGCGTACAAAACCGATTCACACACACATACAAACAAGTTCCTTTAGATACAATAGAAATGGAATACAATATGGGGTTTTAAACTAGAGATATTTAGGAGGGGAAAACACGTGATACTTATCTGATTCCTGAAGCTCGACCTTCACAATGAAGAATGCAAGAGTAGAGATCTAACTAAGGGAAACTCTGACTACACACAGTTGGAACCAGCCAACATGTGTGGGCTTCTTGGTCGCAATCCCAAGAAAACACGCCAGAGTTACCTCTAGTGAATTCTAGGGTAGCAGGGTAAGGTTGGGTGACAAGCTAGCGAAGAACAAAGGTTGAACCTCGCTTTTATCAGCTATTTTTAGGGGCTGGCATTAGGGTCATCTTCCAGTCTGTCCCATTCCCATATCATTGGCTTTTAGGATGTGGGGGCACCCTCCTACGAAAAGGGGGGCAATATTGGAAATCTACACCTTTTACTAAAAGGGGCATCTGGTCCAAGGTGTAAAGATGAGTTGTCATGGAAACCTTAGAACTGCAAATGACTCCAACTTGTCTCAAGTCATCAACCGGAAACAGTCTTAACACTTGCAAAACCAAGCATCCTGTGGGTTACGTGTTGACTCTGAATTCCTTGATGGTTAGGCATGTTGTTGTTTTATCATCCTTCTGGCAGACCATAATGGAGATGCCTCTCCTTTTTCAAGTGCATGATGGGTAGGTGTATGTGTGTAGGTGTGTGTGTGACTTCATTAGCATGAAAGTGCGGACGGTAGGGCAACTTCCCAGTGCAGGGAGTCACATCAAACAAAACACACAATTCTCCCAAACCAAAGACACTTGTAGGCACCATTCAGGTGTGTATGTAGGTCAGCAAACAGCAGAATAAAAGCAGTTTAAAAGTACATCTCCTAACAAAGCTTGCCCATAATTTTACTCACAATGAATCAGGATCTGAGCATTTAAAGAACGGGGGGGGGGGCACAGGGATTCACACGTCACAAAGGCTTTCTGTCTCCCAGATGTTTGTTTGCTGTAAAATCAAACTGATCCCAAACTGGAAGTTTTAAACTAGCGTGGTTCCCCCAAAGAATCCTGGGAATTCTGTAAGTGTGCTTATGGTTCTCGATTTCCAGCCCTGTCACAGAACTAAAGCATTCAGGGTTACCTGAGGGAAAGCCATAACGCAAAATGGATAAGGCGGATTATTTTCCTCTGCTTTTTCACCACTTGCTTTCTCTAACAAGGAGAAGAATCCCCCATCTCCTCAGTTTCCTGTTAATTTCGTATCGTAAGAGGGTGATAATCCTCTTCAGAGTACACCAAGCCAGGGCAGAAGAAAGGATGGAGCTTCTCTTGAAATTCACCTACAATACAGCAGAGTTTCGCCATGTTATCTGCATTGTAGAAGACCACTTTGCCTTTTTCGTAGTCTAACAACACTCCGATCTTCACAGGGCTTTGATTGGGAGCGAGAAGGACCGGGGGCGAGCTCAAGGCATAGAACTGGTTTCCCGGTGCTTTCCGGAGGGCCCAGTAACCGTTCTGGGGAGTGAGATTTTCTGTGGCCTTGCGTTTGACGTGGCAGCTGGCTACTCCGAGGACCCAGTTCGTTTTCTGCCCAACACCCACTTCCCAGTAGTGCTTGCCTGACTGGAAACCCTCTGAGCAGAAGACATAAAGGCAGGGTTGGAAATGCAGTGGACTCCTTGGATTGGCCTGGCGGCGTGGACTCAGCCGCACTGACTTCAAGTCTTCAGAAATCACCAGGTAAGGATGTGCGCTGTCAATATCCAGGGTAAGGTGCTCCAATGCAGACTTTGCTATGTTCTTTAGCATCTGGCAGCAAATGGAGTACTGTAGAGAGGGGCTACACAACACTTCCGGTCCGTAGGACCTCAGCTCCTTCTCGTACCTCGTCAGCTCTTTTCTCAGCTGCTCCAGTTGGCTGTGAGTCACATCAGTCAAGCGTCCCTCAGCATCCTTGGCTTCGCTGAGGGTCTCTACCAGCTCCATTGCAGAGGATGCAACTTCGTCCACGTCCATTATCTTGTTCTCCAGGAAGCACAGAGTCTTCTCCTTCTCTCGCTCTATTCTGCCCATGAGAGAGGTCTCCTTGTGGTACAAAAAGTCATGCATCGTCTTGAACCCCATGGCCGCTTCCTCTTGGAAGCACTGCAGAGTTCTCGGGATATCTCGGATCTTCTCCATGTAGCAGGTGCTGAGCCTTTCTGCATACTCATCCAGGCACAGGGCCGCCTGAACGACATCCTCCACTTCCTTTCTGGACTTGGTCTCTGTCAGCGCTTCCATGATGACGCCTTTCTGATTCCTCAGAAGAAATCCCTGTGGAATTGATACCCCCTTTGCGTGGCAGTCCATTCAGGGTGGCCTCTCTGACGCTGTTCTGCAGCGGGCTCCTGGAGTTCTGCCCAGCTGCTCAAGTTTCCATTTCCTGGAATCACTGTCATAAAGATCCAGGCTGGGGCTGCAGAAGTTTCATTTTCTTATTCTTGGCATTACCAGTCAATACGTTTCTATTTGCCACTCCTCTGAGGCGTGATTGTTTTTATCTCTATATAATTTGCCTCGCTGGGTCAAAGTACACATGACGTGGTGTTTTTATCTCCCGTCCTAGCAGGTTTCCTTTAAATCTCGAGGGAGTCCAGCACTGGCAGCATCTGTGGCAGACGAGTGGGCAGAAAGGGGGTTAACTCTTCCCCCCCCCCAATCCTTTTTAAAAAGAAAATCTCAGAATCATACTTCCAAAAGTTGCTTTCTCATCAGCTGGGGGGGGGGGACTAGGTCCCTGATGTCCTTATTTAATCTTCCTGTCTCCTCACAGGTGAAAAAAGTTGGTGGGGAGGGTGATCATGAGCTGCAAAAGGACGGGAGGGGAAAGATTTCAGCCACTTTATCCTACTTCCTTTCAGGGGCAGCCTACTGGCGAACCTGGGGTTTTGAAAATGGCAGGGACATTCATAGAACTCTGCTTACTGTAAAGGCTGAGTTCAGCGGCACCTTTAAGTCCAACGAAGTTTTATTCGGTTTTATTCACGAAAGCTGATGCCCAGAATAAAACCTTGTTGGTCTTAAAGGTTCCAGTGGATTCAAGCTTTGTTCTGCTGCTTCGGACCACCACGGGCCACCCCACTGGAATCTACTGTAAAGGCTGTAAGAGATCACAGGGGAAACAGCCATGGGATAAAAACTGTGGGAATCGTTTGTCTGCAATCTGAGAACCGCTGGGGAAAGCAGAGACCTGTGACTAGTTGCAGCAGAAGCAGGGCTGCATCCAGGTTAGGAAGTTCCTGGAGATTTGGGAGTGGAGCCTGGGGAGGGGAGGGTTTGGTGGGGCCAGGGAGCTCAGCTCAGCATGATGCAAAGCCATTTAGTCCGCCCTCCAAAGCAGCCGTTTTATCCGAGGGAACTGATCTCTGTAGTCCGGAGATCAGTTGTAAAAATGGGAGGTCTCCAGGCAACACCTAGAAAGTTGGCAAGCCTAAATGGAGGGCCTTGCCAACATTTTTGCATGGAGAGTGAAATGTCAGAATGACACAGACTCTTCTTCAGATAAAGATGTCACCCAGAATCAGGGAAACGGCATCCCATTCTGCATAGAATTTCATAATAAGACCCACTCTGGGTCGATCCATGACTTACTCATGGTAAGATGTTAAGCATGGGTACTTTGAAGCATGTTATTCTTAGTTCAGTAGGCTTTGCTACCCTGCAAACATGCCCTAAGTTGGCAACCTCAGTTCTTGTGCGTGGGTGTGCAAGAGTAAAAGTTTCAAGACAAATCTAGATAGCTGTAAATATGCTCAGTATGTAGGCTTGTCAACTCTGGGCTGGAAAATACCTGGAGATTTGGGGGTGGAGCCTGGGGAGGGCGGGGTTTGGGGAGGGGAGTGACCTCAGTGGCATATAGTGCCAATAGAGTCCATCCTCCAAAGCAGCCATTTTTCCAGGGAACTGATCTTTGGAGATCAGCTCCCCTGGAGCTGTTGCTTTGGAGATCAGCTCTAATGCTGGATGACCTCCAGGCCCCACCTGGAGGCTGGCAACCCTATGTGTCTGGGTGGCTGAAGCCACTAAGAGGTGACTGAAGCCACTTGCTGTGACCCTTTCCTTGTGGTTTTTTTTCTTTCAAAGATCTCTTTGCTGCCACAGATGAACCGAGCAACCTTTCCAGAAGACGGACCATTTCTACACACACACACCACCATCTCAATTGAATTGAGTTGGTCACAGTGCAATCATTAGCAGAGGAAATCCACTTAATTCAATAGGCTCAGAATGGTGTAACTTTGCTTGGGATTGTACTGTTAGAGAGCAATCCCAGCATGTCTACTCAGATTTGTGCCCAGGTCTGTTGAATAGGGCTTACTCTCAGGAAAATATTCTGGAGATTGCACTATTAGCAGTTGTTAAGCTGACTATGGTGCTGGAGAAGACCCTTGAGAGTCCCCTGGACTGCAAGGAGATCAAAGTCAATCCTAAAAGAAATCAACCCTGACTGTTCCCTGGAAGGCCAGATACTGAAGCTGAAGCTCAGATACTTTGGCCACCAAACGAGAAGGGAGCCCTCATAGGAGAAGACCCTGATGCTGGGAAAGACTGAAGGTCAAAGAAGAAGGGGACGGCAAAGGGTGAGATGGTTAGACAGTGTTACGGATGCAACGGACATGAAATTGAGCAAACTCCAGAGGATGGCAGAAGACAGGAGGGCCTGGTGTGATGCGGTCCATGGGGTCGCGAAGAGTTGGACTTGACTGTGCAACTGAACAACAACAACAACAAGCTGACTATACAAATGGATGAAGCCCACTGAAATCAGACTGGAGGAAGTCTGCATAGGATCGTGTCCTTAGGTGTGGGTAAATCACGGATCTCCGCTGCCATGTTGTCTAGAATCTTGAGGATTCTAGACTTCCTGGGGATTTGGGGGCGGAGCCTGGGGGTTTGGAGAGGGGCAGGAGCGCAGCGTGACACAAGGCCACATAGTCCTCCCTCCAAAGCATCCAAGGCTTCCTTCTGGTAGCTGTGCCAACTCTTCTTACCACCCTTAAGCCAAGAGTGAGACACAGCTGCTGTTTTGGTAAGAACTATGACTTAATCAGGGGCTTTTTTGTAGAAAAAGCCCAGCAGGAACTCATTAGCATAATAGGCCACACCCAACAGCAGAAACTCATTAGCCTATTAGGTCACACCCCTGACGGCACAGCTCCCTCCCAGGATCGGCTTCCCCAGGTGCCCTGCGGCTTGCGGAGCACCTGGGGAACGCAAGTTTAGAGGGCCTTCCCTCCCTGGATCGGCTTGGCTTCCCCAGGCGCACCGCGGCTTGCGAGGCACCTGGGGAACCCGAGGGGGGTGGAGGCTGTAGGCGTGGCTAACTCAGAAGCCAGCCCTAACTCTGTTCCTGTGCGTTCCTGCCCAAAAATAGCCCTGGATTTAATAGTTTCCGGTGGGCAGCCGTGTTGGGCTGAAACAACAGAACGAAGTTTGAGTCCAGGGGCACCTTTAAGACCAACAAAGTTTAATTCTGAGTATAAACTTTCATATGCACGCACACTTGGATATAAGCTTTCGTGCACATGCACACTTTTTTGGGGGGGAGGTGAGTATTTTGTGGGTGTGTATGCGTGTGTATGTGCTTGTGAGCCTGGAACTCATGTTGACTTCTGGCAACCCCTGGTGGGGGTTGGACATTTCAGAGAGGTGGCTTGCTGTTGCCTGCCTCTGCGTCCCAGCCCTGGTATTCCTTGGAGGTCTCCCTTCCAAGCCCTTGCCAGGGCCGGCCCTGCTTAGCTTCTGGGATCGGATGAGATCGGGCTCACCTGGGCTATCCCGGTCAGGGCCATGCGCACTCCCTCGGATAGCATCAGGTATCTGACGAAGTGTGCCTGCTCACGGAAGCTTACACCCAGAATTAGACTTTGTTGGTCTTAAAGGTGCCCCACTGGCCCCAAGCTTTGTTCTATAGTTTAATCAAAACCCTCCTCAGTAGAGGTGCCAGCCCCCGGGGGAGACCTGAGAATCCCCTGGGACTGCATCTTATCTCCAGACTACAGAGATCAGTTTCCCCGGAGCAAATGGCTGCTTTGGAGGGTGGACTCGGTGGCCTTGCACCCCGCTGAGGCCCCCGTCCTCCCCAGGCTCCGTCCCCAAATCTCCAGGACTCCCCCAGCTTGGAGCCGGCATTTCTGCCCCCCATCCCCATCCCCTGCCAGTGGCCGGGGGGGACCTGGCAACCCTCCCCCCCCCGATAAAATTGTTAAAATTTTAACCTCGGAGGCCTGGTTTGAGATGGGAAATGGGAGGGATTGCTTATCTTTTCCCTTGCCACTGCAGATCTGATTTGTTGGATGGAAGCCAGGGGTATGTGCGAGGGCTGGTCTTTTCTCCGATACAGTTCGAGCTGCCTTAGGTGGCCAGGTGGGCCTGACCCAGGGAGAGCAGAACCGAAAGGCCTGGTTGGTGAGCGAGCCCTCCCTCCTCCCCCCAGCCTCTCTGGGTCTGCCGTCTGCACTTGGCCTGACTTTGCCCGGCCAGCCTCTTTCTCGAGACAGACAGAAATAGCTTGGCACCGTGTGGCTTTTGAGTCACTCGTCGTCTCCGGACGCCTTCTGCTCCATAAGGAGAGGCCAGACAGATCTCAGCCATACACAAGTGCAGCCGCCGTCCCTCACTTCTCCTCCACAGTCCTTTGGGCCAGGCCTCTGCCACAGGGACCGGGACGAGGGGAGCAGAGACGACAGGGGTGGGGAGGGTGAGGAGAGGCGAGACGGGGACTGGTACATAGCGAGCCGTGCCGGATGGACCCGCTGTAGTTGTCGCCATTTCAGGCATCCAGTCCTGTCATCGTAGCCGAGTGTGAACCATATGGGACTTCAGCAGGCCGTGGTGGGGTGGGGCGGGCCGGGGGGTGGGAGACGGCAGGCGCGGAAAGGGCCGTCGGGTCCAGCCTTGGGCTGAGTCACTTCTGAGGAAGGCGGAAAGGGGTGGTGGAGCCTTGGTGCCAGCACAGGCTCTTGCTTCGAGGCCCCTGAGATGGAAGACGCCCACGGGTTGCACTGGAAGAGAGCTGTGGGGGTCGTCTTCTGTTGCACTTGCCTGCGCAAGCGTGGCCCCCGGGCAAGGCACACTCCTGTCCTGAGCAGAAGAGAAGCCGCGGTGCTGCTTTCCGCCACAAGGTAATAATCGTTGCTCTCTGGGGACTGGTCCGTCATTTCTCAAAGGGAGGAGGAAAAGGCCTACTGTGCTGGTTGGAGGTCTTCTGGTACTCCGTGTGGGGGCGCTTTGGGTGGGGGGGCTGAAAGCCAGTGTGGTGCGGTGGTTGAAAGTGGCGGACTCTACTCTGGAGCACTGGGTTGGATTCCCTGCTCTGCCTCCACATGAAACTTGCTGGGTGACCTTGGGCCAGTCACAGTTCTCTCTGAACTCTCTCAGGCCCGCCTGCCTCACAGGATGCCTGTTGTGGGGAGAAGGGAAGGCAGCTGTAAGTCACTTAAGGTAGAGGAAAGGTAGAGAAAAACAGGCAATAAAAACCTATCCTTTGTCCTTAGGTGTTTTCTCACCATTGAGGCCAATCCTCTCTTCATCTGTCTTTTCCCAGCAGGGAGCCATCCCGCTTCCCTATGCCACGGTCAGTCTTAAAATTGAAAGGCCCCAGACTCAAGGTGGCTTCCTAAACTCGGACTACGTATGGATGGGCTAGGGTTACCAGGTCCCCCCTGGCCACTGGCAGGTGATGGGAGAGGTTAGGGTTGCCAGGTCCAGGTTGGGAAACTCCTGGAGTTTTGGGGAAGGAGCTTGGGGAGGGCAGGAGCCTCAGCGGGGTCCATTGCCACAGAGTCCACCTTCCAGAGCATCTGTTTCCTCCAGGGAAGTTTCTGGAGACAAACTCTAATTCTGAGGGATCCCCAGGTCCCACCTGGAGGTTGGCATCCCTAGGATGGGCTTGTTGCTCAGGGGAAAGCGCTCTGTGCTTGTTAAAAAGAACTCTGTTCCAAGCCAGGGCTCAGCACTCAGAGCAAACTGAGGTTTAACAGGGGAGGCGAAGGAGTGCAGATGTACTTGATTCTTGGAGGCATACAGATTATGCCTCATTCTCTTACAGATTACCTCTTGGTAGCTGTAAGAGCACACAACTGAATTTCTACGTTGAGGTTTGGCAAGTGCATGAATTTGCATGCTCGACTGTGTAGTTATGCCTCTGGGATGATGGATGAACATGGGCGTGCAAGGGAGGAGCTCTAATTCCACGGTGGAGCTCTTGTTTTTGCCTGCAGAAGGCTACAGGTGTGACCCCTGTCTTCTCCGGTGTAAAAAGATCTAAGGGAGCAGGGCTGGAGGGAGGGAGGGCTGCCCGCTGCCCCTGGGCCACTGGTGGGGGAGGGGGGATAGGGTTGCCAGATCCAGGCTGGGAAACTCCTGGAGATTTGGGGGTGCAGCCTGGGGACGGTGGGGACCTCAGTGGGGTGCAATGCCTCGGAATCCACCCTCCAAAGCATCCATGTGTCAAGGGGGAAATGACCTCTGTAGTCTGGAGAGGAGCTGTAATTCCAGAGAGTTCCCAGGTCCCACCTGGAGGCTGGCATCCCTGGGCCTGGAAAAGACTCTTATTCTGGGGAGTCTGAGGAACTCCTGGCAGTCCGATCGGAACGTACTCTATGGTGTAGTGGTTAAGTGCAAGGACTCTAATCTGGGAGAACCAGGTTTGATTCCCCACTCCTCTACTTGCACCTGCTGGATGACCTTGAGCTGAGCACAGCCAGTTCTTGAAAAAGAGCAGTTTCTGTCGGAGCTCTCTCAGCCCCACCTATCTCCCAGGGTGTCTGTTGTGGGGAGGGGAAGGGAAAGGAGTTTGTAAGCCGCTCTGAGACTCCTCTGGGTAGTGAAGGGTGGGGTATAAATCCAATCTCTTCCTCTTCTTCTACCTCACAGGGTGTCTGTTGTGGGATGGGAAGGGAAAGGAGTTTGTAAGCCGCTCTGAGACTCCTCTGGGTAGTGAAGGGTGGGGTATAAATCCAATCTCTTCTTCTTCTTCTACCTCACAGGGTGTCTGTTGTGGGGAGGGGAAGGGAAAGGAGTTTGTAAGCTGCTCTGAGACTCCTCTGGGTAGTGAAGGGTGGGGTATAAATCCAATCTCTTCTTCTTCTTCTTCTACCTCACAGGGTGTCTGTTGTAGGGAGGGGAAGGGAAAGGAGTTTGTAAGCCGCTCTGAGACTCCTCTGGGTAGTGAAGGGTGGAGTATAAATCCAATCTCTTCTTCTTCTTCTTCTACCTCACAGGGTGTCTGTTGTAGGGAGGGGAAGGGAAAGGAGTTTGTAAGCCGCTCTGAGACTCCTCTGGGTAGTGAAGGGTGGAGTATAAATCCAATCTCTTCTTCTTCTTCTTCTACCTCACAGGGTGTCTGTTGTGGGGAGGGGAAGGGAAAGGAGTTTGTAAGCCGCTCTGAGACTCCTCCTGGGTAGTGAAGGGTGGGGTATAAATCCAATCTCTTCTTCTTCTTCTACCTCCCAGGGTGTCTGTTGTGGGGAGGGGAAGGGAAAGGAGTTTAAAGCCGCTCTGAGACTCCTCTGGGTAGTGAAGGGTGGGGTATAAATCCAATCTCTTCTTCTTCTTCTACCTCACAGGGTGTCTGTTGTGGGGAGGGGAAGGGAAAGGAGTTTGTAAGCTGCTCTGAGACTCCTCTGGGTAGTGAAGGGTGGGGTATAAATCCAATCTCTTCTTCTTCTTCTTCTACCTCACAGGGTGTCTGTTGTAGGGAGGGGAAGGGAAAGGAGTTTGTAAGCCGCTCTGAGACTCCTCTGGGTAGTGAAGGGTGGAGTATAAATCCAATCTCTTCTTCTTCTTCTTCTACCTCACAGGGTGTCTGTTGTAGGGAGGGGAAGGGAAAGGAGTTTGTAAGCCGCTCTGAGACTCCTCTGGGTAGTGAAGGGTGGAGTATAAATCCAATCTCTTCTTCTTCTTCTACCTCCCAGGGTGTCTGTTGTGGGGAGGGGAAGGGAAAGGAGTTTTAAGCCGCTCTGAGACTCCTCTGGGTAGTGAAGGGTGGGGTATAAATCCAATCTCTTCTTCTTCTTCTACCTCACAGGGTGTCTGTTGTGGGGAGGGGAAGGGAAAGGAGTTTGTAAGCTGCTCTGAGACTCCTCTGGGTAGTGAAGGGTGGGGTATAAATCCAATCTCTTCTTCTTCTTCTTCTACCTCACAGGGTGTCTGTTGTAGGGAGGGGAAGGGAAAGGAGTTTGTAAGCCGCTCTGAGACTCCTCTGGGTAGTGAAGGGTGGAGTATAAATCCAATCTCTTCTTCTTCTTCTACCTCCCAGGGTGTCTGTTGTGGGGAGGGGAAGGGAAAGGAGTTTTAAGCCGCTCTGAGACTCCTCTGGGTAGTGAAGGGTGGGGTATAAATCCAATCTCTTCTTCTTCTTCTACCTCACAGGGTGTCTGTTGTGGGGAGGGGAAAGGAAAGGAGTCTGGATAGTGAAGGGGGGGTATAAATCCAATCTCTTCTTCTTCTTCTTCTTCTTCTTCTACCTCACAGGGTGTCTGTTGTGGGGAGGGGAAGGGGAAGGAGTTTGTCAGCCGCTCTGAGACTCCCTTGGTTAGTGAAGGGCGGGGTATAAATCCAACCTCTTCTTCTTCTCCTGGGCTAGAGGACCAATGGTTGGACTGGCTGTAAGGCAGCTTCATGCGTTCATTTGTGCATGCATCTCCGTCTGCTTCTGTATACAAGCATGAGGATAGCAGTGGATCAATGACTATGTGCTTTGCATAAGCCTTCAGCAGAGACATTTTAGTGGGCACGTATGCCCATCAGCAATGTGAACACACTTGTGTCGTATATAAGAATTCAAGACAGCCCACGATTCGACTTGTGTACACATTCGCCTGTCTGTGTATCCGGAAAGAAGTGCTTTCCCTTTTTGAATCTGTGGCTGGGGAGCGGTGGTAATTTTATAAGCGAGTTCAAAATGGTTTGGGAAAGGTCTGCTGCTAGACTCCCGGGAGAAACAGTACTGGTAAGAGAGTGAAGTTTGAGGCCAGGGGCACCGGTAAGACCAACAAAGATTAATTCTGGGTATAAGCTTTCATGTGCATGCACTTGTGCATGCACATGAAAGCTTATGCCCAGAATTAATCTTTGTTGGTCTTAAAGGTGCCCCTGGACTCAACCTTTGTGCTTGCTTCAGACCAACACGACAGCCCACCTGAACCTATCAGTACTGGAAAGAGATTCTCGTTGCCGTCACCTGAGGTGCACCTCTTTGTATGTGTGTCCTGCTTTCCCCTCCGATCAAACACGATTTTGAAACAGCCACGAGTAGTGACCCCTCTTTTAAACAATCTCCCGCTCTCTAAATAGTTATATTTATTTTGCAGTCAAATCGCAGCCCACTTCTGGTGGCCCCCCATCGGGGTTTTAAGGCAAGAGACGCCCAGAGTTGGTTTTGCTGTTGCCTGTCTTTCACCAGCAACCCTAGACTTCCTTGGTGATCTCCCATCGAACTGCCAACCATGGCCAACCCTGCTGAGCTTAGCTGGAAAGCCAGCGTGGTGTAGCGGTTAGAATGTTGGACTTGGATCTGGGTGACGCAGGTTCAGTTCCCCACTCGGCCATGGGAGCTCAGTGGGTGACCTTTCCAGTCGGACGTTCTCAGCCTAACCTGCGTCACAGGGTCGCTCTGAGGATAAAGGGGAGGGGGTGGATGTAAGCTGCTTTGGGTCCCCATTGGAGAGAAAGGTGGGATATAAAATAATTATTTAAATAAATATACACAGCTTCCAAGACCTGACAAGGTTGAGCTAACATGGGCAGCGATGGGGGGGGGGAGCTCTGGCCAGCCTTAATTTCCAGAACTGTTCTGTAATATTCATCAGTATAGTTTGCAATATACATCAGTGCAGTTCCAGTTCTGTGCCGAAATTGTATGGCATGATTTCTTTTAGGTTTGGGGGGTTTACTCAACATCAATGCTCCCTCCAAGCTGTGTTCTGAGCAAAAATTCTACTTTATGAGCTACTGGCGTTAAAGTTGTGAGTGAGCAATTTGGCTGCTGCATAAATTAGTTTGCTCTAGAGCCCATCCTTCCTGAGCCAAGACAGAAATGTGTGAGCCGGAGGCTAAAGAACTGTGATCTCGCTCACACTAACTCAGCTTAGAGGGAACGCTGCTCAACATAAGTTGCTGTCTGCTTCCAAGAGTTAGATTCAGAAACCGGGCAAGGGTGCTTAGTCAGCTGAATTTCCGGCTGCCGGACATCTGGTAATGTCAGACGAGCCCTGTCGGATCTCTGTAGTCTGGAGTTGGGCTGTAATTCAGGAGGATTCCCAGGTCCCACCTGGAGGCTGGCATCCCTGGGTCAGGGCTTGCCCGAAACTTTAGCTGAGGCACTTTGGTTTGGGACACAGAAGCGGGTTGTCTTTGCAGGAACGAAGCTCACATCTTGAGTGTCTGTCAAGTTTGCTCCTGCAGCAACCGGCATTCGCACTGGGGGATCTCTTGGGTGCCTTCCTTTCTCTTTTGTTGTGAGGCCAAAAGGTAGGAGAGCTGCACTGAAGGCAGAAATGCAGCAGGCAAATCTTCACCCAATATAAGATTAAAAGCTTCAACTATGATTTCTGTCTGTCTTGGAGAACATAGTCTCACCTGGGCAAAAGTGACAACTCTAGGGTAGGTGGGCAACGAAGAGTTCCAGAAAACCTAAAAAATGACAGAAATGTACAGTGCAACCCTAAACTGACTTCCAAAGGGGTGTAACTCTGCTCAGGATTGCACTATTACTTTCCCGATACCCTTTCTGAAGTTTAGGAGAACCTATTAAGTTTGTATACCGCCTCTTTGGGTCCCACTGTGAGAAAGGCAGGGTAGAAGCAGATTAAATATATGTATCTTAATGGAAGACATTCCTTGAAATGAAAATTGACCAAGAGAGAGGCGTTCATCTGCTGAAGGATGATTTAAATAAACTTCTTTGTGATGGCTACATTATGTAGACAATCTCTTGTGTGAAAATGGGTTTTCTGCCCAACAAGTTTTTTAAAACCCTGCAACACAAATGATCATTTTTTCCATTCCTTCTGCCCTTTCTTCTTGCCGTCTTCTTGATTGTTTAATTGCATATAATATTCCATCCATGCTCACTACTTTGAAGAAGAAAAAGAAGCAGAGATTGGATTTATACTCCGCCCTTCATTACCCAAAGGCATCTCAGAGCGGCTTACAAACTCCTTTCCCTTCCCCTCCCCACAAGAGACACCCCATGAGGTAGGTGGGGCTGAGAGAGCTCTGACAGAAACTGCTCTTTTTCAAGAACAGCTCAGACAGAACTATGGCTTGCCCAAGGTCATCCAGCAGGTGCAAGTGGAGGAGTGGGGAATCAAACCCGGTTCTCCCAGATTAGAGTCCGTGCACTTAACCACTGCACCAAACTGGCTTGAATGGGGGTAAATAGTTAAACAAAAATCAAAAAGGAAATGGAGAGAGAAACCATGTGAAAGGCAGTCCTCAGGGAAGTGTTGAATAGAAGGTTAATTTCTGAAGGGGGGGTACCCCTGATGCATTTTGATTAAAATCTTCTCTGGGGCAGTAGGATCCAATCTCCTTTCCCTTCAAAGAAAGCCCTGAGGATGATTTTATTGATGATGTTTGGATTTTTTTAAAAAAAATATACAAATCCTTGGGCTTTAGCCGCTTCAGAGCAGAAAGGAGAAAAGCCGTTCCTTGGTGCCAAGGCCCCTGGTTACTGCTGATCCAAAACTTCGGTAGCTAATGCGGCCCGTCACTCCAGGGTGACAGTGCAGTTCAACACCCCACTGAGGAGGCCTTTGCAGCTGCTCGTCCTTGTAACCGTCGCCGGACTGACGGGCCAGTTGGAGTCCTCCCAGACAGCCTCCTCTACCTTCCTCCGTCTCTGCCGGTGAGGGTTCTCTGATTCTCAACCCTCCTTTAGGCACTGTCTACTCCGCACTTGTTTGTCCTTGCAGCCATAAAGCAGTTAAAGGTAAAGGTTTTCCTTGCTCGAAAGCCAGTCGAATCCGACTCTAGGGATGCGGTGCTCATCTCTGTTTCCAAGCCGAAGAGCCAGCACCGTCCAAAGATGTTTCCGTGGTCATGTGGCCAGCACGACTAAACGCCGAGGCGCACGGAACGCTGTTACTTTCCCACCGAAGCGGTATCTATTTATCTACTTGCATTTTCTTGCTTTTGAACTGCTAGGTTGGCAGGAGCTGGGGCTGGAGACTGGAGCTCACTCCATCATGTGACACTTGGGTCTCGAACTGCCCAAATTACAGACCTTCCGGTCTGCAGCTTCAGTGTTTTAACCTCTGAGTGAAAACGGCTCAGCACAAGTCAGTTGCAACTAAGTTTGCCAGCCTCTAGGTGGGGCCAGGAGATCTCCCAGAATCACAGCTGATCTGGGAATTCAGAGGACCTGAAACATGGATTGTCATAACACTGTAGTATTTTGCTAATGCCTGGCTTTTGAACCTCTTGAAAGACTCAGTATCTGTTATGTCCACTGATCGCCACTAGGCAACAGCGACGTTTACCAGAGCTTGGAGATTAAGAGACAATAGGGACTAGGATCCTGAAACCTCAAGCAGTCACCAATAGGAAACTTTGGCTGGAAGTTTAAACACACCAATGGGACCTGGAGGTAGTCCACAGGGACTGTATATAGTTGGCCATAGAACCAGTATTTTATGTTCTGTTGTGTGTGCTAGTAAAATATGAGCTAACAATCATGCTGTGTCCTGGTTCTTCATGCATCGAACCCACTGCACAACAATGGCGACGAGGATGGGATACCGCTGAGCTGGCCAGGCCATGGAGGCATCAGAGCAAGACTGGTACCTGAGGACAATCACGGCTCCAGCTGATGAATCCAGAAGAAGATCAAGCGACCTTCACGCTTTCTTCGCCTCCTGCTTCACCTCCTCCTCCACCTCCATGCAGCATGATGGCAGTCGCTCTGGGAGCGGGACTTGTCCCTCTGTTCGACCCGGCCCATCCACATCACTGGGAAGCCTGGGTCGAGGGACTCAAGTCCATCCTAATCTATGAGGTCACCTCCGACGAACGTAAGAAAGGTCTCATTGGTTCCTGTGGCCCCACCACAGTGCAGCTGGCCCGTAACCTGCTCTCCCCCACAAAGTTGGCCAATGCCTCATTTGAGGATATAATCAAGAAGCTCCAGCACCATTTCGTCTCATGGCCATTGGAGATCACGCGCCACGTGGCCTTCTATGCCCGGCAACAATAACCACGGGAATCGGTAGCAGAGTATCTGGCTGAGCTTCGCCGGCTCGCCTCAGAGTGCACTTTCGGGGTCCATCTCAAAACGGCCCTCTGAGACAAACTAGTTTTCGGGCTGAGCGACAAGAAGCTCTGATGCCACATCATGGAGGATGAGAAGTGCTCCCTAGCTTCTGCCCTTTCCACTGCCACAGCATGGGAGAGAAACCGTCCCCTGACCACGGCCGCCGTGTGCCAGATGAAGGAAAACAACCTCGACCCAGACAGAGAGGAGGTCCACTGCACCCAACAGTCTATCAGGTGCCAGGAACAAGTCTCCACATCCCACTCTGTGCCTGCCCAGGAGTGTGCAAGCTGTGGAGACAAGCACGACTGGAAAACCTGCCGGTTCTGGGATGCCAAGTGCCATGGGTATGGCTGCACGGGGCACATTGCACGCACCTGCCGATCCCGGGGGTCCAGAGCCCAGCGGGCACTGCCACAGCCCCGCCAGAGAGCAGACGCCCACTATGAGGATGGCAATTCCAAGGAAGAGCTCTACTTCCTCACAGCCGATCCAGCCAAACAGGTACTAAGGCTTCCGAGCCAGTCCTCTGCCCCGAAGATCCAGGTCCGGGTCCAAATAGAGGGGTCCCACTGCACTATGGAGCTCTATTCCGGCTCCGTGGCCTCCATTATTTCAGAGGAGATGCTTAAGAGACTCTGTCCTCATGGGGGGCCCCGCCTGCGCCCATCTACCCTCACCCTGACAGACTTTCAGAAGAACCATGTTCCAACAAGGGGTGTGGGAAGTTTCCAGGTCCAGTATAAGGGGTTTGATGGTCAATTGGACTTGGTGGTGGTCACGGGGGATTTAGTCAGCCTCCTCGGCCGAGCATGGTTCGCCCCGTTGGGAATCTTGATGCGCATCACAGGACTTCCAAGAGGTCTGCGAAGAGTTCCCATCCATTTTTGTTGGGAACCTGGGTCACTATACGGGCCCTCCGGTGTCGCTGCAACTCGACCCTAATGTGGCCCCTATTCGAATGCTCTCCAGGACACTTTCATTCTCGCTATACCCAAAAATAGACGTGGACCTGGACCACCTTGTGGCCCAAGGAGTCTTGGAGCCGGTCTCCCACGCCGCCTGGGAGACCCCCCTAGTCACCCTGGTAAAGCCAAATGGGGACGTTCGCATCTGCGTGGATTACAAGTGCACGTTAAATAAGGCACTTCAGGAGCATGCTTATCTGGTCCCAGTTGTCAGCCACGTGCTGGCCTCCCTGGCAGGGGCAAAGATTTTTGGGAAACTGGACCTAGCCCAGGCCTACCAGCAGCTCCCGGTGGATGAGGCCATCGCCACGGTGCAAACTATCATCACTCCTAGAGGGCTTTCAAAGTAAAAAGACTGCAATTCGGGGTGAGCATGGCCTCTGGCCTCTTTTAACAACTAATGGACTTGCTCTTGAAAGGAATCCTGGGGGTCACACTGTTTTTCGACGAAGTGTTGATCGCCATGGCAACGCCTGCTGAGTTCGCCACCTAGCTGCGCACTATCCTCTGCTGCTTTCATGAGGTGGGCCTAAAGGTGAAGAGGGAAAAGTGCCTCCTGGGGGTTCAGTCAGTGGACTTTTTGGGCTTCATGGTCGAAACGGATGGCTTACATCCTGCCTGGGACAAAATCAAAGCCATCGTGGAGGCACCCCTGCCTCAATTCAAGGCGGAACTACAGGCGTTCCTGGGACTATTGAACTTCTACCACACCTTCCTCCCCCATAAGGTGGCAGTAGCAGAACCCTTGCATCGCCTACTGGACAAGTATGCCCCTTGGTCGTGGGGCCCCCAGCAGGCGGCTGCCTTCAGGGAGATCAAAGCGCTGATTATCTCTAATAAAGTGCTGGTGCATTTTGATGAGTCTCTGCTGGTCATGCTGGCTTGCGACGCATCGCCCTACGGCATCGGTGTGGTGTTGACCCACTGCCTTCCGGCCTGCCAGGAGATGCCCATCGCCTACTACTCCTGGACGCTGTCGGCCGCGGAGCGGAATTATGCCCAGATTGACTGGGAGGGCCTGGTGATCGTGGCCAAGGTTAAAAAATTTCATGACTTTGTATATGGCCGGCCTTTCACCATTGTCATGGACCATCGCCCCCTCCTTGGCCTCTTCACTCCGGATCATCGGACTCCACAAGTCCTCTCCCCACGGGTCCTGCGGTGGTCCATTTTCTTGTCTGGCTACTCTTACTCCCTGCAGCATTGCCCAGGCAAGGCTATGGGCCATGCCGAAGCCCTGAGTCGCCTGCCCTTGCCGGTCGTGGAAGATGACCCAGCTCCAGCTCACCACGTCCTGCAAGTCGAGGACCATCCCGATCCCCCCATCCAGGCAGTGGACGTCGCCTGCTGCTTGACCAGGGACCCCATCATGTCCTGAGTTCTGGACTGGGTGGTGAGGGGGTGGCCTGTGGTGGTAGACGGGCCAGAGTTCACAGCCTTTGCCGCCTGCCGGGACAATTTGTCCTCATACAAGGGCTGTTTATTGTGGGGGACATGGTGGTCATCCCCAGCGTACTGCGGCATAGAGTCCTGCAGGCTCTGCATGAGACCCATCCTGGCATCATCCGGATGAAGGCCCTGGCCCGCAGCTACATATGGTGGCCAGGGATAGATGCGGAGATGGAGGCTTGGGTAAAGCGCTGCCAGACTTGCCAGGCCATCAGGCCCAATCCACCGAGCATAACCACCCAAGCCTGGGAATCCACCCAGACACTATGGTCAAGGCTCCATGTGGATTTCTCCAGGCCATTCCACAGGCTGCTGTTTCTAGTAATGGTGGACTCTTATTCGAAATGGTTAGAAATCAGCCCGGTCTCCACCACTTCCTCCAAAGCCACCATCCAGGCACTCCGCAAGATATTCGCCACCCATGGGTCGTCGGACACCATAGTATCGGACAACAGGACGGCATTCACCTCAGAGGAATTGCAGGAGTTCCTCAGCAGCAATCTGATCTGGCACGTAAGGTCTGCCCCGTTTCACCCCGCCAGGCAGAACAAATGGTGCGTACTGCCAAGGAAGCCCTCAGCCGGCTGACAGAGGGGGACTGGGAATTCCGGCTGACGCGCTTCCTCCTGGCGTAATGCACCATCCTGAACCCAGTCAGTGGGTGCTGCCCCATGGAACTCCTCATGGGTCGGTGGCCCACAATCCTCTTGGACAGACTGCACCCAGACAGGGCCCCAGAGTCGTGCAATTTGTCCGAGCAGAGGGAGGCACCATGGGGGTTCTTCCCAGAGGACCCGGTCTACATCCAGAACTTTGGCAAAGGCCCTGAATGGATCGTGGGCTGAGTCATCCGCCCCATAGGCCCTGTGTCATATGAGGTCTCGATAGACTGTGGACAGGTCCTGCAGAAGCACATCGGCCAGCTGTGCAGGTGCATACTCCCGGCCCTGAGGCACACCGAGAGGGAGCTGCCGGGCATCCCAGAACAAGAAACTCCCAACAGGAGTTTGCAGGAGCCAACCCCTGTCGCTGCGGCCGCCCCAGAAGGCAGAGCACCTGATTCTGCCCTGGAACCAGACGAGGCTCTGCTGCCTCCCCCTCCAAGCACCCCGGCCATGGGGCAGGACAGGCCTCCCATTGTCATCCTGGTGCCAACCCCGAGGCATTCCATGCAAGAGTGCCAGGCCCCCACCTACCTAAAAGGACTATGTCATCTAGGTTGGGTTTGAACTATGGGGGGAGGGGTGTTATGTCCGCTGACCACCACTAGGCAACAGCGACGTTTACCAGAGCTTGGAGCTTAAGAGACAATAGGGACTAGGATCCTGAAACCTCAAGCGGTCACCAATGTTCCCTCTAAGCTCTAGAGTTCTGTGAGCAAAAATTCCACTTTGTGAGCTACTGGCATTAAAGTTGTGAGCGAGCGATTTGGCCACTGCATGAATTAGTTTGCTCTGGAGCCATCCTTCCCGAGCTAAGACAAAAATGTGTGAGCCGGAGGCTAAAAATCTGTAAGCTAGCTCACACTAACTCAGCTTAGAGGGAACATTGGCAGTCACCAATAGGAACCTTGGCGAGAAGTTTAGACCCACCAATGGGACCTGGGGGTGGTCCACGGGGACTGTATATAGTTGGCAATTGGGCCAGTATTTTATGCTCTGTTGTGTGTGCTAGTAAACTATGATCTAACAATCACGCTGTGTCCTGGTTCTTCATGCGTCAAACCCACTACACAACAGTACCACTTTCTAGGCAGTGTAGCCCACACGCAGTACTGATCGTATCCTGAGACAGGGTTCCCATATTTCGAAAAGCAAAAAACAGGACATGTTTCCCAACTGACTGCTTCAAATAAGTGATCTCTATGACAAATCTCCTTTTAAATACCCCTCCTATTTAGGCTGGGATAATTGCTACCGGGGCTCTTTTTGTAGAAAAAGCCCAGCAGGAACTCATTAGCATAATAGGCCACACCCAACAAAATAAACTCATTAGCATATTAGGCCACACCCCGACAGCACAGCTCATTAGCATATGAGGCCACATTGACAAGCAAGGGACAACCCAGAAGATTAAAGAGGGAAAGAAAAAGGGAAGGAAGGAAGGAAGGAAGAAGGAGGAAAAGAGAGAGAGAGAGAAAGAAAGAAAAGGAAAGGAGGAAAAGAGAGGAAGGAAGGAAGAGAAGGGTAAAAGAGAAAGAAAAGGGGGGAAAGGAAAGCAGGAAAAGATGGCAAAGAGATGAAGGGAAGGGAGGCTCTCCCACCCACCCCCAATCAAGCCCCCACCACCACCACTGCAGATCCCTTACTTACCATTGGCGGGGGCCAGGTAAGCTGGTGGCGGGCCTCTCCAGCCTCCCCCTAGCTGCAGCACTCCTGCTGCCTGCCGGGGATGCTAGGGGGGGCTCTTCTACCTCCCGGGCCCAGTGCTCCTAGGGGCCCGGACACTGCAGGGGTGGCTCTTCGGTGTCCCCTGGGCCCAGCGCTCCAGCGCAGCAGGGGGATGCTGCGGGGGGGGGAGGCTTTCCAGCGTCCCCCGGCCCAGCCCCCTGCACGGCCCGGGTATGCTGCGGGGACGGGGGGAGCTTTCCAGCATCCCCAGGCCCAGCGCTCCTGCGGGCCGGGGACGCTGCAAGGGGCAGGGGAGGGAGTTTTCCAGTGTCCCCGGGCCCAGCGCTCCTGCGTGGGCCGGGGACGCTGCTAGGGGCGCGGGGGTGTGTGTCTTCCCAGCATCCCCCAGCCCAGCGCTCCTGCGCGGGCTGGGGACACTGCTAGGGGCGGAGGGGGAGGGGGGGAGCTTCCCAGCGTCCCCCGGCCCAGCGCTCCTGCGCGGGCCGGGGATGCTGCTAGGAGCAGGGGAGAGCTTTCCGCGTCCCCAGGCCCAGTGCTCCTGCACGGGCTGGGACGCTGCGAGGGGCGGGGCAGGCTCAGAAGCCAGCCGGAATGCCGTTCCGGTGCGTTCCGGCCCAAAAATAGCCCTGATTGCTACTAACTAGGAATACTCCACACCTTCCTTCCCAAAAAGGGGAGATTTCTGTCGGTTTTTTAAAAAGAGCCCCAAAGAAGACAGACACCAAAAAGAGAGGACATTTTAATCTGTATTTTGTTTTGTGTGAGCCACCCTGAGCCTGCTCTGGCGGGGTAGGGCGGGATATAAATTAGAATATAAACAAGTGGAGACCCACAAGAAACTTGCGGGATGGTCATCCCATTCCTCACACCTTTGCTTCCTCCCTTCTCCCCTTATCTATCTCACACTCTTTCTCCCTTCTGGGGGTGGAGCCATAGACTCAACCCTCCAAAGCAGCCATTTTATCCAGGGGAACTGATCTCTGTCACCCATACAACAGTTGTAATTCTGGGTGATCTCCAGCCCTCACCCAGAGGCTGGCAATGGTAGTTCTCATGGAGGAAACGGCTGGTTTGGAGGGTGGAGTTTATGGCATTATACTGGTCTGAAGTTCCTCCCCTCCTCAAACCCCACCATCCCCAGGATCCACCCCTTAAATGGCCAGGAGTTTCCCAATCCAGAGTTGGCAACCCTATTTCCTTCCCACCCAACAGCCAACTTAAACTTTATCTGCCTTTATCTGTCTTCAGCTTTTCATCTCCGCCTCCCTCCCACACAGCTTCTACCAAGGAAAATTATAGTCTTTCTCCACAGTGGGGACCAAAGCAGCTTACATTATTCTCACCTCCTTTTTATCTGCACAACAACCCTGTGAGGTTGGTTAGGCTGAAAGTATGTGACTGATCCAAAATCACCCAGTCAGCTTCCACCACAATATGGGGATCTGAACCTGGGTCTTGCAGACCCTACTCTGAGGCTCTAACTGCTGCACCACTGCTGGCTTTCATAGGGTGGCTGCTGAACAGCAGCAAGCAGCCAGGCCAAGTTGAGTCATGCAAATTAGGTGGTATCAAGTCACCCAGAGGGTGCTGCCTAGGGATGCCAGCCTCCAGGTGGGATCTGGGGATCTCTTGGAATTACTACTCAGCTCCAGACTACTGAGATAACTTCCCCTGGAGAAAATGGATGCTTTGGAGGGTGGACTCTAGGGCATTGTACCCCACTGAGGTCCCTGTCCTCCTCAGGCTCCATCCCTAAATCTCCAGGAGTTTCCAGACCTGGAGCTGGCAACCCCACTACCCCCATCCCCTGCCAGTGCCCGTGGGGGGACCTGGCAGCCCTAGACTGCTGCCAGGCCTAGGGTTGGCAACCTCCAAGTGGGGCCTGGAGAGTGAACTCCAGAGATCTGTGAACAACAGAGATCTGTCTCCCTGGATAAAATGGCTTCTTTGGAGGGTGGATTCTGTGGCATGATACCCAGCTGAGGTCTCTCCCTTCCCCAAATCCTGCCCTCCTTGCACTCCACCCCAAAACCTCTAGGAATCCCCCAGCCTGGACCCAAGGCTCCCTCCGTCCCCCCTCCCTCCCTCCCTCCAAGGCCGAAAGAGGCCTGGAAAGAAAGGGCCCTTCTCCCCCACCCCTTTTACTGACAGAGCCAGTTAGAAGCCTCCTCTCTCCCCCCCAACGTTCTAATCTCTCCCCGTTGATGCCTGGAGTTAGGTCTCTGCAGAGGCCATTTCAAAAGGTTTTGAGGGGAATTCAACCGTCCCTGAAGAGATTTCCTCACTTTTTGGATTTTTCTACAAACCCAGGAAGTCTACTGACTATGTAGGAAAAGCTGTTGGGGGAGAGTGAGGCCCCTGTTGGTGGGAATAGGTATCCGCACAGAAAAAAAAAAGTCTGGGAAATAGAATAAGGATAAATAAATAAATAAACTGTAAATGAAGTGCTCTCAAGGGGGTTATTTCTGGGAGAGGGGACAAGGAATGGGTAACATCTCGCCCCTTGGGCTGAGGGAAACACTCTGATTTGGTCTCTGTTGTAACTCAAGTTCAGGCAGCTCTTTCTTTAATCAGTGATTTCAGTTCATTAGAAGAGAACACGACAACAACTCAGAACACACAGAACAACCCCAACTTATATATAGTTTGGAACTGGCTAAACCACGCCCCTAGAACAGTAAGGTCCAATCATAAGTGACTGCTTAGGACCAATAGGGTCTGTTCCCGCCAAAAGTCATAGTCTTCCCTGATTAGTCCATTTCACAACGGCAGCCAATTAGGCTGTTGATTTTCAGATACTGAGAGTCTATGGAGCTTGTGACTAAAGCTCAGGCTCATTTTACAATTTAGGCTATCCATATAACACAATATGTAACTTACTCTCATCCCCGGAGTAAGGAGTTCCCAACAGGCTTTACATGATCGCTGTCGTTTCTCTCGCAGCAAAGGTTTGCAGCTCTTTGAAATGCCACTGGCTGCGAAGATTGAGATGGCTCCTGGGCTTCTCCAACTGCCAGAGGGAGGTGCCTCCTCTGCACTAATGCAGAGGGTGCTATTGTACTTTGGGGGGAATTAACACCCCCACCAGTGTATTTTTTTTAAAAAAAAAGATTTCAGATTTTTCTGCAGACTGGGAGGTCCCCCATGTTTGCTGGAAAATCCATTTAGCATCCATGTGGCCCAAATCTGCAGATTTAGGTATCCATAGATGGGGGCCACATGTTGCTAATAGTATATTATAGATATTATAGATGGACGGACGCAGGCGTCATTTCCTAGAAAAAGAGGTGCAGGAGCTCATTTGCATAACTCATTTGCATATGCCACACCCCATGACAAAGGGCAGGCATGTTTAAAATGAGTTAAGGCATATGCAAATGAGTTTAAATCCCTCCCCCCGTTCCCTGAGTCTCTCCACAAAAGCAGAGAGGCTCAGGGATAAAGGGTCCATGTCTGCCTGCCTCCCCTTCCCCTCCCCAGCCAACCCGCCGCGGTGGGCTGGCTGGAGAAGGGAAGGGCAGGGAGGTAGACATGCCTGGCTTCCCTGCCCGATCTTCTCCAAGTGTCCCGCAGCTGTGGGGCACCTGGAGAAGATCGGGCAGGGAACCGAGGCATTTAAATCCCCCCCTCCCTGAGTCTCTCCATGGACGGGCCAGGAAAGGTGGGGGTGGGGCCTGGGCTCCTTACTGCCGAAGCACTGCTCTGGGGCACTCCAGCAGGAAATGACCCCTGGACGGAGGAATGCACTTAGTCCATATATGTTCAACAGAGTGTGAGAGAGCAGTTGTGTTCTACTAGCAGACAGTGGTATGTTTTTCTACCTTTGCCCCAATCACTCTCTGGTGTGTGTGTGCACGTTGAAGCAGAGAAGGGGGGGGGAGAAAGGAGCAAAATGATAGAAAATAGGGCTGCCAACCTCCAGGTGGGGGTCTGGAGATCTCCCGGAATTACAACTGATCTCCAGGCGGCAGGGATCAGCTCCCCTGCAGAAAATGGCTGCTCTGGAGGATGAACTCTATGGCACGGTACCCTGCTGAGGCCCCTCCTCACCCCAAACCCCATGTTCCCCAGGCTCCACCCCCAAATCTCCAGGCATTTCCTAACTAAGACTTGGCAACCCTGGTAAAGAAAGCCTGGCTAAGGACTTGGCAAGGAACAGAAAACTGGGAGTGTTTCTTTCCTGCAGGAGAACCTGGGCTCGGCCACATCGGGACTCCGGATTCAGGAGTGGATCTACGGGGGGTCACAGTGCTTTGGAGCCCAGAGTCCAGGGAAAGGTAGGAGATGCTTCATCATTCCTTTTTTTTCAGCGTCAACAGAAATAGCTCTCGCCACGCCTGTCCGTAGGCTCTGCCCACAGCTGTGGACTTAAAACACCCACCCACCAAATCTTCACACTATAAAAGAATTATAGTTACATTGCTTGGACCATTGATTTAGAGCATGGTCCTTTTCTGAGGGTGGACACATCTACATTTTCACTCCTTATCAGAACCTGCTTGCAAAGCTACTCCATACTGTCCCCCCGCCCCGCCACCCCGAGTACAAATGCTTTGACGCAGACTGTTGCTCACCTTCTCTGCACACAGCTTTTATTTTCAAACTTGGTCAACAAGTCCTTTGGCATGACAACAGTTCTCCGTGTCTCTCTCACTGCTACGGAACATGTGGAGACATTTGCTGTGGACATGGACTATTCACGCATCAGTTTTCCTTGCGCTAGCCCCCTATGCCCACTTTTTCCACTTGTGCCACCAGAGTACTCTTTTGGGTTAAAACAACAAACAATAACCAACATGCTATAGAATTATAATGTTACAGGGATATGACAATTGCTGCTTTTTAAAAGCCTCATTGCAATCCTCCTTCTGGTACCACTGCCACCAGAGTACTTTTTGGGACTTAAAAAAAAAACAGTAATTGACATGCCATAGCTATAAAGTTGTGTCAATTAGGTAAAGGTAAAGGTTCCCCTTGCTTGAAAGCCAGTCAAATCCGACTCTAGGGATGCAGTGCTCAGCTCCGTTTCCAAGCTGAAGAGCCAGGGCTGTCCAAAGACATTTCTGTGGTCATGTGGCCAGCATGACTAGACGCTGAGGTGCATGGAACGCTGTCACCTTCCCACCAAAGCAGTACCTATTCATCTACTTGCAATTTCTTGCTTTCAAACTGCTATGTTGGCAGGAGCTGGGGCCAGAGATGGGAGCTCACTCTGTCATGCGGCACTTGGGTCTCAAACTGCCGAACTACAGACCTTCTGGTCTGCAGTTCAGCTTCTTAACCACTTGAGCCACCGCAGCCCCTTGTGTCAATTACCCATCTTTTTTAAAGCTCGCCCCAAACCCTCTGGCGGCAAGGGGCAGGGTGGGGGAGGATTGGCAGCCACGGAGGACTAGGGAAGGGAAATGGTGGTGCCGAACCTGAAAAAAATCTGTGCCTTCATGTTGACACCGGTTCAGATGTGGTGGTGGGAGGTGCCATCAGGTTACAGCCGACTTACGGCGACCCTGCAGGATTTTCAAGGCAAGAGACGTTTGGAGGTGGTTTGCCATTGCCTGCCTCTGCGTAGCGACTCTGAGCTTCCTCGGGGGTCCCCCATATCCAAGTACTGGCCGGGGCCCAATCATGCTTTGGTTCCGAGATCTGATGGGATCGGGCTAGCCCGGGCCATCCAGGTCAGGATGGTTCAAATGCACTTTGTCTGAGATCTTTCAAAAAAGATCTTTCGATCCTTTTGCATCACGAAGAGGATCCGTCAATACCAAAGACCTGATGGGAGCTGATACACAGCTTGTTGACTGCGGCTCAGACGATAATACCAAGGCACTGGAAGCTGCAATCGCTACCCTCCCTATCAGAATGGTACTCAAAGATCTGGGACCACTTAATAATGGAAAAAAGTACAGACAGGCTACTCCAGTCAGACATAGACCCAAGGCAAACAAACTTCACTGAGAAATTGTTTCCATTCATCACACAGGCTCTTGTTCAAGACATGGACCCACCAAATCACACATAACTACTTCTCTTCTAATCTCTCTTAATTTTTCCTCTCTGTATAACTCTTACCTCTCTTTTCTCCTTTCCAAAGGCACTAGGTTCAAAACATACAATTACAACCACAGCACTTACCTTATCGTTCAGTTTCATATCTCAATCTGATTTCATTTTGAATTAAAAGCAGCATTAGAACTGATGTATAAAGCTAAGCTTTGACATGCATGTTATAATGTTTGATATGTATTGTGTGTGTAAACATGTTTTGCTTATCTGTTACTTAAGTTGTAATTCCCTTGTTGTATCAATAAAAGTTGTATTTAAAAAAAAAGATTGTCCCAAGGGAGATTTAGGAAAGATCATAGCAAAGCAGGGGGAAAGCACCAAGATGCATGAATGCATAGTGATGCCATGAAGACACTAGAGGAAAAGACCAGTGTCCCCTCTAAGCTGGGCATGTGAGAAGCCGCTCATTAACACAGGACGCCCCGCTCAGCAGCAGTTCGGAGCCATGCGGGGTCTGGCACTGCCCACTGCCCATTTGAAGATTCTGGCGAAAGGAATTCAGAAACAGGAATTAAAGATCACCGGGAACCTATAGAGAACTGCCTCGGTTGATAAAGAGGACTGTTTCAGTAGATTAAAAAATCCTGTCACAGGACAACAAGTTTAAATAGAATCGTCTCAGCTGACATCCATTTGTGAGCAGAGAACAGGCTTGGAAGACGTCTCGATGGATATAACCCTGGAGATTTTTATTAGTTTTACCAACAATTAGAGGCTGTTTTATCTTTTGTTTGGTGGATGTACATGCTTCTTATTGTGATACTGTGGACTACACCAGTTTGGTGTAGTGGTTAAGTGCGTGGACTCTAATCTGGGAGAACCGGGTTTGATTCCCCACTCCTCCACTTGCAGCTACTGGATGACCCTGAGCAAGCCATCGTTCTGTCAGAGCTGTTTTTGAAAGGGCAGTTCTCAAAAGAGCTCTCTCAGTCCCACCTACCTTACAGGGTGTCTGCTGTGGGGAGGGGAAGGGAAAGGAGTTTGTAAGCCGCTCTGAGACTCCGACTAAAGGGCGGGGTATAAATCCAATCTCCTCCTCCTCCTCCTCTTCTTGCAAGACAATTTGATAGATTATTCTTATGAATATTTTTACATAGTTGTAGCCGTTTTCATAACAATTCTTTGATGTGCACATTTTAAGATTACAGCAGTTATATTCTGCTCAGGATGTGAACTGCTCCACTCAGTAAGGGAAAAAAATATTAAAGAGAGCCTTGGAAAAGGCCACTCTTGTCCAGGAGCTGCGGTGAATCAAAACAGCCACAAGGAAGCAGTCTGCCACTGCAAGCAAATTGGCCATCTGAATTGCTTGCTATGTGCACAAACAGCAATTTTATCTGTTTCTCTGAAGAGACTGGAAATATACTGTATTACATATAGACATGTGTATGTGTGTGTGGGGAATGTTACATAGTTGGAAGACCTGACCATAGTGCTAGGCTTTTGCTTGGCATAGCTCAGGTACTTTCTTAGTGACTAGCTACAAACACACACCTGTTTGCTGGAGGGGAAAAACAGTCCAGAGGTTTTAGTCTGGGCAGAAAGAGAGCCAGTTTAAGTTCTGCAGCTGGTCCTGCTGCAGCAGCTGTGGAAGACTGGGAGGGTGATGTGTCAGCAGTTTGTGAGGCCCAGACGTGAGATCTGGCAGGACGGTTTGGATGACTGAATTGGCTGTGGGTGGCCTGGCCCTGCGGGGGCAATCTCTGATAAGGATCGAAGTGGCCGGGTGGGAGGTCCAGACGAAGAGTAATGGTCATCGCCTTCTCATAGTCCACGGGTTGGGGTGGAATAGGGTCCTGCAGCCGAGGTCCACCACCCAGCCTCCCGTTCCCTGTCCTTTGAAGGGGGCCCCACCAGCCTGGCCATGTCTTTGATTGCCAAGTGTGCCTTGGAAGAATTAGATTCTCATGTTGTCCGCATCCGCCTTCTGTGTCCCATGGAGCAGGGAAGCCTCGGTCAGAATTCGTTCACCATTTCTCTGTCAGTTTATGATGATGGCCCTGATCCGGATGGCCCAGGCCAGCTTGATCTCGTCAGATCTCAGAAGCGAAGCAGGGTCGGCCCTGGCTGGTATTTGGATGGGAGACCCCCAAAGAATACCAGAGTTGTGGAGGCAGGCAATGGCAAACCATCTCTGTTAAGCTCTCGCCTTGAAAACTCTGCGGGATCACCATAAGTTGGCTGAGGCCTGATGGAACTTTCCACCACCAGTCGATGCTGACACAGGAGGAGAAGCATTGCTTGGCCTGACAATGAGCCAGCATGCAGGGAAAATGGCGTCCAGGGGCAGAGGCAGCACCGGAAATGCTAGCACAGCATCACCAGTCACAAGACAGGAAGGTACCAGCGATTTGACTAGCAAAATTTCTGAAGCCCTGTGCCCCCTGATGGAACAGATAATGACTCTCAACCAGTCACAAGACAGGAAGGTACCAGCAATTTGACTAGCAAAATTTCTGAAGCCCTGTGCCCACTGATGGAATAGATAATGACTCTCAACCAGAAGTTCGACAATTTGCAAAAAGATCTTAAAGAGACAACAGCAAAATCAGAGAAGATGGAAAAAAAGATTAAAAAAATGGAAACTAAGATCAAAAAGTTGGATCAAAGAATGGACACTGCTGATAAAGAAAGAACATCTGCAAAACAACAATTACTCCAACTTCAAATGGAAAGGTCTTTATATGTATTAAGATTTCAAGGGGTCCCAGAGAAAAAGGATGAGAATTTAAGAGAAATTTTAAGCGAAGCACTGCCCCCCTTGATTAATAGCAAACCTGAGATTATACAAGCGGACATTGACATGATATACAGAACATGCTTAGAGTTGTTAAAAAAAAATAATCTCCTAGGAGAAATTTTTGTAAAATTTGCAAAAAGAGCAACAAGGCATTTAATTCTTAAAGCATCCACTGTGGCAAAGGTGAAAATTCAAGAGGAGAAGATTAAAGTTTTGAAAGACGTTCCATATGAAATACGGAGATTAAGAAGGCAGTACAGAAACATTACAGATTTTCTTCAAAAGAACAATGTCCAATATAGATGGCTATTACCAGAAGGACTCATCTTTAATTTCCAAAAAAGAAAGAAAGGATTGACTCTTTACTGAAAGTGGAATTATTTTTGAAGCAACACCATTTGTTGAGCAAACAAAAGAAAGGAGCAGAGGGCGAGAAGGCAACAGAAGAAACTAGCGGGCACCAAAAGACTGGCACAGACAATTCTTCTTCCTCTGATACCTCAGTATCTCTGGGAGAAATTTTTGACTTTGACGCAGATTCGAATTTGTGTGCAGCTGCACCCGAATCTTTGAAGGTTAAACTGCCCTGGCAAAAGAAGAAGAAGCATAAGGATAAGAAGACCTCTAAATATAGTTCTCAGATTTTGTATATTTAAAACGTATAATTATAAGCTCTGAAGTGATAGAATCTTTAACAAATTCTTTTTGGTTTATTTTTTAAGTAGCAAATTCTGGAAATGGATTATATATCATGTAGTGAAAGGTTGAAAGCATATACTAAGCACATATTAGTACCTTATTGTTCTCTTTAGTGTTTAGTGTTCGCAGTGTGTTTGTAGTGCATAGTGTTTGTATTCTGTAGTTTGTAGTTTTTGTAGTTTATAGAAGAAAATAATAAAAAATTATAAAAATTAAAGAAAATTGGAGAAATCAAGGGATCATTCCATGCAAAGCTGGCCATGATAAAGAACAAAAATGGTAGGGACCTAACAGAAGCAAAAAAGATTAGGAAAAGATGGCAAGAATACACAGAAGAACTATACAAGAAGGACCTCAATGTCCTTGATAATCACGACGGTGTAATCACTGAACTTGAGCCAGACATCCTGGAATGTGAAGTCAAACGGACCTTAGAAAACTAATCACTTTTCTTACTAACAACAAAGCTAGTGGAGGTGATGGTATCCCAGCTGAGCTATTCAAAGTCTTAAAAGATGATGCTGTTAAATATTCTATTGTATTTTAATGTATTTATTATTTTAGTGCTTTTAATTGTTGTTAGCTGCCTTGAGCCAGTTCTGTGGCAAGGCAGGATACAAATTGAAATAATAAATAAATAAAGTGCTGCACTCAATTTGCCAGCAACTTTGGAAAACACATCAGTGGCCACAGGATTGGAAAAGGTCAGTTTACATTCCAATCCCAAAGAAGGGCAATGCCAAGGAATGTTCAAACTATCCCACAATTGCACTCTTTTCACATGCTAGCAAAGTCTTGCTAAAGATCCTACAAGCTAGGCTTCAGCAGTACGTGGACAGAGAACTGCTAGAAGTACAAGCTGGGTTTCAAAGAGGCAGAGGAACTAGGGATCAAATTGCCAACGTTTGCTGGATTATGGAGAAAGCAAGAGAGTATCAGAAAAAGATCTACTTCTGCTTCATTGACTATGCTAAAGCCTTTGATAGTGTGGATCACAACAAATTATGGTAAGTCCTTAAAGAAATCGGAGTACCAGACCACCTCACATGTCTCTTGAGAAACATGTATAAGGGTCAAGAAGCGACAGTTAGAACAGGATATGGAACAACTGATTGGTTCAGCATAGGAAAATGAGTACGACAAGGATGTATATTGTCCCCTTGCTTATTTAATTTATATGCAGAGTACATCATGCGAAATGCCGGCCTGGATGATTCAGAAGCCGGAATTAAGATTGCTGGGGAAAACATCGACAACCTCAGATATGCAGATGATACCACTCTGATGGCAGAAAGTGAAGAGGACCTAAAGAGCCTCTTGTTCAGGATAAAAGAGGAGAGCACAAAGGTTGGCTTGAAACTCAATATCAAAACAACTAAGATCATGGCATCCGGCCCCATCACTCCTTGGCAAATAGAAGGGGAAGTCATGAAAGTAGTGACAGACTTCACGTTCCTGGGATCCAAGTTCACTGCAGACGGCAACTGCAGCTATGAAATTAAAGACGCCTGCTCCTTGAGAGGGAAGTGATGGCAAACCTAGACAGCATAATAAAAAGTAGAGACATCACCCTGCCAACAAAAGTCCATATGGTCAAAGCAATGGTATTCCCAGTAGTACTGTATGGCTACGAGAGTTGGACTATAAGGAAGGCCAAGCGCTGAAGAATAAATGCTTTTGAATTATGGTGCTGGAGAAGACTCTTGAGAGTCCCTCGAACTGCAAGGAAACCAAATCAGTCAATCCTAAAAGAAATCAACCCTGACTGTTCCCTGGAAGGCCAGATACTGAAGCTGAAGCTCAAATACTTTGGCCACCAAATGAGAAGGGAGCATTCACTGGAGAAGACCCTGATGCTGGGAAAGATTGAAGGTCAAAGAAGAAAGGAACAGCAAAGGATGAGATGGTTAGACAGTGTTACTGATGCAACAAACATGAAATTAAGCAAACTCTGGAGGACAGCGGAAGACAGGAGAGCCTGGCGTGATGTGGTCTATGGGGTCACAAAGAGTCAGACTCGACTGTGCGACTGAAGAACAACGGCAACAACAACAACAAGGGTGGAGTATCCCAGATCTCTAAAGCTGAGGGCACGCTACTGCCAATGAATAGTTTTTAAAAATAGGCCTCTTTACGAAGGCCCAGATGGTTCTCAGGAGAGATGCAAGGTCCTCCTGTCTTTTCCCACCAGGAACGAAGAGGGAGGCTTCACTTTGGCAATCTCTTTGTGCCGTTCAGATATCTCTGATTGTTTGGATCTGTGCTTTCCTTAAAAAGAAAGCTTAAGATTCTCAGAATGCTGACTGATGCTGCTCTCAGGGCCAATTTCTTGTGGAACTGCCGTATATAGTTCTGATAGTTAACTTTTAATAATGACAACAATAATAATTAATCTGACCAGGCCACAAGAAATGGTGCCAGACAGTGCCGTACACAGAGTTGCTAACATTTATTGCCAGTGTCTTTCCTATGCCTCAGACAAGCGTTACAGTCTGCTGACATTTGCAGGTGATGTCTCTTATCTCCCAAGCCATGGAAAACCACCTGCTGGCTGTTGCGTGCCAAAGGCGTGGGGCACAAGCAGGCCGGGGCGTTTCTTTCTTTCCTGGCAACTCGGCAGCTCTGGTTGCAGCTGTTGGGTGCTATCTAGTCTTAGAGGTGACTGTTGTTTGTCTGTCTAGTTGCCTAGTCCATTAATATATATCTTTATCCTGCGTTTAGTCTAGGGTTGCCAACTTCAGGTTGGGATCTTGCTGGAGATTTGGGAGCTGGAGCCTGGGAGGGCAGGGTTGGGGGTGGTAAAGGCCTCAGAGAGGTATAGTTAGGGTTGCCAGCTCTGGGTTGCAAAATACCTGGAGATTTGGGGGGTGGAGCCTAGGGAGGGCGGGGTTTGGGGAGGGGACGGAGCTCAGCAGGTTATAATGCCACCGAGTCCCCCCTCCGAAGCAGCTGTTTTCTCCAGGGGAACTGATCTTGGTTGCCTGGAGATCAACTGTATTCGTGGGAGATCTCCAGGTACCACCTGGAGAGTGGCAACCCTAGGTATAGTGGCATGGTGTATACCCTCCAAAGCTGCTGCATCCTCTAGGGAAGCTGATGTCTATTACCTGGAGATCAGTTGTAATGCTGGGAGATCTCCTTATCCACCTCTCCAGCTCCTTCAGATCTTACAGGGTCATATTCTTAAAGGGTGAGTCTGAGCACGGGATACTGACATGGTGACCCACAGGTTCCTTCCTGTCCCTCCCCTCCAATTTGGACTTTTCTTAGCTTGGCCTCATTAGGCCCTGCCCCAGCTGGTAGCCACGGGAGGCCAGAATTCACCCAGTCCAAAAGGTGCTTTCATAGAATCATAGAGCTGGAGGGTCATCTAGTCCACCCCCCCTGCACAATGCAGGAAATTCACAAACACCTCCCCACCACACACCCAGTGACCCCTGTCCCATGCCCAGAAGATGGCAAAAAAACATCCAGGATCCCTGGCCAAACTGGCTTGGAGAAAAATTGCTTCCTGACCCCAAAGTGGCGTTCAGCATTTCTCTGGGCATGTAAGAAAGGGCCACAGGAACTAAGCACTGGTGCAACCCTCCCTGCCCTCCCTCTCACGATCTGTCTGAGTCCACAGAATCCGCATTGCTGTCAGGGGGCCATCTAGCCTCTGAGAACCTCCAAAGAAGGAGACCCCCCCCCAAGGAAGCCTGTTCCGCTAAGGAACTGTGCCAACTTTCTGTCAGGAAGTTCTTCCTAATGTTTAGCTGAAAACTCTTTTGATTTATTTGCAACCTGTTGGTTCTGGTCCGACCTTCTGGGGCAACAGAAAATAACTCCACACCATCCTCTTATATGGCGGCCCTTCAACTACTTGAAGATGGTTTTCGTATCACCTCTCCAGGTTAAACATTCACAGCTCCTTCAACCTTTCCTCATAGGACTTGGTCTCCAGACCCTTCACCATCTTCATTGCCCTCCTCTGGACATGTTCCAGCTTGTCTGCATCCTTGTTCAAGTGTGGTGCCCAACATGGAACACAATACTCTATTCTATTACATTATTATTATAGCCCAGGCTGTAAGAGCCTGTTGACCAGTTAACTTCTTTGACTAGTGGATGCTGCCCTGCATGATTAGAGCGCCAGAGAGGGGCTCTATTTATGTAATGGTTCACCATCTGTGGCCACCTGGAGACCTGAAAAAAACTTGCAGCTTTTTTTCCTGAATACAATATTTTGCCGTTGCATATTTAGTCCTACTCCACTTGCGCATTCTGTTCACATGTGCCCTTTTGGTGCAGTTTCAGAACTGCAGTGACTGCCTCATTGCCCTGCTGAGCCACAAACCCCCAGTAGTGTTGGGTTCCTGTGCAGGGAGATTTTCTGCTATTACAGCTGATCTCCAGATCTTCCCCTGGAGGAAATGGCTGCATCGGAGGGGGGACGCTATGGCGTTGCACCCTGGCCAGGTCCCTGTCCTCCCCAAACCCCACCCTCACCAGGCTTCATCCACCCCAAAATCTCCAGGGATTTCCCCACCCAGAGCTGGCAACCCTGGTTTTGGGCCACCTAATTGTAACTCAGGAGCTGCGGTGGCTCAAGTGGTTAAGATGCTGAACTGCAGGCTGTGGAAGGTCAGTAGTTCAGCAGTTCAAGATCCGGGTGGCCGCATGATGGAGTGAGCTCTCGTCTCTAGTTCCAGCTCCTGCCAACCTAGCAGTTCAAAAACAAGAAATTGCAAGTAGATAAATAGGTACTGCTTCAGTGGGAAGGTAACAGCGTTCCATGTGCCTCGGCATTTAGTCATGCCGGCCACATGACCACGGAGAAGTCTTTGGACAGCGCTGGCTCTTTGGCTTAGAACAGGAGATGAGCACCACCCCCTAGAGTTGGCTTTGACTGGCTTTCGAGCAAGGGAAACCTTTACCTTTAATGGAGAACTCCTGGCCACATGACCACGGAAACATCTTCGGACAGCGCTGGCTCTTCGGCTTTGAAACGGAGATTAGTACCGCAACCCTAAAGTCGGATTCGACTGACTTTCGAGCAAGGGATCCTTTACCTTTAACTGTAACTCAGGTGGGGAATTTACGGCACATTCAAGACTGAGGGCCTCCTTTCTTAAAGCTTCCCCCCAAAAAACTACTCACACAACTTGGCTCAAGCAAACTAACAGTATTTATTACAATATTAGAACTCGAGGGCATTCAGCGAAGCTGACAGGCAATAGGTTCAGGGCGGACAAAAGGAAATACTTCTTTACACAGAGAGTGATTAAAATGTGGGATTCACTCCCAGAGGATACAGTGATGGCCACAAGAATAGAAAGCTTGAAAAGAGGATTTGAGAGATGCCTGGAAGAGAAGTCTATCAATGGCTCCGATCCATGATGGCTGAGAGGAACCTCCACGTTCAGAGGCAGTCAACCTCTGAATCCCAGAGCCAGAAGGCAACATCAGGGGAAGGCCTCGGCCTCTATGCCCTGTTGTGGGCCCACCAGAGCCCAGCACCCCTGCTCCATATGCTCCTTCCAGTTTGCAAACTGAGTTGTTCCATTGCTCCACCCAACAGCCTCTCTTCCCAAAGCTCGACCTCACTTTATCTTCTCAGGGCCAAATTAGACATGTCAGCCTCTCTGTGGCTGCCACGAGGAAGCTGCCACCATTTTAAGTCATTTTAAAACGCTGCGAGGGCCCAGACCTTCCCCCTTGGGGGGGACTGTTTCCAGCACTCGATGAGGTGGTAGTGGGGGAACATCACAGCCCACCCTGCTGCAGGTGCAGCCCTCATGGTGTTTTAAATTTTAAAATGGTGGTGGTGTCCTTGTGGCAGCTGCAAGGATGCCCTCACATCTAGCTTGGCCCTCAGTAGTTAGACTGCTTGTGAGCATTCCAGGATACCGCAGTATGTCTGCCGGAGTTGCAAGCCCTGGATTAGGAACTACCTGGAGGTTTTTTTGAGGGGTGGAGTCTAAGGAAGGCGGGATTTGGTAAGAACAGGGACCTCAGTGGGGCACAGGGCACTTCGGAGGCAGCCATTTTATCCTGGGGGAAGGGCTCTTTTTGTAGCAGGAGCCACTTTGCATATTAGGCCACACACCCCCTAATGTAGCCAATCCTCCAAGAATTTACAGAGCTCTTCTTACAGGGGCTACTGTAAGCTCTGGGAGGATTGGCTACATTAGGGATGTGTGGCCTAATATGCAAAGAAGTTCGAGTTCCTGCTACAAAAAGAGCCCAACTGAGCTCTTTCTCCTGGAGACCAGCAGTAATCCCAGGAGATCTCCAGCCACCACCTGGAGACCAGCAACCCTCAGTGCTGCCCCTGCTGCTGCTGAATGCGCATGGCTCTGACAGTCAGCCTCCTATGACAATGAGGGTTGCCAACAGACCTGGAGGAAAAGGTCTTGCCCCCCGAATAATTGCCTGATGTGTGGAAATGGGCTGCTGCAGCTTTGCAAGGCATGGAGGTAAATATTTAAGCTTTTACTAAAATGAAAGGACATTTTTTGCCTCTAGGCAGCTGGCAGTCTCAGGCAGCATAGAGCCTCGGGTGTGGCATGTTTTCCTTTGCCCCCTTTTTCGAGCTCCAGGGCTTGTTCAGTGTCTCAGTTGGACCTCTTATTCATCCCTCTTCCATGACAAGCCGATGACCTCTTGCACTGAGGATTTATGAGATGGAAACAGTCCAAAGTTTATTTTGTGGCGCAGGAATCCTTGATTTCTTCAGTCATGCAAATCTACGGCATGGGGTGGAGCCTGGGGAGGACAGGGACTCAGTGGGGCACAATGCCACAGAGTCCCCCCTCCAAAACAGCCATTTTCTCCAGGGGAACTGGTCTCTCTAGTCTGGAGATGAGCTGTGATTCTGGGGGATCCCCAGGTCCCCCCCCGGAGGTTGGCATCCCTACTAGTACTCCCAGGAGAACTCTGGGCCCCACCTGGAGGTTGGTAACCCTAGAGGGGTGCCTGTCCCTTCTTCCTGCTGCATTTTCCATTAACCCTTCTTCCTGCTGCATTTTCCCCGATTGAAGTCTTCCTCTGAAGCTGTTTATCTTGGTAGGGAATAAAGTCAGGGCTAATGGAGAACTAGTAGGGGCCGTGGTGGCTCAGAGGTTAAGACGCTGAGCTGCAGACCGGAAGGTCTGTAGTCAGGCAGTTCGAGACCCTGGTGCCGCATGACGGAGTGAGCTCCCGTCTCTGGCCCCAGCTCCTGCCAACCTAGCAGTTCAAAAGCAAGAAATTGCAAGTAGATAAATAGGTACCGCTTCAGTGGGAAGGTAACAGCGTTCCATGTGCCTCGGCATTTAGTCATGCCGGCCACATGACCACGGAGAAGTCTTTGGACAGCACTGGCTCTTTGGCTTAGAAAAGGAGATGAGCACCACCCCCTAGAGTTGGCTTTGACTGGCTTTCGAGCAAGGGAAACCTTTACCTTTAATGGAGAACTCCTGGAGAATCAGTGCAGAGTGTCTGTGTGTGGCTATGCATATGTGTTATATATATACATACACACACATGCTCACACAGAGAGAGAGAGAGAGAGAGAGAGAGAGAGAGAGAGAGAGAGAGAGAGAGAGAGAGAGAGAGAGAGAGAGAGAGAGCGCAACCACGGAATGCTAACCGCCGTCACTAGAGGGTGCAGGTTGCAGACAAGACATTTGTTTAGGGAATGGGACAGCTTATTTGCTAAAAGGCATCTCCAGATGGGTCTGCGGTGCCAATTGAATGCAAGAACCTGACCTCCCAACTGCAGCCAGCATCGCTTTTTAGGAAACTTCTACATGGTGGTCTTCACATATGATCAGGGGGGGGAAATCCTAGCCATATCCTAGGGAGCATTTCATCCTTTGCGTGCTATTTTGCAGGGTGCCAGGCTCCAGGTGGGACCTGGGGATTCCCCCAGAATTACAGCTTATCTCCAGACTGCAGAGATCAGTTCCCCTGGAGAAGGTGGATACTTTGGAGGGTGAACTCTATGGCATTGTACCCCACCGGGGTCCCTGTCCTCCCCAGGCTCCGTCCCCAAATATCCAGGCATCCCCCAACTTGGAGCTGGCACCCCCATCCCCCACTCTGGCAACCCTTGTGCAAGACTCCCTTTCTACTAGTTTGTCTCAGAGCGGCTTGCAAACTCCCTTCCCTTCCCCTCCCCACAACAGACCCCCTGTGAGGTAGGTGGGGCTGAGTGAGCTCTTTCAAGGACTGCTCTTTTTCAAGGACAGCTCTTATCAGAACTATGGCTTGCCCAAGGTCATCCAGCCAGGTGCAAGTGGAGGAGTGGGGAATCAAAACCGGTTCTCCCAGAATAGAATTCTTCTCTGGGGAAAATGGCTGATTTGGAAGGTGGACTCTATGGCATGGTACCCCGATGAGGTCCCTTCCCCTCCCCAAACTCCCCAGGATCCACTTTATGTCGGGATATTTCTTTGTGCAAAGGAGTTGTGGGCAGTGTGAGCCCTGCACCCCATCCCAATCAGTGTTCCCTCTAAGTTGAGTTACTGTGAGCTAGCTCATAGTTTTTTAGCCTCTGGCTCACACATTTTAGCCTTTGCTCAGAAAAGATGGCTCCAGAGCAAATTAATTTTATGCAGCAGCCAAATTGCTCGCTCACACCTTGAATGCTAGTCGCTCACCAAGTAGAATTTTTGCTCACAAGACTCCACAGCCAGAGGGGAGCATTGATCCCAATACAGCCTGGAGCAGCCGGGCCTATCCATTTACCCCTTCTCCGTGAAAACTCCAGCCAGAGGTGGCCGCTTTGGTGGAATTTGTCCCTTGGCAGAGTCACGATGAGGGCACCAGTCGGCAGACCAGCCAGAAATGCGCTCTCTTGCTCTTCAGCCTTCACTTCCCTCCCCACCTCCCCAAATCTCCACTCTTCCAAAGCTGTCAAGTCTGGTTTGATCTGGCTTGAGAGCCTCGGCACCAAATGCCCTTTCCCTCCCAGCTGGCAGAGTGTGAGAGGTACGCACACTAGAATCTCATCAGGCCCGGATTAAAAAAACACATTGAACAGAAAAGTCCTTTGGTGGGGGGGGGGGCGGCAGAGAGAGAGAGAGAGAGAGAGAGAGAGAGAGAGAGAGAGAGAGAGAGAGAGAGAGAGAGAGAGAGAGAGAGAGAGAGAGAAGCAACACTGGGAGCAGCCAGGCACCTGATTCTGTGTGGGAAGGGGAGCCCAGGGCCTCGATACACCTGCTGGAGCACCTTCCCCAGGTCCTGCTCCTTTTGTGTGTGTGTCTGTGTGTGTGTTTTGCCTGGCGTGATGTCAGGAGGAGGAGGAGGTGTGGCTGCTTTGCTAGCAGGTAGATAAAGGACTCCAAGGAAACAGGATCCCCTAGTTCTGAGAGTCACGGCCTCAGCGGAAGCCCGAATCACCCAGGGCCAGGTAAGCCGACGCGCTCCCTCCGGTCCGGCTTCCCCTCGACCTCAGGTGTGTTTACCTGGACCTAAGTCCGGCTGGGTTCAGTGGTGCCTGCTCCCAGGTGAGAGCAGAAGCCAGGTTGCCGCCCCCGTCGTAGTTGGGAGAGCAGGAATTCAGAGGCTTCCAAATCTTCCACTGGCTCTTCTATCGATATGCCCCAGCCTGTTGGCTGTGGAATTTCCCCCCTCCACCTTTATCTACATTTTCTCTTCTGTGCGTTTCAAAATTGGATTTTCTTTTTTTTCTGTTTTTCCGGTAACTTCTGGTCTTCTTGTTTCCGGCCTGTTTTTGCTTTGTTTTCCTGCTTTTCAGTTTCAAAACTACCTTTCTCTCTCTGTTCTGGGCTGTTTTGTTGTTGTTGTTTTCTTTCCCCTCCTTTCTTCTTCCCTTTTTCTTTTAAACTGCTCTTACCTTTCACTTCCCCTTCACAGGAGTTAGACCCTCCTCCCTTCCTCCCCTTTGTCCTGCTTTCTGCTTTCTATTCTTAAAGCCACGATGGAAAGGTACACTTTTTATTTCGGCTTAAAAACGTAAAAAAATATAAAAACCCGTAATGAAAGAAAGTGCCCGGGAAAATAGTAGTCTGAGGAATCTCATTTTCTAGGGCTTCCTACTTTAAAAAATATATATCTGGGGGTGAGTGTGTGGGGGCTAGGTAACATAACAAGGGATGGCGCCGATTTGTTGTTCTACAGAGGGCATAACTTCCTGACTGGCAACTCTTGCTGACTGGAAAGCCACTTGGGAAGGGGGACGGTTGGTACCAGGCACCAGATCTCACATCCAGCCGCCCTGCGAGGGACCTGTGGTCACTTGCACAGATACTCATGCAGCGTCCCTCTAGGTTGACTGCCGGCGGGGTGGGGGTGGGGGTGGGTAGATTTGGCCCCAAGGCCACCAGTCTGTGATTTGGAGCTTAACGTAAGCATCTCTTTTCCTCAGTGCTCACGTTCATTTGTGCTACTTGAGGAATGAATATGTTTTCTCAGTTGGACTTGTCCTGGCAAATGCATCAAACCGCTTAGTTTTCCTTTTTGAAACTTTGTGCAGTAGATCCTCCCAGCTGAAGCGTGCTTGTGGGTGAAACAGGGACTTCAGTCACCTGAAAAGCTGGGAGCTACGGCCGCCAGCTCTGGATTGGGAAAATTCCTGGAGATTTTGGGGTAAAGCGGGGGGGGGCAGGTTTTGAAGAGGGACGGGAGCTCTGCAGGGGCCACCCTCCGAAGCTGCCGTCTGGAGATCCGTTGTTATTCTGGGTGATCTCCAGGCCCCACCTGGAGGTCAGGAGCATGGGCCCGAGGGGGGCACAGCTGAGCTCTGTGTGAATCGGGAAGAAGAGCACAGTTGTGCACAGAAGGCTTTTTCCTCCGCCCAGGTACCCAGCGCAGTTCAGAAACAGGACGTGGGAAGGGGGAGAGGCTGCTGGAATGGGGCTTTCGTTGTTTGTCGCCGTGGGTGGTAGGGCACGGGCCCAGCTGGCAGGTAGTTGTGTAGGGTGTGATCCGTTCCCGAGTTGGCATAACAAATCTGTTGTGGCTCGGGGTTGCCTGCGGATCGCACCTCGTGATCTGGGAATGCTGCTGCTCTCTCGGCCCGAAGGCCAAAGCCGGCGCGTGTGAGCCAGTGTGGTGTAAGTGGTTTTGAGTGTCAGACTAGTATCTGGAAGACCCGGGTTCGAATCCCTGCTCGTGCCATGGAAGCTTGTTGGATGATCTCGGGCCAGTTACACTCTCACAGCCTAGCCTACCTTCGCAGGGTTCTTTTGAGGATAAAATGGAGGACGGGAGGTGGATGTAAGCCCCTTTGGGTCCCCGTTGAGGAGGAAGGTGGGGCATAAATGAATCAGTTAAATAAATGAAACAAAGCTGATGTCAAGCAGTAGCTCTACAGCAGTCTGGAACTGCCTCAATTAAAAACGAGAAAACTTTAAAGCCGCCACCTTGCTAATCTGGCTGGGAAGAGAGATGCAAGGAAGGGGATATGGCTGTTCCTCTGATATAAATCTGGCCCCCTCCCCCCCAATCTGTGGGGTGACGCAGGGAAGAATGAAGTGGGAGGAAGCAGACAGCCTGGTGCTATAGACTCTTCTATTATACAGATTTGGGTTGGGGGTGGGTATTCAGGCCCAGGCTTGAAGCGGCCAAGGGCAGCATGTGAAGGAGTCTTCTTTAAACACAGGCCCTTGAGGGTAGCATCCCAGGGCAGAGGCCTAGTTTGAACTGGAACCCCAGCAAAGGGGAGGGAGGGTAGGCTTGGAGAGTACCAGTGGGTTTTCCCCATGTGTCAAAGTGAAGCTGTGACTGAGCTCACAAGAACCATGTGGAGGAAATTGGGGTTGCCAGGTTCCCCTAGGCCACTGGCAGAGGGTGGGGGGGCATAGGGTTGCCAGCTCCAGGCTGGGGAACTCCTGGAGTTTTGGGGACAGAGCCTGGGGAGGACAGGGACCTCAGTGGGGTCCAATGCCATAGAGTCCACCCTCCAGAGCATCCATTTTTGCCAGGTGAACTGAACTCTGTACTCCAGAGATGAGCTGTAATTCCAGGGGATCCCCAGGTTCCACCAGAGGGGCTGACATTCCAGGACAAATAGTTAAGTCTCTCTCTCTCTTCACTCTGTGGCCCTAAACTCAGGGGTCCTTTCATAGAAAAAGAGGTTCAGGAGCTCATTTGCATAATTCATTTGCATATGCCACACACCCTGACAAAGGACAGGCATGCAAGCATGCCTGGGTTCCCTGACTGTCTCCAGGTGCCCCATCCGGGGAAGGGAAAAAAAGGCATTTAAATCCCCCCAGATGGCGGGGGGGCTCTGCAGGCCTTCCCTGGCCCATCTGCCTTGGCCGGCAGACCAGGAAAGTCGGCAGGGAGGCCCACTCCTGGGCTCCTTACTGCCGGAGCACCGTTCCAGTGTGTTCCAACAGGAAATGACCCTTGCCTAAACTTAAGGGGGGCGGGTGCAGGACCTGCAGCTCCTAGTTACGGGTTTTGTTCTTTTTTAAAAAAATAAAAATCAGGAGCTCCATTCACAAATATAAACACCCACCCACACCCAAACCACAGGCACATTCCCAAACAAATTGGCAACCCCATGTGGCTGATTTGAAGTTTATCAAAATGCCCTGTAGGAGAGATTTAGATTACAGGGCTCTCGTGTAATGTCAAGTTTGGCTCTCAAACTTACATAAAAAGCACATAACAAAATCCTGATGGGCTTTCCCCACCCCCTTAAAACAGAAAAGCTGCTTTGAGGGGAGGTGTGGGCTTAAAGTGCTTCTCCTGGACATAGACACACACACATGCACACACGCATACACAATTTTGCGCCACTAGGCTTGGAATACATGTAGTGTTGCCCTACCCCAGAATCTGACCCGAACTTTTCAGGTCTTCATCCCTTTTTCTGAGTCTCCAGGTTCAGCAGCTGGAAATGAGGAGAGCCCCCCTCTCCCAAAGACCCCTCCTCAGCCTCCCCTAGGGGAGCCCACCGCCGGGTGGCACTTGGAGACCTCCTGCTATTACAGTTGATCTTCAGACAACCAAGATCAGTTTCCCTGGAAAAAATGGCTGCTTCAGAGGGTGGACCCTAAGGCGTTATAACCTGTTGAGGTCCTGACCCTCCCCAATCCCGATAAGGTCTGCAGGGAGTACAGGCAACTGCGCATGGGCTGTAGGAGGGCTGGCAAGCGTGAGAAGGACGCATGAGCAGATGGGGGCATGCAAGTGTAGGGGTGGAGAGGAGGGCATTGGGGGGGGCTGGAGCTAGGCAGATGGGGGGCCCTGGGCCATGTCTGCCCATGGCCCTGTGTGGAGTCAACCCCTCTGCATGCAGAACACTCTTGAAGGCTTCATGGGTTTGGAAGCCACAGATAAGTGTCCCGGTGTGCTGTGGTATCTGAAAGGTGGCCCGCGGGACAGACAGACATTGGTCTCCCTTCTTAGAAACTGTGCTCCGAATCCCAGTTTGTGAGGAGGAGGAACAAAATTCTAGTTTGCCTGGGGACACCTGTGTTTGGACATCATAGCAAATAGGAATTTGATCCAAGTGTTCTAAAATAAGGAAGGCTTCAAACATGCCTTTCATCTGGGAGAGGGTGAGGGTTGCCAACCCCCAAGAGGGTGGGCTGAAGAGCTCCTGGCATTACAACTGATCTCCAGAGTGCATAACTTGCTCCTTCCTTCCTTCCTTCCTTCCTTCCTTCCTTCCTTCCTTCCTTCCTTCCTTCCTCTCTTTCTCCCTCCCTCCCTCCCTCCCTCCCTCCCTCCCTTCCTTCCTTCCTTCCCATTTCTCGTGGAGAAAATGGCCTCTTTGGAAGGTGAATTGCCTGGTATTATGCCCTGCCAAGGTCCCATCCCTCCCTAAACCCCATCCTCCCAGGCTCCACCCTCAAATCTCTAGGTATTTCCAAGCCTGGAGTTGGCAACTCTAGAGAGGGAGGAGGGTGGATGGTAATGCACAAGGACAGTGTCAGACAGGGTTTGCACCTGTCGCAGGCAGGGATTTGTTTGCAGTGTCCGAATGCGATACCAGGAGGGCACCAGTAAAGCTGGCAATCTGTTTTCAAACGATAGCCACACTCGCGTTAGAAGGAGAGTCTTGTGATGCTGAAATAGATCACTTGCTAAGTGCCCTCAGGCTGTGCCCTCTCGTTTCACTGGCAGCATTCCTGAGCCCCCAGCCTCCACCCCCCCTGGACTTCTTGCCGCCCAGTCTGTAGGAAACCAGGCAACCCCACCAAGGGGTCTGCCCTCTCACAAATGCAGGTTTGTGGCCCTGCAGTGGAAAAGTAATGGTGAGGGGGAGACAGAGAAAGAGAGAGAGAGAGATCACGGTTTGGAGTCGAGAAGTCGCTGCTGGGGAAACTGTTCGGCGTCCTTTTCACATCTGCTTTTTTTGGCCAAAAATGTCCCCCCCCTAAATAAAGAAATGGGTGGCCTTGCAGGTGCAATAGAAGATGAGTGGGGCAAGGGGAGGGTTAAGCGCCCCCTGCTGGCTGCTGCGTCCACAGGACTTGGGTTTGCCTTGGACCCTCCCTGTATGCCCTTGAACCCAGATACATGGGGCCAGTTGGTTTCGCTCAGCGGTGTGGGAAATGCATCCTTCCCAGCGGCATTCCCATCTAGTGAAAATTTGCTGGCAGGACCCAGCCTGCGGGATGCCAGTTGGCCCTGGGCCCGTTCTAGAGGGACATGACTCCGCGGTTCAGGAGAGGGACAGAGTGTTCAGTTAATAAAAAGCCAGGTGGGACCCAACTCCCTGCTGTCAAGTTTAATTAGTTAGGGCCGAGCAGGGAGCAGGCAGATCTCAAGTCACCGAGGGCTGCCCGATGATGGGGGGGAAAAGAGAGGCCGTTCTCTCAGAAGGCCTCCTGAGTGGCTGATCTCCACCACGGCCTCTGCCGTCGCCAGAGCCATGGCCAGGTAGGGTTAAACTTTAAGCACATTAACCAGAGCTGTGAGCTGGCGGGGTAACCTGGATTCTTCTCTGCAGGCAGCCAAACCTACACCCTGTGGGATGCCGTTGGGATCTGTTTGCCGTCGACCCTGTTCAGTTTCTCTTTGGTGGGTTCTGACCCTGTTGAAGAACAGACAGAAATGGGTATAAAATCCTAATACAGATGAAGGTTCATGCCCCAGCCCCCTTCAGTTAAAGTTTATGACAGAGCCAGTTTGGTGTTGTGGTTCAGAGCATGGGCTCTAATCTGGGAGAACTGGGTTTGATTCCCCACTTCTCCACATGCAGCTGCTGGTGTGACCTTGGGTCAGCTACAAGTTGTCTCGGAGCTGTTCTCTCAAGGGCAGTTCTCAGGAGAGCTCTCTCAGCCTCGCCTACCTCACAGGGTGTCTGTTGTGGGGAGGGGAAGGGAAAGGAGATCGTAAGCCGCTCTGAGACTCCTTCGGGTAGTGAAGGGTGGTGGGGTATGAATCCAGCCTCTGGGAAAGCCCTCGGAGTCAGATTAGGCAGTTCTGAGGCCAATGAGCCAGTGGTCTGACACCACATCAGACTGTGCCCCAGATTCTCAGGGAGAAGAGTAGCTGCCTAGAGAAGGTGGAGTATTTATTTTAGGTCAGATTCTGCACAGACAGATGGGGGGGGGGGGCAAAGGAATCCAGATTCTGTACTGAGAAACACTCAATCAGGCAACTTGCAGATATGATGGCTGTTAAGTCTCCAATTCTGTGAGTAGGGCTGCCTGCGCTGGGTTGGGGAATACCTGGGTAATTGGGGGGTGGAGCCTGGGGAGGGCAGGGTTTGGGGAGTTGAGGGATCTCAGTAGGGTATAATGCCTACAGTAGGGTATAATGCCTACAGAATCCACCTTCCAAAGTGGCCATTTTCTCCAGGGTAACTGGTCTCTGTCACCTGGGGAGATCTGTTGTTCCAGCGGGAGATCTCCAGCCGCCACCTAGAGGTTGACAAGATTCAAGCCAACTTGTTGATTTCCTGTTGGTCTTTAAGGTGTTACTAGGCTAAACTCTTGCTCTTTAGGAGGTGTACAATTGTGAGAAGCATGTCAAGAAGGTCCTCTTTGCTTGCATATATAGAGGCAGGACGAACACCACCCTTCCTTCTTACTCAGGTGCACCCGGTAGCAGATCATCCCAAGAAACAGCAAAAGAAAGAAATAATAATGGTGATTATATAGGGGCTAGTGACCCTTCAGGCAGGGGTCCATAATCCATCTGGGGGTTCCCAACCCATAGGGTTGAACTGTTCTGGGCTAGAATTTGAAATTGGGTCTTCCAAGATAAAGTTCAGCTATTCCTCCAAGGGCACCCTCCAGAGAGCTAAGATTATGGAGGATAAGTCTATCAGTGGCTCCAATCCATGGTGACTGAGGGGAACCTCCACATTCAGAGGCACTGAACCTCTGAATCCCTGAGCCGCCAGGCAACTTCAAGGGAACATCTCAGCCTCTATGCCCTGTTGTTGGCCCTCCAGAGGAACTAGTTGGCCATTGTGTGAGACAGGATGCTGGACTAGATGGACTATTGGCCTGATCCAGCAGGGCTCTTCGGATGTTCTTGTCAGGGCCTCTACGCCCTGTTGTTGGCCCTCCAGAGGAACTGGTTGGCCACTGTGTGAGGCAGGATGTTGGACTAGATGGACCACTGGTCTGATCCAGCAGGGCTCTTTGGATGTTGTTGTCAGGGAAAGGCCTCAGCCTCTCTGCCCTGTTGTTGGCCCTCCAGAGGAACAGGTTGGCCACTGTGTGGGGCAGGATGTTGGACTAGGTGGACCCTCACTGGTCTGATCCAGCAGGGCTCTTCGGATGTTGTTGTCAGGGAAAGGCCTCGGCCTCTCTGCCCTGTTGTTGGCCCTCTAGAGGAACCGGTTGGTCACTGTGTAGGGTTGCCAGCCTCCAGGTGGGGCCTGGCGATCTCCCGCTTTTACAACTGATCTCCAGCTGACAGAGATCAGCTGCCCTGGAGAAAATGGCCGCTTTGGAAGGTGGACTCTATGGCATTGTACCATGCTGAGGCCTCTCCCCTCCCCAAACCCCACCCACTCATGGATCCACCCCCAAAGTCTCCAGGTATTTTCCAACCCAGATCTGGCAACCCTACCACTGTGTGAGGCAGGATGTTGGACTAGGTGGACCACTGCTCTGATCTTCTGATGTTCTTATTTTCTTATTCATGGAGGAGAGGGCCCCTCACTGGCTACTACCCAAGATGACTCAAGGCAGCCTTCACATCCGCAGGCAGTAGTTGGAGGCCTTGACTTCTATGCCCTATTTGCTAGCCCTCCAGGGCAGGTGGCGAGCCACTTTGTGAAACAGGATCCCGGAGCAGGTGGATCACTGGTCTGATCTTGCGGGCTTCTTCCTATGTTTATGCAGTAGATAGACCAAGCAGATACAGGGAGCGGGCTTTCAATTGTAAACAGTGTGATGAAAGTCACACTTTTGTTAAACGATCAAGATAAACACATGACCTACCAGGATGCCCTAGTTTACTGTTTGGGCACAGGAGCTGAGAAGTACCGAGGTAGCCTTGGCCAGCCGTGGCATCTGGGGAGGTCGAGGCTTTGTTGAACTTAGTTCACTATTGGAATGACCTTGGATTGGGCAATTTATTTGTTTAGTTCTTTAACCCCACCCTTCCTCAAAGTTGCTCAGGGAAGCAGACATGGTTCTCCCGCTGCTTATTTTAATCTCACAATGACCCTGTGAAGTAGGCTGGGCTGCAAGTGTCTGACCAAAGACCAGCGAGGGACTTGAAGACGGGTCTCCCTGGTCCAGCGCTCTACCCCTTCTAGTATACTGGTTCTCACCCCCTCCTACCTCCTGACTGTGATATATACGGGCTGATGGATTGCATCCTCCTTTGTATGTGGCAGAGTGAGTTTTGACTCGTGAAAGCTTACACCCTGCTAAATTTTGTTGGCCTTCAAGGTACTACTGGACTTGCATTTTGGTTCTCAGCAATACAGCATTGGATCAGAACCAGGAAACTTGGGTTCAGATCTCTGCTTGCCATTAACGTTACTGGATGACCTTCAGCCAGCCATTCTCTGCCAGGCTGGCCTACCTCAAAGGCTTGTTTGGGGGAATAAAATGCTAGAGGAGAGCACACCACCACGAGCACATTGGAGAAAGAGTGGGATAAAAGAATCCCCGAATAACTAAATATGCATTACTGATCATTCATTGCTTCCATGAATTCTTCTTTTGGGTTGGATGGACACCAAAAAAGAGGACATGTCTTCTACCTTCTAACTACTACCTTTTCTACCTTCTAACTCAAGAGACTAAGAGAACTACCTTCTAACCCTACTAGACATGAAACTTTATTCAGTTTATGAATGAATCCTGGCAGTCTGTACATTTTCCCGGGCAGAGTCCAGAGTAACCCGGTTTTAGATGAAGCTCTTCAGGGATAAGGGTGAAGTGCCTTTCAAATATCTTGCTTTGAAGATCCCACGGCCAACAACAGAGCAATCCTAAACCGCTCTGCTCAGAAACCTACTCCATTCCATGGGGCTTAGTCCCAAGGAACTGTTCTTAGGATTGCATTGTTCTGTGGTCATCCTCTTTTACACTTTTAAAAAAAACATCTTCGACTCCCGCAGCACATCTGAACTTTTCTGCCTGGGTTTTCTTTTCTTTTCCCCTCCCATTCCTGAGCGATTAGCAAAGCCCTGGGACTTTGGCAAGGGGAAAAACTGTCGGGGAGGCAGCTGCCCTGAGATTGGTGCAGAATGGAAAGTTAAATGCAGTTTGCATGAGGCCCCCTCCCCATGCTAAGAAAAGATCACCAGTAACAGATGAATGATTAAACCCTAGGATCAATAACCAACTTTATTTGCCAAACAAAGGTTAAAAGATGCAGCTTTCTTCTGGCCTTGCAAGGGATTCACGAAAAGTAGTCACTAACTACAGTTTCAGCTAGTTTGCTTCTCTGTATCACAGTGCAGTCCTAAGCAGAGTTATGCTCTTGTAAGTCCATTGACCTAGAAGGCATATAACTCTGTTTAAGATTGCAGTGTACATAATTCATGGCATTAGAGTAAAAAAAAAGACACAAAATTCTTATAAAGCTTCCTTGCCTAGACACAGGGAAGCAATTCCCTACTCCCCATGGGCAATCACACAACTTGAAGGGTTGCCAAGTCCTCCCGGGCCACCAGCGGGGTGGAGGGTTGCCAACTCCAGGTTGGGAAACTCCTAGAGATTTGAGGGTAGAGGAAAGGGACCTCAGTGGGGTACCATGCCAACGAGTCCCTCCTCCAAAGCATCCTCCAAAGTAGTCTGGAGATGAGCTGTAATTCTGGGGGATTTCCAGGTCCCAATTGAAGAAGAAGAAGAAGAGATTGGATTTATACCCCACCCTTCACTACCCGAAGGCGTCTCAGAGTGGCTTACAGACACCTTCCACTCCCTGCAACAGACACCCTGTGAGGTAGGCAGGGCCGAGAGAACTCTGACAGAAACTGCTCTTTTTCAAGAACAGCTGTGCCAGAGCTTGTGACTGACCCAAGGTCACATCAGCAGGTGCAAGTGGAGGAGTGGGGGAATCAAACCCGGTTCTCCCAGTTTAGAGTCTGCACACTTAACCGCTACACCAAACTGGAGGCTGGCACCCCTACCCAAGTGGTTCTTTCTGAGCCCCGGTCTGATCCGGGGCAGAGGACTCTTTGTTACCGAGAGAGGAAGGAAAGGAAAAATTGTGTTGGGAAGGCTGTGCCTTGGGGCCTCCATAATCTACA